>QEWY01001292.1:634275-1061255 GCA_006503575.1 Baylisascaris schroederi | reverse complement strand
TCCCATCTTTTAAACCCGAATAGAGTTTTCGTACGGCCGATCCCTATGAAATCTTTGTCGACTGAATGCACTGAACAGAATCAATCTTCCTTTCCCTCAGTAGAACCAGAGAGATTAGATGTAAATATATCTCGGCTTTTTACTGTCCAAAGAAAAATGTATAGCGGAAAAGGTGCGTGACGGGATGCATTCCAAAAAAAATCCATTCAAACAATATGTTATTTCTTTCGGAGTAATCATGGACCCGCAACGAACGTTAACGGCATTTGTTTGCTTCAAAATGCTAAAGTGTGACGGAGTTGTGTTTAATTACCCAACGAAATATATTCGTTAGCAGTTTAATAGAAACAACTAGAAGCTTGCGTTGAATGATGAGATACGCAAATTTGGTTGATATGGTTGGCCATTCAGTTGAAATCAACCTCATCAAGTATTCAAATTTGATTGGTGTGGTGAAAAAAATGAAGTATGTGGTCGCTTAATGCTAATTTAATATGCAAATAATTGACCAGCACATGTACACAAACAAGCAGACATGTATATGCAACGTATTTTTGTTGATTAAATGACTGCGATGGTAACGCTGAGTTCAATAGATGAAAGTTGCTATTGTTTTCAATGTGAGATGAAATTCTAACGGAAATAAAGCAAATTTTGAATTGAATGGAATCTATTAAAACGATGATAAACAATCACTTGCATATGCAGCAATAATTTTTCATCGAAATAAACACTAAAATACTGCAAGCAATAGAAATAAGTTTTTGCAGAACATATCAACTTTGCAAAAGAATTTTGAAATTTTGAAGCTGATAACTTGAAACATTGTGATGAGCATTCATAGGTATATCAGACAAAAGCTGGACTGAGTGGGAACTTTTCCATTTTTCTTTTCATATTAACATATTTTTAGCAATATTAGCATTTCTTTAAGATTTTAAAAACTCAAATTATCAAATACGATATTCAATTTTAGTTCGTTTCTTATTATAAGCGTTGTCATTGTTTTCGGATCAAAATCAAAAGGATCAAAATGAGGAATCACTAAATCATTCAGCAGTCGTACAATAAAACCAAATGCCTCAATGTTTATGCAGAAATCTGTTTAGAATTAATCTCATGTGCAATGATACATTAAAAAGTTGTATTGAATTTCCTGTAATTTGAGTAGTAAATTAAACGATATCGAATTGACAGTAAACATTAGACACGATGGCAATCATCAAATATAGCGGAAAAAATCTCACTCATCTATTTTTTATCGTTGATTTTAATGCAATGAATGTACTTAATAAACGATCAACCAATAATAATATCGAGAACGTATATCTATTTCAGTGAGTGTCTGCTCGCTAACGAACGTACAGCGCGTACAGCTTATGCATATGATCTATTTTAAAGTATTTCTTATGCACTAACGTTGTTTTATTCTTTTAATTTATATATATATATATTAAAATTAGCATTTTCTTTGACGTTTCCAGAATTAAAAATATTTGCACATTTTTGAATTCATTTCAATTCGGAAAAGTTTTAAAAATGCATCAAAGAAGACTTTTGCTTTCATCTCAGCAAAGCAAATAAAACATTCAACTCTATTTGATTTGTCAGCATTGAATTGCAATTACTTCAAAAAAAACGAGAATTCCATGTTCATGTCTTTTTAAATGTTTCATACTGTAGCTACTCGTGCATCAGACAAGTGCACAACCCCATAGGGCGGATATATAACTAAGTCGGCCCTGGTGAGTACTTTGCTGCAGCGTTACTTTGAAAGGAAAAAAATAAAGGAAAAATATATGCGAAGAGAGCGAAGATCCGAATCACTTCATACAAAAGATCAGATGAAAGCGAAAAGGGATGAAAGAGGACATTGAGGTGAAATAAGAAGAATAAGAAAGAATAAGGAGGCATTAGCTTACGGAGGACTCCATTGGCGACACGTTCAGGCACACAGTCACTATTGGCAAGGAGTGCGAGCAGGAGGGCATCCGAGAGAGTGCTTAGCCGTCCTTGGCGTCTTATACGCGCCACAAGATGATCCATAAACACACCTGCAAATTGCATTTCTTAGCAGGCTCACTCAATTCCGCTGAATTTTTTAAACGAGCTGAAATACCACATTTGCATAAATGCGGAACCCCCTAAATAAACGCTTTTTTACAGTGTTCTGAAAATAGAAGCCTGTTCTCGAGTATAAACACTCCCTTTGGAGATGCTTATAATTAACAACCCCTATAGGTTCGCTCAAAAAAATTTCACTTGACAGTGTGCATAAGTGATTCCCTTTGGTTTTTGTTTTATTACACAAATTAACAGCATTACCTCATCATCCAAACAGAAGCCAAAAGGGGAAAAACAAAAGAGCAAAAGAAAAAACAAGCCTTTTTCAAATAGAATCCTCTTACTCCGCCATATTCAATCCTCTTTCCGGAAACGACAAAAAATCGAAGTGCTCTTATTTCCTATCTTCTAAAACCGAAGGCCTAAGACATATTACCTATCTCCAAGCCTTCAGCAAAAATTGATTCTCTTTTCACCCCAAAAATATTTTGCCCTCTAATAAAGTATCTATCCAAACTAAGCATCGAACTTTGCGTTTTTTGCATAATGACCAAGTAATGAGTTCGGATAATCGAACTTAACTGTAAAAAATAGTTGAAGATATGAAAAGCTCTGGTTCTTCTCTTATGCAATCTTCCCTCATTTCAGATTCGGTTATCAGTAAAAAGACGAACAGAAAATGACATAGTCTTTCGATTTTTGTGAATCAACAATTTTCATGTGAGAATTAAAGTGATCTTTGTTTAAGAAATACGAAATTAATAGTAAACTTGAAATCTCGATGAAATATTGATAAAGCTAAAAATTCAAATGTAGCATTTAATTTATAATATTTCAAAGAAAGCAGCGCTTCTAGTGCTACAATATTGCCGCGAATCTATCTACTGACATAGCTATTTTTAGGTGTGACATCCTCTCAACTGGGTTCAACAGCACTTTTCACTTTTCACCCGCTTTCGCAACCTCTTTCGTTATATATATATATANTATATATAATGTGAAAATGACTTAGTAGTCACATTGTACTTAACAAATTTGTAACTCCAGGTATAGTGGTTTCCAAGTTTTTAATTACCGGACGGACTAATGCAGACCCATACATCAGCATAGACACGCATGGACACAACCTAGCTGTAATACGCTTTGCAAAGCAATTCTGCGAAAGTATTTAAAAATGCAAAGTGTAAAACGCATCGTATAAGCGAAAGTGAAACGAATAGTGGTTGCTTGAATGCTTGCTTCATCCGTTTATTTCGCTATAAGCATCAAATGTAAATGACTGTTATAAAGGAACACTCATAAAGTCACCTATAACGATAAACGCGAAGGGAAAGAACGTTATGGAGCAAGAGAAGCATGAACAGAAAACAACAAGAATGGGAGTGGTGGTTTAATTTAATTTAGCTGTGAATTTTATTAGTGCATCGGTGAACGTAGCAAAATTCAGCGGTGAAGTTGGAAAACTCATTAAACACTCGAAAACAACGAGAAATTTGTTGCGCTGTCAACTGCAGTCAAAATAAGGGAGAAAGCGCGCCGTGAAGCTTGCACGATATGCCCTTCTGCATTCCACTCACCTGTCGAAGCATTTGTGCATAAAACGCTTGCGAAATATTATCGTCATATATTAAATTTGAATAATCCAAACATCAATAAGAGATTTCTGTTTTTATGAGACGACCAATGCAAAATACACGTCAATATTTTGATGGGTTTGAATTTTTATTAATTCTTTCGAAGTTGATAGAGTTGAAATGAAATATGGTATGCTGGTGTCACCTTATGGCGTACATTATATCGAAAAAATTTTTCAACTCCAACTTTAACGTTTCTCGAATTCGAACTACCCAACATACAGATAGACAGATGCACATAGGCGTGAAGTCGCCATAATGTGCTTTGCGAAATTAAATTTGCAAAAGCACAGAAAAGCACTCGTCTTTGAAATATTTTTGCAAGCACTGCTTTCTTCCGCCCGCTTCAAACACATTCAATATTGACCTAACAGTCCTGTTCTTAATATGCGCAAAAACATGTGAGAAATTCGGCATGCGAAATTGTAGCTTTCACCTGACCCTTTGGGGAACGCGGAAGTGGCGGTGTAGCGATGAGAGCAGCACAAAGGGGGAGGGAGTGAGGAAGCTGGAATTTCGGAAACAGATCTTACCGTTGCTCTTATCAGTAATAAAGAAAGAAGAGCGTCACCTTCATATTAAAACAGATCATGTCATTCTAGGCTCTTTCATGTCGGCTATAATCGCAACATAATTTGCATGAAATGGGAGATCTGTTTGACTCTCATTTCACGCAAAATTATGTCGCTTTTACTTTTTTTGGTTAATAAACAGAAATATATGGATGGAGGACAGGCAAAAATACGCCAAATGCGTACTAGATTTAAAAAATTCATCGCCATATTCGTTTTTTGCGGGAGGGGAGGGGAAACAGAACAAATCGAAAGTGGCGAAAATTTTGGAACATTAAACGACACTGGTTCTCTCATATAAGATCTTCTACAATATGGAAGCTAAAAATCTATATCCAGTAAAGAAATTTGTAAAAGAAGCTAAATGAGGGAAGAGCAATGAATTCTCTAAAGTATTGCGAAAAGAGAACGAGCAGTGAATGGTAGACGAAAGCGTATTGGAAGACCCTCGTAAATCGGCATCAACGACGTTTTCATGGATCAGCTAGACGGAATAGCGGCGCGTTGCTAACCATTTCACATCAGTGAGCAGACGCATACAATTTGTTGGCGATTTGCGCATCTTTCTTTCCAATACGCACCATTTGCAATCCTTCTCTATCTTCAGCGATATAGAATTGGAATAATCTTAGTATGAAGCATAAATTTCATGAGATTACTACTGTGAACGGAATTTTTGAAATCAGAAGAAGAAGGGGAGATGGGCACCGGCAGGTTGAAGGAAGAAAATTGAATTTCTCTAGAAAAAACGGGCGAAATGCTATTTTTTGTGAAATAAATAAAAAAAGAAAAACTCGAAAATCATTGAAACTTGAAAATTTTTAGTCGCAGTCAATCTCAGTGGAAGTGACCATACGACAACCTTTCTCTTGACACGCCAATTGCTAATAGGACAGTGACAATACGAAACAGTTCAGATGAGTTGTCCTATTGATAGCAATATGGGGCTATTGGGTCGATAGTATTGTGAGTCGCAGATGGCGTGGAATAATGCTCGAGGGAATACAATCGCGTAGTTTAGGTGCAACAAATTGCAGAGTGGATTCATCAGCGAAAAAAAAAACATGTTCAGCTGCGAATGCCAAATAAAATAAATGCATAATAAATATAATTCATTAATATCGAGCAGAGATAACAATTCATCAAAAACATTCACCAAAAACGCCTCATATTCTACTCTTTTTCCGTTTTCATCTATACAAAAATTAGTTGTGCAATGAACAATTATTTCCCACATAAACAATTTATACAATTTACATCTCTCAATATGTTTCAACAATTTATAGCTATGACTTTTCCATGGTTTATAACTCTCAATGCTTATTATATGCAAAACAAATTGTGTCTTAGCAATTTGGTGCCCGAATAGAAAACGAGAAAGAAATAAAAGTGAATTGATTCATAGGCAAATTTGCAATTTGAAAAATGCTAAAGTGACAGAATGAAGAAGATCGAATACTTTTAACAAAACAAATGTCGTAAATGGAAAAGATCTTTTTACATGAAAATGGTCATAAATGTAATTTTGCTCGAAAGACAATTCGCCATGTGTGTGAAAGTCTCTCGAAATGTAAATTTCAGAGCATTGTACCTTAGGAAGTACATAATCCGAACCTCTATTCTTAACTGCTCTTCTTAATGACATGCTCTTTTGAATTAAAACAAATTCAGATAAACAAGCAGGAGAGACGGCGCATTTGATCGATCGGTTTTTAAGGAAATACTTTTTTAAATCAAACTCGAACTTAGGCTGGCAAAAAGCCATAAAAAACTCCTGAATGGCATCGACACAGAGAAGTGATAAAAGCGAGTATGAAATAATGATAGCCTACCATAAGAGAGCACACTCTTTATATGCGCATCGTAATGATCGAATATCGAAGCTCGAACGAACGACCGTCGTTATTGTGCTCGTTAGAAATTCACACTCTGCAAATAGCTATTTGTTAGGAATCCATAAAATTAATCTCACGGTGCTGATTTTGCGTATATTTATAGCTAAAAACAGGTAAGCATGAACTTTCGTTTCGCATATCTGCATAAAGCACCCCAAAGTTCGATAAATTGAAACCTAATTTGCGATAAAGCAAAATAACGTTTTGTATTTTTCAATGCAATAGAATGGCAAAATGATAATGCTCCTATGCTTTTTGCATAAAAATGTGAAAATTCGATCTTAGAAATTTTTGTGGCTTAAATGAGAAATTGCCTTTTCATTTTAGTAGTGAATAAAGTCAAACGCCACAATAAGAACGTTTAAAAAAATACAAAAAAATAACAAATCAATACAATAAATAAAGTTAAGTCTGAACTAAATGTGATAGTTTAATAATCAATCCATGACCAAAATCCATCTAACATTGCCACAATCGGTAAAAAGCGACCGAGCTTCGAGGCGACGATCGGCGGACGCATCGATTGAAAAGGGACAGATGCTTATTTGGTTTACACAGCTGTTCATCACATTAAAAGTATAAAAGCTGTCTATAAATGCAAGAAGTTTATTAGTGCATTCGAGGATGCTCTTCACAAGTTGAGCCGATTGAAAGCTTGTTGTTGCTTCATCGCAGATGCAGCTTACATTCCACTATTAAAAGCAATCAATGTCGTTCGCAGTTTCGAATTTCAAACTGTCATTATTTCTGAGATGATTTAAAACAAAGTTTTAAAAGGATTTTCAGATTAAAACTCAATTAATAGTTATATAAATGCTTGTATGGCGCTGTTAACATTTAAAAAAAAAGAATTGGAGTGAAAGATGATAAGTTGGAAAAATTGGTTTCTAGGAAATTTACTCAACAGATTCCGTTCAAATATTCCATATAATATCATTTTGCTTCGTTACAAAATGAGCCTTTTGTAGAGTTCGAAACTGACATCTCGACGGATGTTTTCTCCAAATGCTATCATCTTTAAGGTTGCTGGATTTGATATTGGTGGGGTGGAAGAGAAGGGACAGAGCAGAGAAGAGGAATATGGAAGGAAGAGGCTCCAGCGAGATATTGAATCACAAAACCGATCAGATGAGATGATCAAGAAATTTAAATGAGGCGATCAAATAAACTAATAGATTACATATTAAGTAGTCACAAAAAGTTGACTCCATTAAAATTCAAAAAACTTTAAATCATGATCTCCATTTTCATTGCTGAAAGAATATTTTTTCATGCTTTTTTCGTGTCCGCATCTCTTTGGGAGCACATTTTTTCGAACAGCCGTGGTACGCATGCAATGAAAATTTAATCAGATGCATCCTGTGCCTCCCTTTCAAAGATTTCAATTCTTTTGCTCTAATAATTTTCAAAGATATTTTCGTCCAAAAAGTCGAAAAAAAACTGTCGAAGATTCTCTCATCCTGGAAATGGAAAAGGAAAAACGTTTATTGCTGAAAGTCGGTGCCAGAAAAAAAACTACCACTCCTCATTCAAAATTTCCTCACAAGTTATTACCCCTCGCTAACCGTTTCCAGCATCTCACACAAAAAAAAGTTTTTTTTTAATGATGGCGAGAGAGCAAGAACCATTTATAATTCCTATTACGTTTAAAAAAAAAAAAAAAAAAATCGCTGCAACATTCATCAGCTGTGAGCTGAAAACAGCGATGCATAATTCCTGCAGAAGCACCGAAACAGTCTGACAAAACATCGTAAAAAAAAGAGAGAGAGAGAGAAATTCAAGCAATGACGTGCATAAAAGAACCAATTTTGCACGAGAGAGGTAATAAAACAGTGCATAAAATAAATTTTCTTCAAATTGTAGCGTAACAGACGCACGTGAAGATGCAATTTTGCTTTGCTTCGATTTGAATACTTCGATGAAAACAAATGAGGGAAAGGCGAAAGAATGCAGCCCAACTATCGCCAATTGTGGAAATCTTTGCAATATACGACTGCCAACTTTGCGATAATTCTTTGCAAAATTTTGCAAAAGCGCATTATGAATGCATTATGCACATGTGCATGCATGCCTGCGTCTATCTATGTATTTGTCTATTTGTTGGATAGTTGAAATCATCGAAGCATGAAAATTTTGACGAATAAATTTTGATGAGCTTTAATGAATCTCTTGTGGAAAATTTCTACGATCAGTCAGGTTGGAAGAAACGAATAAGCCATTCAATATACGAGTAACCAATAACGGCCCTAATTGGCGGCATCGATACATGTCGTTAAAGCAGCTCTCGCATACTTCTCTAGGCGTTTTTCAGGCGAATATTAGTATGAGAGCTTGGTTATTGCACTTTTCAAAACGAATGAACATTTTTGAAAACATTTTTCATATGCACTTATGATTAATATTGTAAGCATAGCCCAACTCATTGTTTGAGAATCATTGAATATTTTGCAATGACATAAATTAATGAATGCTTTTAAAGGCGATCCTTTCTTCGCTATCACCGTTCATTGCTTATTGCGTATTTTTGGATTTGAAGCATTTAAACCATTTATGCGTAGTGTATATTATCCCTTATAAATATTTCTCATAGCAGTTACTCAACTTACCGTGAAACTGTAGCAGTATATATCCTACTGGAATAAAGTCCGTCGAAAAGAATGAATTTTTGGGTGTTGATTTTTGATGATGACGAGAAATCGACACAAATAAAGTTATCAAGTGAAATCATTCTACTAGCAGATACTTGTTGATATCACTCCAGGTGTTAAATGATATTTTGACCGAAAAGAAAAACTGCTAAAACAACATCACATAACTTCTTTCAATACTTCGTATGTACAGATAGATATATCTTGGTGCACTATCAACGAATCCACATGCATATGGCAAATACTCCCCATCTCATACAGGTAAGTTCTGTAAATTTATAGAATATAAGCAGAATAACTGCCGGTGTCGCTTTGGTTTGAAGAATTCAATTAGAAAATATACTGCAACCATTTGGAACATATTTATAAGCAACATTTGCATGTCGAAATTGGTGATCAACGAAATTCCTCGCCAATTCGAAACCGAATGATATGAACACTTCCATATTAGCAAGTGCTTCATTTCTTTAAATTTTCAGCAGCAGCATATTTTCTGGCTGAAATCTCCAATATCAAAGCGATAACAGAAATTGTTTACTAATATTTTATCAATTTGTATGTTTAATTACTGCATATTAGACGTTGAGCAAGGAAATAACAATAACTCTATGAGGCACTATTCAAGTACACATATACATTGGACACATGCAATTTTTTTTCCAAACGACTGAAACAGATTTAGCGCTGAAGTATAGCAGAAGAAAGCCTCCTAAGTGAGTGGTGGTAGTAAAATAATAGGTAGAGAGGCTATCTAACAAGAGAAATTCAACGTTAGACACATGCGACAGCACTTGATTGGTAATCCGTTGCTCGCTCACTACGCCTGCCAACCTTCGCGTAAACATCCTCGATTGCGTCTTTCAAATACGTCACTAACCATTCACATAAACAAATACCCTTCACTATATCAATCATCAGTATACATTCAAGCTTCATATTTGAGTTTAGTGAACGTTGAATTTTGCAAAATTTTGCACGCTCAGCTATCCTATATTTTGCAAAAAGTTTCCAGCGGAGTTTGTGGTTCCCTTTCGGGATTTTAGGATTGGGAAAGACGAATCGTCAAATTTAAACCGACCGCTCTATGTGGCGATTCAAATTCAAATATGAAGACCGGATATGTTAACTGAAAAAGGGAATTCCATCTGACCGAAAAATTTACTCCATCAAGGGATTCCTCAAAGGAAAATAGAGGCGATCTCTTACCATATTTAATAGCAAAATGTCGTTGTTGCATATTGGTTAAAATGGGACGAATGCCTGTAGCGAATCTCCAACGTTTTCGTTCCTACTGCGAGTTCGATCTCAGAATTGGAAATGTTCATCAATGGATTTTTGCATTGGAAGACCTTGTGAGTGAGCATGTGACAATTAATGCACTTAAGGTAGCGAATTGCATTCTACGGGCAATTCAGTACATGTGCATTGGACACTATCAGAAGGCTTTCACTGCATATTGTTACCCTATTCTCGAATGTCGTTGTCTAGTTTCGTCGCCTTTTTTTAAATCGGAAAAAATGGGAAATGTGCAAATATGTTTCACGAAGACAGCTTTTCGAAAAGTTTTTCCGGGTTCATAGAGTGCGAAGTATGAAACTCGTCTATGCCTTTCCAGTTTAAATTTGCTTCATTTAAAACTTAGATGAATTTAAAATTGTTAATGGATACGCATATTGCCTCTGATTCGATGCTTTCTTATTCCGACCGACATAATTTGTCACGAGCTCATAGCTTTCAATGCCGCGAGTCTGCACTCTAAATTCAGTTATAATTCCTTTCCCTCTCGGGTCATAGCAGCTTACTATAAACTACTTGTCGCGCCTAGTTCTTTGCATTCACTAGTCGCTTAAGGCATTTCGATCTCGAGGAAATCGATGAGTTTTTGTTCAATCAACGCCCGTTTTTTGTCATCGTGATTAAATACTTCACTTCTTCCTTTGTTTAGTGTTATTTTTGAATATTCCTTATACTGCTTGCGAAAAAACATTATACAGCAACAATAACAACAACAATCATTTTTCCACCCTCATTTGTACAAATGCAGAAATCAAACTTCACTGAGCCGTGTAGCAATCAATTTTTTAACCGAAGTTTAAAAGAAATATATTTGGCAGAAATATGCAACATCCACTTTTTGGTCATATACTCTAAAAGTACATTTGGCCGCAATTTAGAGCGCTCGAAAAATATTCATTTTCAATGACTCCGTCAAAATTTCGCTTCAAAATTTCTCAGATTTATCTTTTAAGTACAAGAACTCTCCATTCTTTCTTGCTGGAAACCACGAAATTACCAGCAAGTATCTTGAAAATCACTATTTGAGGATAATATGAGACAGATTTCGCAACGAGAAAGGTATGTATATGTAATTAGAGATCGTTTTATGCCACAGAGATGAAGAAATGAATGGCTACTATATAGATGATTTCTTATACAAATGGAAAATAAGAATAACAACCTAAGGAGGATTTTCTCTTCTTTAAATTCCTCACAGCTTGACCTTAACCTTGCCGTCATACTCGAGAACGAATTTATAAAAATCCTTACCTATCACATATATATTGTTACACTTTAAGCTAAACAATTATGATGTTGGAAAGCGCTAATTTTATTACTATTTGCTCATATTGAAATGAATCGATATGATTATTTAAAAGTAGCGGGAAGTATACCTCGAAGAGTACAACCATAATCGTTTTTCAGAGAACAACCCTTGAATTCCTAGAAATTGAATAAGTGTTTGTATGAATTACACAAATTTATAGAATATATAGGGAATGTTTTGTATGAATTACATAAATTTATAGAATATATAGGGAATTACGTTAAAAAATATAAATGTTTTACATGACTTATATAAATTCATGAAATTATAGCAAATTAAATGGATATTTTGAGTTGGTATAAGATGTTGATGTAAGAAATCGATAGAAAATTGATATAAGAAATTCGGTATTAAAACAGTCCACCTCAAGGTTATGTGGTATTTGCAAGAGATTTTCTAATAGAAATATTTCATATTGAAATTGAGAGATCCATCGCAGTCAAATTATAACGAAGTGAACTTTCAAATTAGATTACCATCTTAGATTTGTTTTGATTAAAATACAGCACTATTAAAGAAACCGAAAATAAAACGCTGCAAGAAACAAAAAATATCGTAATCAGATTCATTGAAATTCATATCAAAGGTTGATGCTGAGATTTGTTCTCCTCCCCTCCTCTTGCACGTCCCTCCTTCTTCCCCCATATTCCAATCCTTAGTAGGAGGAAAGGGAATCTTCTTTATTTAGCATAAGAATCCTTCTTTTCTTTATTGAGAAAACAATTCATCTCCTCTCCATTTTTCTTTCATCGTTCGTTTCCTCTCTGTTATTCATTCAACAACTAGGAATGAATAATACATTTTTACGTGCATAGTTAAGCTCTTTACATAGTCAAGCTCCAGGCTCAAAAAAGCGATAGAGTTCAGTTTAGAGAGAGCATTGCAAAGGAAGACGGAGAAGGCTGGAGGAACCTATCGCTATATATATAAACAGTGACCCCAAAGAAGGAAGGGAAAGGAGGGAAGGCGAGGAGAGGACATCTCTTCCTTCTTAAAGAGTTTTCAGCATTAAATCAGCCCTATCCACGATTAAAAAGTCCAGATGTACTTCGAGCAGATGTTTTTTGACCATAACCTTCCACAATCAGCCACTTTCAAATAATCTCAAAAATGCACTACTTCGGGATAAAATAGTAATTCAGAATACCAGGTACCAGTGAGGGGAGGGGGGGGGGGGTTCTATGGGTTCTCCATAGTGACTCTTTATTGTATGTTCATCATGCGCCCATCGACGACCTTTAAGAATTCCGTAGAAAGAGCACTACATTGTAAAGCGATTTCCTAGAGCCTTCTTAGAACTTCTCTATATAAATGTCAACAATCATTCCTGGAATGAGAAATGTTTCAATACTGAAAAGTATTAAACCATCCAAATACCTCAGGATAGGTCGGTCTTCTTGTCATAATATTTGCAAAAAAATCCTTTTTTCATATTGTCTTTGTTGCCTTTTCAGGAGCTCTTAACAACGAGTCTAGGCAACTGAAGCAAGTGAGCTGAATCGAAGGATAAATGGGAAGATTTCACATCGCTCCAATAATGATTCAAATTCATTTAAAATGCCACATTTAAATTAACTGAAAATGCAATAGAAATCCATCGATGCTCATAAAAGAATATTGCAAAGGGGCATTTATCATTGCATGTGTGAATAGATTTATAACGAAAAACATTAACGCACGATCAAGTTAAATTATTGTTCGCCAATTCAATCAAGTTCACTATCTTGGAATTTATATTGTAATTCATTGAAGTGCAACTCATTATATACTCAATGAGGCTATTTGCGGAAACGCAAACGGTAAAACGCGATTATCCTATCGTATTTGCATCGTCTTATGTAAATATTTAGCACTCTGTCAATGTTGCAACTGTATATATGAATGTGCTGCTTATCACCGCTTCATTCAGAAAACATCTATACAGTTTTGAATTCAGTTCAGAAAACAACGTTATTTTTTACTAAGAATTTTGTATAATTTTTTAAAAACAAATAATAAACACTATGAAGTGAAAGGAATGAAAGAGATGCAATTGTAACATGATAGGTTGCTCAATATTTACATTAGATGATACAAAGTACAATGGGGTAATTGTGTTGAACCCATTTACCTAGCTCAGCTTAATGTTATTCGGATCTTCTCTAGGCTTTCACCATACAAGACAAAAACACTGCATATCATTTGTGAATGCTGCATTAATGACCTATATATGCAATGCTAAGTGAAGATTAGAGGAAAGGCAAGGAATGTTTCTAGCTAATACCTAAATGCATCTGCAAGGAGTCAATGAGAAAAGAATTTCAAAAAAAAAAAAAACTCAAGGTTTTTGAGAGTGGAAGTTATCTCAGAGTCCTTGATGATGCGTTTGCTAGCCTCCGATGATCGAAAGGCGCTATCGCCATCTGCCTGGTGGTCTTCACCTACAGAAAAGCAGATTCCGTGCCTCAGTTGCTAACTTCGTCTCCCAGCAAAGATTCGTCAAAAATCCCAGAGGAGGTGTCACGACGTTACGAAAACAGTTGTGAGAAGCAATGATTTGTTTGAATGCCTCAACAGGGTTTCCAACTCGCTCATCTAACATATTGTAATTCCGAACAGTTCAGACTTTAAAGGATCAAGCCTTCATTGCAGACATCGCCCCTATGAATTACCGAACATTTATGTCTGTAGATAAACAGTGATGCAGCTCAAATGTAGCATAGTAGTAACGACTCATTACAGACGACTACGAACACTCTTGAGAGATTGTGCTGGAGCATTGCATGTACTGTACCACAAATCCTCATTTTTTCATTTTTGATCATTTCGCTCGCTGTTGTTCTTTGGCATTGTCTATATCATCAATGGCGCATGATTTGATTTCGCAGGTTTTTAATTTTGAAAATGATTGGGACGACCGACTGATGCATCTCCTTAGAACCATCTTCAAAGCTCAAGAAAAAGGCTAGGTACGCCATGAAAATGTTAAATATATGCAGCACTGGCGTGTGTTATCATTTGTACTAATAAAATATGCACAAATTCATTATAAAATGGTAGAATTTATTAAACACAACGCATACAAACACTCATAGATCGTAAATTACAGAGTTTACGGTCGAGCGAAATGCAAACAAAAGCGAAGATAGAGTATTAAATCTATTCATCCGCTATACAGACGGTGCAAAATCAGCATCGATAAATACAGTACAGTACTGAAAATGCATTTACTTCACTTATAAACATTTTCTTTTCTGCATCTTACTTCATCCTATAAATAAAATACGCAACTTATGTAACATTTAAAATAAATATCAATCAAGCGCCTATACTAATAATACGGCTTCCGACTAATAGAAGGCAATTAGTAATCAGGCTTTGAGGGAGTCAAAGCTATATGAAGGGCTTCGATATTGCATAAGAAAGTTGGGGACTCTAATCCTGCGTTTTTTTTTCAAGCATTTACCGTGCAGTATATCGCTCTACGTCGCTGTCGGTCGAATGATGGATGAATCGAAATGCAAAACAACCGTTCTTTGTTAGTAAGCACTATAATAATACATTAACTACAATAATCCATTCAAGTATGACTACATTTTGATAGTGAATTCAGGTTGAAACGAAGAGCATTACTATTTTTAAAGCTATATAAAAAATAGAAATTCACGACGCAATGAACGCATTCGCCAATAATGAATCCTTAACGATGGCAAAATTCATATGCTAATCGAGAAAAATATGAAATCTTTAATGGCGATCGCAAAGAATTCATTTGAATTAATTGAAGGGCTGAAGAGGACCACCCGTAATACCGCATTTTGGGATCACTCCAATTTTTTATATGATTGACTCTTGAAATTCAGCGAGCATCTACTTCATGAAAATAGCTAAAATATTACAAATAGCAAAGAAACATGTTGCATAAGTAGTAAAGTTCAAGAAGTTGAGGTCCATATCGCTACGTAATGCACAATGCTGTGCTTTTTTGAAATCATATACCAAAGGATGAGACGAACGAACGGGGAAAAGCAAATACGAAGAAGCCATTCTCATGGTTCAATTCCTTTTACAAGTTTGCGCTTAATCCATTTTTTGGAGGAACCCCCGCTCTCTACCTAATCCTCTAAATCAACTTTCAAGTTGGTAAATCACTCTCAAAAAGAAAAAAAGAGTTTCAGGCACAAAAAAAATGTCAGAAAATATGCATTCTACAGCGGACCGAGTTAAAAGATTGTGTATACATGCAAAGGAAGACTTGTATGAGTAATTAGAGCAGCTAAAATATCAATGAATAAATGCACATATTTTTACTTTTGCAACTCGTGAAACCAGTTAGTGTGGTTATCTAATTTGCAAGAGTGCATTTCAAACCAATTTATTTGACATTTTTTTGCATGTGTTTTACAGGTACGATACAATAGAGTGGAATTAATTAAGCCTCAAGGGGACCTCTAAAATTGAAATAGGAATAACGTGGGCACAACGGAACAGTCGCTCGTCAGATTATTTTTATTGCAATAATTCAATGAACTCAGAATTTTCAACGAACGAATATCCTTTATTGAAACAAAAAAGAAGGGGAAGGGGAGGGGGGAGGGGAAGAGGATCTGTAAGCAATTAAGCAGTGAGGGCTCTAGACTTGTGCTCGAAATGCTTAACCAGGTGAGTGCCTTAATGGCGTAAGAAAGTCGAATGAAGGTGAAATTGAGCATATGCGTTTCTATTCTTTCAACTCCACTCTATGAAACAATCATTTCAAAAAACTTCTAATGCCCTCTACTGACGCACACAAATGTATATACTGCAAAAGCTTGTCAATCATCACCTGCCGGATGTTTCACAAGGTAAAAAGGTGTCACTCCATATAGACATTGATGCATATTTGATCGATTGTTGAACGCATTTAATCGATTTACAAAGACGCATCGCAATCGATATTCAATGATCGTTTAATCGATCAATCACATTTAATCGATTATTAAAGAAAACTCACTTCTGAATATGAAAAGACTCTTGAAGCCCTGATGAGAAAATTTTTGGTGAGTCTTTTATTGGAAAAAATGTGTTATTCTTTCAGTCAAAAAGTAAAAACATAACCCTAATATTCTCCCTCATGTAAATGCGATTTTTTTTTTTTGTGGGAAGTTGTTATCTTAAAGTCAAGAGTCACTTTATTCGCCGCATTAAAAGGTGCCTTTTTGTTATGATTTTACTTTCCTAGCAAAATGATTAACAATTGAAAAGGTATGTATGCCCTCTAGCGGTCAGCTTTAATCCACTTTACATCACTCATGACTAATCTTTCGAAAGAAGTTCTTCGATAAGATTTCAGCTGAATTTTCCTCAGAAGAAAACAATAAAAATTACGCAACAATATTTTTAATTGTTTTCATTTTTGAGAATAAAAATGTGCGAATTTTAAGTGTAGAAATTGATGTCTCCATAGAAAAGTTAATGGAAATATTGAAATGAGAATGCTTTTTCATACCAGCAAATACCCTCTTTATTAATTTCCACCCATGAAATTGGCGCCCATCGACGAAGTTCAACTTTGGCATGCGAATAATTGCACATTTCAGTAACGAACCTCATTTTGTGCCATTAAAGTGCCCATCGAAGAGAATGACAGAGAATATGAGAATGGATAGTCGACATAACAATTTTGCACAACTGCGAGGCAATAACTCCTAAGATTAAAACCATAAACTAAGCTTAACAACTTTAAACAATAAGTTCATCAGCCGCATTTCAGCAAATCGAAAGCATTGCAAATTTGCGGTTCATTAAATAACGCTGCACACATTTCTTGACAATATTTCTAGCAGAAATGATAAACGCTTTCTATTGCTAAACAACTTTGTATGGAAATAAGTGAATGTCACTACTCAAATTTCTTAGGAAATGGCAATTTAATGAACTCAAAACAAATTTAAAATATTCAAATTAGAATTCATATATCCTTAGGGCTGTTGTGTATGAATGTCGTCTGTCTGTGTGTGTCTGTCTGTCTCTCATTGTGATCTGCGGAAGCCAACTGGCTATGCTTACTTCATTATAAATTCATTGTCTAATTTGTTGGGATTTATGAGTTCGGTTGCTCGATTATTATTTGCTAGTGCAGTATTCCAAACTCATTTCAATGTAGAATGAAGTCAATCTCATGTCGGCATTTTCACTTATGATGAGTGCAAATTGCTTTCTAAGGAAGCCGCATATTAGAATTCGAAATGGGATGGTGCTGCAGCCATAGCTGAGCCTTAAGCAATGATGTAGAACGTAAGCGATGAGCGTTCATTTAAGCTGCACCAAATGGAAGCGGCACTCCCTATATATTCATAAAACACAAAGCTTTAAGAAGCAAATAAGCAGGCGAGCGCTTTCAACTAGGCTTCTTTAATTAAGTGGCAAAAGAGGAAATTAAAACGACTATGATGATCCAATCAGACCTTTCAGAGATAAAAATAGACTGGAAGGATCTTCAAGAGCCGAGGAAACTTTGCATTTCAATAATGCAAATTCGATATCTATGTGTAAATTTATTAAAGAAATAACTCCAGCTAATATGCGCCTAAATGAATGCTCAGTTAAATTTTTTTCAAATACTAGCTCTTTCGACTATGTAGACGTGAACACACGACTTTGCCTCGTCTCTTAAAAGCTAGGAGGAAATTCTGTCATTTGATCGATCAGTCATCGCCCTCATAAAATTAGAAGTGGTTTCGAATTACAGCAGAAAAAGTGCTTGAAAGTATGTTCTGCTGTGAGAGTAGCCATGTTTTAATTGCATTTGTTTATTTAGGCAATCTACATTTTTGGTGCATTGTTGAAATAGTTGCAATTACCTCTCACGGTTATTATGGTTATTTATGCTAAATTGCGATCCCTTCATTGCCACCACATCATTGAAAGATTCGATAGGGATTGAGTGGTGCATATCAATACACTTCTGTGACATCAACAGATAGAGCGGAAGAACTAGATTGCTGCAGAGATTCAAAAAACGCCCAGATTTATGGGCCTCGAATGTTTCTAGGAAGAATAGTCGATGTTTCAATTAAGTTGCGAACACCTGGACTCCCTTATCACTTCATATGTGCCTAAGTGGACGCAACAAACTTACAAACTCACCATAGCCATTAAGATTACTGCTGACATAAATATGAAATCACCATGCATGTTTATCGAATTGGATCGAAATTAAATGCAACCGACACGATTGTATTTAATTCCGATCCAGTTATAGCAATAATCAACAGCAGTATGCGGAGGTGGGAGGATAATATATATCTATTATGTATGTTACATATATATATATATATATATATATATATATATATATATNTTTCTTATACTTCCAATTGATACATTCCTTTCTCCGTATATAAAAAATTGTTGCAAATCAAATATGAAAAGAAGAACACCGATTAACAATGCAAATGAAGGATTTTGCTGTTGGCAACTAGATACTCTCAAAAGTGGCCTTTCGTTGATTTAATTGTTTATTTGATTAGGGAAAAATCGCGTTTGAAAGGCATACTTAATAGAAATTGTGCAAATTATTGGAAATTTTGTCACTTTTCAGCTGATTTTTCGGTAAAAATCAATGAACTAAGTAACATATCTGAAAGTTCCAAATACTTTTATTTGCCAACACGAAAAAGTTAAGAATCTCCAGAGAAAACAGCAAAAAAATTTGGAAATGAAAAATTTTCCGCAATTTTGTCAATAAACTTTCAACGATATACACCACAATACTATTGAACTGTGCGGAGAATGAAAATAAAACAATAACGATGTTTATTCAGACGAAAAATATGCATCGTATTTTTTATGAAAGAAGTGATCGTAAAATAGAATCATTCCATCCTGAATCACGACAATTATTTTCAAGATAGAAAACCTCATATTTTAGGATTTACTAAAAGTTGAGATTCGTTGATCACCAAAATCGAATTCCACTATGACCGATTTCTATGGTATTAACACTGTAGAAATTATTATAGTTTGGTTAAAATCGTTCCTGGATGTACGCCAATAGAATATGACCTCCTGGAAGGAACTTTCAGCGCTTCAGATTTGGAGTTCTGACAATATATTCAGTTTCAAAATTGGAAAGCCGCCAAAATTTTGCGACCGAAAAAGTATTTCAGTGAAACAAAAAAAATAATGAGTAACCAATATGCTTTAACGAATCACAACAACTCAGAAAAAAGAATTCCTTTCAATGATGGGTTCGATTCGCCTATATAGTGCTCAAACAACTTAATTATATTCGGGCTGTCTATGACCATATTCAACTTTTGCCCAAGTGCCCAAGAAATGATGTGAGGAAAAATATTATTAGAATCTTATATTGTATGAAAATCGTGCACCGTTTATTAAAAATCTTCAAATTTCATGGAAAATTTTCATGGAATTTTTTGAACGCTGCTGTCAAAAATTTGCATCAATAAAAGTAGCACCAATAATCAAGTTAAACTCAAGCTGATTAAGTGTTTGAAGAATAAGGAAATATAAAGGAGAAAATGGACGATGCGAAAAGTAAGTGGAAAGCAAATGAAGCTTCTTCATTAGGCTAGCTCGAAGCTTACTGCTGAATGTTGGGGAAGGCGATGCATAAAACACGCATGCATTTATTGAGCGAATTGCTTGCTGGCTGCGATGCGGTGAGTGCACACTCAGCCACATCGCTAAATCGAGAGCTTAGTTTGTCATCTGCACTGACACACAGACGCCATGCAATCATCCCTCTAGGCAACGGCGCAAATGTCCATATCTTTTGGCATATTCACACAGTCGCTTTCAATGACCAATCACCGCTATTCATTGGCGCAATACCTTGATGCAATCCTTCGCCATCGATAAGTTCAATATGAAGCCATTCCGAAATTATTCCATGTGGAGATACCATCGAAGACTAGTTCCATAAACATGTCATTGAGGTCCATCTTCACCCATGTGCTGTATTCGGCAACTCTTCAGAAGCATATGACGCTGCTAGGGCATTAGTCTGGTCAGGAAAAGGAAGAGAGGGGGAGGGTGCCGAAGGAAGGGAGAAAGAGGTGTGCACAAGTGGGAAGGTTTCATACCCTTCTTTCTATCACTTAGCTTCGGTCGAAAAATTTTTGGGTTCCTTGCGAACCCCCTGAATTCTCTTTTCCTCCCCATCGAGAAAATGCAGAAAATTTAATTTTATATTAGCAAAAAACTTTTCTTCATTAATAAAAGTCCCCGTTTTTAACGAAATAACAAATTTTCCCCGTCAAGTTCTAACTCTCCAACCGGAAAGCTCATCGCACTTTTTGGTTTCTCAGGGGCCACTTTTCCTAGCAGGAGACAAAATCACTTCTCTTCCCCTCCTCTTCCCGCACTCTCCCCTCCCCCTGCCCTTATGTCTTTGCAGCAGCCCAAAAGAACTGTGCGGTCCAGCTCATAAGTACAAAAAGAAAAGCAAAGCTCTCCCAAAGTGTGCTTTGTGTGCACCCGTAATAAAACCCCGCATTCCCAGTTCGATAAATCTTAACTAAATTGGCAGGCGGAAATACAAGCTAAGAAATATATTAACGGTTTACTCATTGCAGCTTCGTCATTTTCATACATTCTTGAGTGAAGCTATGCAAAAACGTATAATAATGACGTCATTTCTTTGCTCAATTATATAACTATCAATGTCGAACTCTTCGTTGATTTTCAACACGCCGACCATATAGACTATGACGATTAAATATGCTAATACAATTCACATATTATATGATTCACTAAAATCATACCATGTCCTCATTCATTGCATTCTATTTCACCCATTCGACATTTTACATGTTGATAAAACAACACTTTGAATGTTGATGAAATTCATTTGGGAAATGAGAGTTCATGAAGTTTGACCTCACTATGGTTCGCGATTGGTCTTGAAGTTCGACTTCAACTTCTTGACCTTTATTGTCGATTAAGGCTTTATAAAATTTGCAGCTCAAACGTGTTCTACATTTGCTTAGGTGTAGATCAAAAACCTTTTTTTAGTTGTTGGATTGTAGAACTGATTGTGATTTTGTTTTTAAAAAAACGCATTATTAGGTGTCTAGAGTTTAATATCTTTAAAAAGCTCACTTGGAATGTAGCCATCACTAATTTTCAAAAAAAAAGAAAAAACACCTCCATAGAGTCGATCAAAGATTAACTTTCTTTGAATATTATCGTTACCACTATGAATCCTTCCAATCAGAAAACCTCTCACAAAGAGACGTAATGAATCAGAAAATTGTGTGAAATTCGATCATTGAATGACGTATGCATTAACATTCCTATGAAGCAACATTGAGCAATCAACTTACTTCATGCACTTTATATTCCAATGGGGCAATATGTGAATAGAATACGATAGCTTGCCTCTAAAATTGCTTAAAACCGAGCCTATACGGTCCTAATGGCTGCAAATTTATACTAACCGAAGGGCCGCCATAACATATTTTGGCATATGTCGTATTCAAAACTTCGTAATGAAGGGAAAATTGGTCATAGGAGCAGTGAACAATAATGCCCTGTGTATCACTTTTAGAGGAAACGTGGAATAAAAATACAAGAAGTGTTATTTGTAGAGGTAAATATGAAAACATTTTCTGCATTTCCTCAGCAAAAAAGGTTCCAAAAACTTTCACTAAAAGTTAAAAAATTTTGTTTCCAAATATATCTAGAAACAGAAGGCGGGGGTGGAGGAAGGAGAAAGGGGAAGCAGGAGACTTTGAGAGACTTGAAAGGGCTCCAACCGTCACAATACTGAATGCATACTCATCTATATGTCTAAGTTACGCGCAAGACGTTTGTTTATGAATAGAGCCATAAAACAGGTAAAAAACAGTTTTCTTTCTAAGGAAACATTGACAGCTAACATAAATTGAAAATAATTTGCTTCCTAAGGGAGAGATTTTTCTTATTGTGGGAACAGTTCCCTTGCAAAATTGGCTTTTCCTAGCGAATTATTTCATGAGGATTTTTTTTTTTACGAATTATTTCATGAAGATTTTTTTTTAGAAAGAAGACATTTGAAAATCACTGAATTTATTAGTTATTTGTGTATTGAAATTTCCATATTTAAAATAGAAATCAATTTCGAAAGAATGAAAACTTCAAAAAACATTTTTCAAGGTTTTCCTCAAACAAAATATTGTTTCTCAATGTAAAAATAATCGCCTTCAAGCAAATGCATTCCAAATGCTAAAAATATTGATGCGCATCTAGCTATATCTAAGAAATCCCAAATTCGAAAATATTTCCTTCGCTCATTCATCAAAGATAAATTGATCACTTGGAATGAATACAAATGCCCATATTGGTGTATGCGATGAAATGTTTTGTTAACTAATTGCCTATTGCTATATCACTCATAACTAATACAAAATATTAGATATAGATTAGAAACGATGCAAGATGTTCAGCTTAAATTTTTATAGTTTATAAATGTAACAGCTCTTTACCGAAATTAAAATAATTAACCAATTAAAGGGTAATTCCACATTTACGATGATTTAATAACAACGAAGGAGTTGAAAACCGATGTGCTGAAGAAGCAGCATATCCGCATGATGCTATTAACGTACTATGTAAAAAAGTTGAACGACCAATGATATACAGGAACAGCACAAACAAATTGATTACCTGCTAATGGTGGGGTTGCTTTTGGCCTATTCTATATCGTTTTGATCAGCTGTGATTATTAAGATACCGTATAATCTCCGCTATAAGCCCTCCTTCAATAAAATTTTGATCCATTATAAAATTTCCTATGAAGCAACGCAGTCTTGCAAGCTAATCTTGTTTATATCACCCCTCATTAGCTCCCCATTCAAAGCCGACAATGCCGCCTTGATTTTAGTGGAAAAAAAACAGGTGTGACGGCACATAAGTTTCGCCCATATAATGCAGCAAAGACATCGCAAAAACTTAATTCACTTCGGTTATAGGTCTGCACTGACAAAAATTGAGAAAATTAAAAGTTATTCATCGGTTAGACCTATCGTCTGTCCTAAAGTGAGAGAAAATTTTAAGTTAAGAAATATTTGAAATTTGCCATAAATCAACTTTCATCATATTTTAATCGCTTTTTCTTTCAACACTAATTTCTTTTATCTTATGATGAGTTTCACAGTAAGCAAACGAATAGATCGCATGAAAAATTTTGCTGTTGTCTAATATCCATCGAAGGAATTTATTACATAATCAAAGAACGTTCCTTCGATGAAAATTTTTTGAAGAACCGTCTGAGTTAAAAACAATCGAAAATGACCTTAATTAGGTTCTACACTTCCTAGACGAAATAGATAGCTAAGACTGAAAGAGATATATTCAAAGGAATGAGTTCCTTATTCTAAGCGTTTTATGTTAATTGAGTGGCGTTGTCAATCAGTAAAAATGCTTCCAAAGTGTGAATGACATTCTTTTCAGCTTTTTAATTTGCATAAAACAGCGAAATATTTATAACCATTTGCATATTTGGATGATTTTAAGCACAAGTAAACGGGCTCATTGTGCCATTTGCGATGAAATTACTTCACCTCCTATTAATAAAAAATTTGATATTATAGTCAAGTGTATTTCTCGCTGAAAATTTTTGCTGGCGTGATCATTAGAAGATTACCTTTTTATAAATCGTTTATGAACATTCAGAAACAACAACTACTAAAGAATACGTTAGTTTTGATAAAGGTGACATGTCGTTGGTGGTCAGTATGCTCCTTGGATTTAACAGAACGGAGTGCTTTTTTGGCTATATCGATATTAATAATAGGTGTTTCCATTTTGTTTAAAATTACATCAACTATGCAATTGAATGCCGCATCGCTTCTTCAACTGAAAGAATATCAATAGGATCCTGTTACGATGGTGCAATGATTGCATACATTAGCAGCTTTAAGAAATATTTCTTTTGGTTTGATGCGTTTAAGTCTGATTCTGAATGCGCTCTATAGATGCTTCGTTGACAATCATATTCATGGTCTCGAAAAAGCGCTTCATAAACTCTTCGATTGTTTACTTAAAATGGGACAAAAAATTGCAACTATAAAATTAGAAAGTGAATTATTAGCGATTGGTAATACTATAATATATGAGGACTTTAAAAAATTTTTTTCATAGGACAATGGAATTCCGACACAGTTTGTCGTCGCAGCGATTTCACGGTTACTTAATTTCTCTAAGCATTCTTAGAGAGATTCTTTTATGGGGACGACTTAAGAGCTAAATGCTTTATTGCATACTAACGTCTATAAAATATCCCATAAGAAATGATAGACCTATAAACTTCACTCAATCGGTTTTCATGGCTTTTGAATGGATTTTAAAAGGCGATGTTCGATTTTCCAAGGACTCATGAATTCTGCATTAACACACTTTCCATTCGTAGTAATCAATCATAGAAAAATTAACCGAATCTTTCAACGAGGTACGTTAGCGCACTCCTTCTATCAATTTATCACCTTATCGATATATTGGCTGCATTTTCGAAGTCGTTAACGTGGATTAATGAGGTCTCGTTAACAGCTCTGATTGGATTCGCAGTTTGGAGGTTAAAACAAATGTTTGTTTTCAAACGAACCATCGCTGTTCAAAAATTGTTAGCAAGGTATTCAAAACTTCTAATTGAATTCTAAGAACTTTGCAATATGAATCTCTAGGACATTATCATCTCTTTTATTGCTTTCGGATGTTTAAATATTGCTCATCTATTTGGTTATCTCAGCGTATAGCCAATATTATCTGCATTCAAAACGTCCAAAAAACGTTTACCCGCATGGTTGTCCATAGTTTTCTCTCATCGAAATGAATGTACATGCAATGCTTTTTAGAAGACTTTCAATCTTGAATCACTTAGCACAGCTATCTGAAGGCTCACCTCAATCTGCGCTTTACGATTATAAGCTCGATTCCAGAAATCTCTACTGACGAGACTTTAGCTTTCACTTCCGTGAGCACAGCGATCGCTGCAACGGAAACGATCTTCTAATATAATCTTTGTTTACATATGAAATTATACGCACCTGGAAGAAGCTTACGTTAACATCGCTAATTGAACAAAACCCTCAACCAAATAAATTTTAACTGTATGCGGTAACTGATTTTGTTTATTAATGCATGTTTTCGAGAATTTTCTATTCATTTCAGATGTTATTCATCTATGCTATTGTCTGCTTATTTTTCTTATTCATATACATACTTATGCTCTTTTACGTACCTTTTCATTTGTGCCTTTACTCTTATATGGTAGCTAAGGTACAGATAGCACTTGGTAGTCTTTCAGAGCAGTTTAAGAATCATGTTATACTATAACATACAACTTTGAGTACCATTATTCTCGAACCAACTTATGGCCACCTATTTTCTGCGATATGAGCAGCACTTCAAGCAGTATCGTATCATACTACAATACTTGTGCATACAACTGCCTTACATCAGTTGAAGTGACACAACGTTGCAATTAAAGCGCTACATGAGGCATTAGTAATAAGTCTTGAAACGGCAGCATGCTTCATTGAACTTAATTGTGCTGTTCGAGCAGGCGCAATTTTGAAATATTAGACTTGTATCTGCTCAGTGATGAAATGCTATTCGTATGGAAAATGGGTTGTTTAGAAGTGGGAAAAATACATATAACAAACTGCAAAGTTGTGATGTTGTATGTAACCAATAGGAAGATTTGGAGCTACACTAGTCACTAAGTACAAACATTCGGAAGGAGAGATAACGCTCGCAGAAGCAAACTCTCTCAGAAAAGAATTTTCAATATTGGTGATAATATGATACTATTTATTCAAACTTGAGGTTTTTGCTAAATTCTCGGAGAAAATGCATTATGGTGGCATGATTTTTGTGTTTGTATGTCTGGGTTTGTTTGTTAGCGAATTTGAGAAGGTTTAATGCGGAGAATAAATCGATGCGATTTACAATGCGGACGAGTTTACAACGGTATAGAATTTATGGATGGTGTTCGCTGTGTTCCATTCACGCTCTGTAATCGATTGTTTTATTGTCAGAAAGTTTTTCGTTCATATAAAAGGTTTTTTTCGTTGTTCTTATATATTCATGTAATTGATTAAACACACCTCATTAGTGGAAGACTTTATGGCAGTGTTCGCATGGTAGGATAGCTAGATTAGGAGATGGTAACGATAGGGATTCATTTATGCTTTATATATTTCATGCATATTATGAACAATATATTTTTCTATTTCTTATTTAAAATTATTTCAATGGCCGTTTAAGAAAATCCTTCTGGTGCCGACAATTCCGCTGCATTGATAAAATGGAAGCGATCGCTGAAATTGAAGAACCACTCACGTCGCCCACTAATCGTCGTAAACTGCTATGTGTGGCGATATTATTAACTGTTAACTTACTTAATTATATGGACAGGTGAGTACTATTTCATAGATTATGATATAACGGTACTTCTTCACTTTTATAAATACTCAAAGTACACCTCAAGTTAATTAAAGTCAGTTAAATTAAAACGGTTAGGTTTGCTGCCTCTATACGGGAAACAAAACATCTCAATCAGCTTATTTAATATACGGGAAACAAAACATCTCAATCAGCTTATTTAGGGAATCGGTTTTGCTTGTGAATTTGTGATTATTGAGAAAAGTTGTAATGCCCGAATATTCTATCTTAGACAGCTCGAGTTCAGGCGATTCCGACCTCACTTAACTCAGTTTCAGTCAAAATTGTTTGGCTGCAAATGATCACAAAAAAGTACACAGTATAACTGCCGAAGCACAAATATATGTAGGTGATCGTGGGCACCCCCCTCCCCCCTCTCCTCCTTGAATGTTTTTTGCGTTTAGTTATAGATGAGGTGTGATATATTCATTATAAGGATTGCATGTTACCTTTCTACAGATTCACAGTGGCTGGGGTATTAACCGAAATTCAAGCCTATTTCCGCATTGATGACTCTCAAGCCGGTTTGCTTCAGGTGAGCGTTTCTTTTTTCATTTAGTGGACATGGTGTTGTTTATTGTTGTTGCTTTCTGAGTTCGAAACAAGCTGCTTTGGTTCTTTTTGCAAGCGATATAAAGTTATTAATTAATGAGAAGGTACTTTAATGAACCGTTGTGAATGAGTGCCTGGATAAATGATCGAATATATTTTATTAATTAATGAAATAAAAGGTTGAATAAGTGGCCTAAATCAAAGCTGACAATATAACGAACTTGTGTTTGATTTCACTTTCACCGTTGGCACACGATCGAATTTATATGTTAATTCGTGTACTGTTTATATTGCCGTTGATATTTGATGCACTTGATTCTATTTATAATTAGTTTCTACCAATAATTCAATTTCCTGTTTTGATTTCTGGCAATTTCTGCGTTCCAATAATGGAGTTATTTTAGACGTCGAGCAGTGTTTAGCAAAAATGACTTGATAACGGGAGGATTTGGTTCTTGTAGGCACTTTCCATCCCTCGTAATCTTCTCTCATTTTCGGTCATCTTCACCGTTTCTGATGATCGTCATAGTGAACGTCACTAAAAAAATTTTAGTGCTAACATCCCATAAACAGGAATTAGATGAAGGTGACAAGCATAAGCTTAAGTCTGAATAGGATTGTTGAGATGGAATGCTGCTTCTGCCCTGTTTGTTTTTTTTTTTTAGTTTTAAAATAACCCTTTTGGACGTCTTTTAGAAGAGAAACCAATTCCCGTGGGGTTTTTTTTAAATAATCGATAAAAATTTGTGCATTTATTAAATGAACTTTCGCTGTTTAGACGATATTCATCGTTTTCTATATGCTGTTTGCACCCGTATGTGGATATCTTGGTGATCGATTCAATCGGAAATTAATTATGGGTACTGGCCTATCGATATGGGTAATTGCTGTTTTCACATCAACTCTAGTACCATCTAAGGTAAGGTAGCCACACCTTGATGTTGTTTCTCATTATTGAGAATGTTTTTCTTTTTCTGGTTCTAATTTTATTTCATCTTCTGTTTGATAATATTTTATGGTTTTTTCTTTCTGTTCAGATGTTTTTGTGCAATTTAGAAAACTCAGGTTTTAAAGTTTTAAATTTGAGTGTTGAAATTATTTAAATGAAGAGAATGTATTGATGGCATTTGCAGCACTTCTGGTTGTTCATGTTGTGTCGCGGTGTGGTCGGTGTTGGCGAGGCGTCCTATTCGACGGTGGCACCCACTTTGATCGCTGATATGTTCGTCGGTCATCGAAGGAGCACTTCCCTCATGATATTTTATTTCGCTATTCCTGTTGGCAGGTCTTTTATACTCTATCATTCTTTAAGATTTAATATTTTTTGCAGCACTGTTGCATACTTCTATTCATTTCGTTCTCATAACTTTGATTAGTACTGTAGATGAGCACGAGTTTCACTTCGATTCAACGATTTTTAACGGACAAATCGTTTTTCTTCTTGGGAGAGGAGAGATGTTTTGATGGTTTTGATTGATTGGCATTTTGTGTGATGTGATGTCAGTGGCGGCCAATTCATCGATTAGTTAAAGACTCTCAACATTAATTGAAAGACGAATTGAAATATTGAGACGAGAAAATTATAGAGATCTCCCGAAGCATTGCTTGCTTGAGATGCAGATCTGTTAAATGTTTGATTTGCTTATGAAGCGAAGTTGAAAGTTTTCAGTGGGTTGGGCTATATGGTTGGCTCATATGTGTCGATGTGGGCAGGTGCATGGGAATGGGGCGTTAGAGTGACACCACTGCTTGGGCTGATCTGCATTGCGCTAATATTGTTCGTGCTTGATGATCCGATTCGTGGTAATGCGGATGTCACATTCCTCGAGAGCACTTCTTTCATTGAGGATGTCAAGTATCTATTCAAAATGTAATTATATTCTTATTTATGGCATTCGTGTGTTTTCAACTCATTTTTATGTAACTATTTAGTTATTGTTTTCAGAATTTCTAGTTTAACGCATCCTCAATCGCAGAATGAATAATCGGGTTGCTAAAGTTGCCCCATATGAGTGTCTGATTGCCAAATATATAGTCTCATACTCTGTAAGCCTATTTCAAGAGCTGTTAATGCTACTTTTTATGTTCAAAAACTATTGCTGATTCTTGAGCAGATGCACTCCACTTTCTGTAACCAGATTCACGATTTGAGAAACATTCGATTTCTTTACTTCATTTACCGCGTTTATTGCCTTAATGTATCAATGGCGCACTGAAACAGTGGACAAATTCATCGCAAACTCGCATACATTTTAATATTTGCTATCCTTAATTTCGCCGCATAGGCAGATCCATAATGGAGGGTCATAAAATCCTGTTCTTTTCGGTAACTCTAATGATATCAGCCGTTAAATTTAGCAAGCGCATCGACCAATATATTTTCAAATCTCGTTGAAAGAAATGAAATAATACTGCAAATATTCAAACAGTGTTCGAATTTCCATTTTGCTTTCTTCTATTTGTTTTTATGGTAATGATTGAAGTTATTTCTTTACAGTCCCACATACGTACTCTCAACATTGGGCTTCACATCGGTCGTATTCGTAACCGGTTGTCTTGCATGGTGGACACCAACACTGATTGAACACGCGTGGGCTATGCACCATGGGACAAGTCATGTCCCCGGTGACGTCAAAGCTGGGTAACGATTTTTTTTTTTTTTTACCTATTTCTTTGTTAGCTAGTGATTTAATTCACATTTCTAAAGAATAAATAAACAATGTTTTTCGGCAATGCTGTCGAATAGCACCAGTCGGTATACACCCAGAGTGTTATGGTTTCTAACATGACTATAGCCTGGTGGGATCAACAGAAGCCTTTTATACTTTATATTTGTTGAATCTCTAGTGCTGGTACACGTAAATTGCTTAAGTATTACTTATGACCTATCGTATATTGAATGAGCGATATCAATAATGTTGAGTATGTCAAATTGTTTTATGACTTGAGCACATCGTTTAGAAATAAACGCTGCCTAAAGAATGCACAGATGGATGAAAAGGGAATGCGATATACGATGGTAAATGGCCCATAATTGCTGTTAGGGTGGTCTATTCAATAATTGCGCTAAATTTTTTCTCTGTCAACCTATCCAACAGAACATAGTTGATCATAATAGTTGTTGGTTGATCATAGTGGTTGTTGTGAGATGATCACCTTTTATAGAGTGCTGATTGCAGGATATCACTGGTGTTTGGTATGATAACGTGCTTTGCGGGTCTTCTCGGTGTACTTGTTGGCTCTTCCCTGGCTCAAGTAAGTCGATTCTTGCTTGTCACCTGAATAGAACTTTTTTCATCAGAAGGAGAGGGAGGAGCTGATGCGTCCGAATTGTCATCATTTAAATAGTTTTTCGGCTTTTGAATGAAAGGGGTTATTTTGCCAATGGAGGTTATAGAAACAATTGGAATTTCGACGGAAAGCAAACAAATAACACCAGGTCATTTTTTACTGAGGATCGTTTAATGAATTCAGGGTTGGCGTGATGGATTTGTGTGCTTGAAACCGAACGAGCGTGCCGATCCACATGTGTGTGCATTGGGTGCATTGCTGGGCGTTCCTCTTCTTTTCCTCGCTATCATCTTCGGTGCCAACCATGAAGTTCTTTGCTGGGTTATTCTTCAATAGTATATATGAGTTTCGATGAGGTTGTTAGTTAAGGGTGCATAGCCCAACGATTAAGCAAATGCACAGCGTTCGCCGAGTTCCTGCTTCAATCCTGTGGCTGATCTCACTTAGAACACGGCATGAATGAATTCTTTACATTTGATTACCTTTATAGGAGAGATATCCTCTGTTAATAATAGAAAAAAAAAGGAATCATTGTCCGCCATAGATACTGGCATGAGGCTTCAACAGGAAATTAGTTGGCTGGTTAAGCGGTTTCCAAATGTCAGCTCGAATTCATTAACTTATTATATGAGGTTTGAGCACTGAGCGCTTGTCAATGAGCAGCTGTTTCTTTTCTTTCTTGTTACATTTAAGGTCTTGTGCACATTTCCTACTGTTAACAGAAGTCTGAAGCAGATGAATAACTGTTGGAAAGAACCTGAGGCTGTCGGAAGCGCTTCACTCAATTTATTTTCATTACAGTACCCAGTGATATTGTGTAATTTCTCTCATTTTCTGTTTTCAAAGTGACCACCGTTTTAGCAGTTTTTAGAAGAGGTTATAGAGCAGAAAATGTACCACTTTGCACACTAATTTCCTCTCCATGAAATGTGGTATTTTCAGATCTTCATATTATTGGGAGTGAGCTGTTGCTGTCTTAATTGGGCTGTTAACATGGATATGCTCATGGTTAGTCCCCATCTTCTGTTTTAAATATCAGATTTAACTCTTCCTGCTTTTATTTCCTTCACATTTACATATATATGAGGGATTATATGAGCAGAGTACTCCATTTTAGAAGATATGAAAGGGATGGAAGGTGGAAACCTTAACCGCGAACGCACAAGTCGAACGTATCTTGTTATGAGTTTGTCGGATGTTTTATTATTGATTTATCAGTCGGATGCTCTACTAATTTAGCTCCCGGGCGCCCATGCTTAATATTATTGTTAGCGGTTTAAGAGCTAATCGCTGCTTAATTCTATAGATGGCGATGGTAGTGTAGTTTTTTTTTTTGAAATTGCCTTTGGTAGAGTTGATATCTTTCAGTACATAGTGGTGCCGAACCGCCGATCGACGGCAACAGCAATGCAAACATTATTTTCTCATTTGTTTGGAGACGCATCATCACCGTACCTCATCGGTCTGATCTCTGATTGTATTCGAGGTTCGTATTTTGCAAATATTTTATTTTTACAGATACTTGAGCATAACCTCTTTTGTCTGCTTATTGCCTCTGCTGAAATGAAGTGGTGGCTCATAAATCGTATATCGCATACAAGTAATACATTTTTTCTTTTAACGCAAGTCGAGTCAGGCCTTAGTGGTAAAAAAATTTGAAATCTCTTGATCATTCGAAGGAATAGGAAGCTTTCGCATTCTTTGTCAAGGGCGAAGGGAAAATAGGAGAAGATTCACTATTTTTCTCGTCCTTATTCCGTTTGAAGGATCCGAGTCTCTCCTTTGTACTTTTTTTTTAATTCGTTATTCTTTGAATTGGGTTAGCAAACGAGTTTGTTGGTGGCAAATTGAAGTTCTGATGGGCGCTACTGTAAAGACAGCGATTTATTATAGTTTTCGGCTGAAGTGAGCATCACCCAGAGCACTAGGGCATTTATTATAAAACACTTCTTTTCACTCAATCAGTCGACATTACAACCTGAAACACGACAACAAACTTAGCTGTGATGGATGAAGCCCTCTCGTTTAGAGGACACATCAAAAACATCTCTAATGAGTATGTAAAAACATTCGATCATCTTATCGTAATAAAGCTTATACTAATTGAATACACTGTTTGCACAGTTTTCCTCAAAATTCATCTATTTCTTGTGATTAAGTCAGTTTCACAAAGATCCATAAGGGTACATAATCTCAAAAATTTTAAAGAGGAAGGTGAATGGAGTTAAGTGATAGAATAAGAAATTGCTACAACGACAACATAGATCATCTGCGTTTTGTGTTAACGCGAATCTGTTAGTCTGACTAAGACACAGATGACAACTGTTGTTTAATGAAAAGACTTTCAGCAAACGAAACGTCGTGGCTTCACCCCTCACCCCCCCCCTCTCCCCCACTCTATATATATACGCGGTTCTAAGTGGTCATCAAGCAACAGTAAAAATAGATAAGGACATATCTCAGTTTTTGATTGCACAAGTTACCAGGAAGCATAACCGTAATACTATGCAATTCTTGCACTATGGTCAAAGCAAAACCAACAGTGAAAGGTTGAAGCATGAGTAAGTGAACACTTCAACCATAAATAAATCTGGTAGCAGCAATTCCATCTTGGATAATTCACTGCAGTGCAATGTTAAATTCAGGTTTTCATGTTTTTTGGGGATTTAGGTGGAGGCCGGCTTTGGTTCGGTCGTTTTACTCACTTTTAGTAGATGGACTGACCAGAGTGTGGCTACTCTTTATTCATGCTCAGATTTGTTATAGTCAATAAGGGTTCTCTTCAAGGTGATGATTTCTCAACAACGTCGCGTTTTTTTGCTCTCCAATCGGCTTTATTCGTGCCGAACTTTGTGCTTATTGGCAGCGGTGCATTCTACCTGCTGGCGTCATTCTGTGTGGTGGACGATCGTGCAAAGGCGGCGATGGAAATGCGATGTGAGTTGGCGGACTTGTATGTCTTTTTGTCTGTCCACTTGTTGGCAAACATAAAGAACTACTGAAGGATCTGCCCAGCAATCACAAGGATCTCAGAAGCTTAATGAAGATTTTGAAAATGTTGTTGAGCTTTTCTTTGGACCTTGTGGATGTTGCTAGATACAGTTAACATTCGGGAAAAGGACTATGAAGAAAAGCGATTTTATGGTTTTGCTGTTGGCACTCACAGTATTCTATATAGTAGATTGCAAATCTAGATTAAAATCACTAGTATTTGTTTCGCTTCTGAGATAGTGAACTCAACACTTATCTAGGTGCAATAATGAGAGAAGTTTTCAGCACCGGAATCAACTGCGATAGTGGCCGTAGAGAGTTCATCGGATACATCACCACTGCTCGATGCTGTCGAACAGCAACCACCTTATTGAAGTTAATCCTCTGTGGGAGCTTTGCTTATATGCTAGGTGCTATGATACAGGTACCGTTGTCCACCAATATGGGAACGGTTGGACGAGAAGCTCAAAGTTTGTATACGAAGACTGCTTGGAGTGATGGAAAAATGAGTAAAGACAATAATGCAACTTGATACTTGGGAAAGGAGGTGGGATCGTTCCTTGAATCACTTTTTTCTGTAAATCGAGAAAAGGTGGCGAGTTTCTTTAATAGCATTCCTGTAAACTCGATGGATCTTCTTTTGCTTTGTTGTTTCAGAAGCTGCTTTCATTCACAATTACGCTACTGGTTGTTGTTGTTGTTCTATGGCTTTCATGCACTTTTGCCGTTCTTTATTTTATGCCCTCTGTATATTTTTGCCCCCACCCTTCGCTGTCATGGTAAAAAAAATTTCCGCCCTTTAGAGTAATGCGGTGGTCGCATTCAGTGATTTACATATCTGCAGAATTCATTATGCGTTGTTTGATTTACGTAACAATAAAAAAAAGCGAATGAATCGATTTGAACGAAAATGTTCCGAAGGGGAGAGGGGGAGGGCGCTGGGATGAACTAGTGACTAATGTTCGAAGGGCGTAAACTAAATAATGACGAATGTTGTCTCTGTGCTGCGCGCAGTTAATGGATCTGCTATTTTTGGGTTCTTATAAAGCGGGAATTTGTTGCATTTGTGTTGTTGTTGTGTTGTGTTGTGTTCATTAGTGCTGCCGATCCAAAAAGCACATTTTCGGCATATGCTTATTGCGGCTTGTGAGCATTTTTTGCATTGATATGTTGTGAAATATTGATATTATCGCCCACTAATCGAATATTTTGGTGATATCTTAAGTGTGCTATTTGTTCTCGTGCTTTAATTATAGCGCCCTACTTTCGCTTCGGAGCTAAAATGTGATGGAAGGAGAACATATAATAATTTCGGTGCAGGAGACTTTCAATTGAAATATAATAATTTCGGGACAAAAATATGTGGAGGTTGATATCTCTACTTAAAAAAAAAAAAAAACTTGGTGATGGCTACTTCAATCGAGAGCCTATAACGAGGAGGGGTCATTTCGCAAACAATTTTTACTTGTTGCTCAATTCGAATGGGCCAGCTTATAAGGCTTCATGAGGTAAACGTTGTCTCATTGTTGTGGCTTGAAAATTATCGAAGAACGTTTGAAAACGTTTCATACTGCCCTAGCGTCCTTGTTGTGCTATGCTACTTTGGAATATTTGGAGTGGGATTTTATTAATGGTCTTGTCAAAAATCAAACTTGAGACGTGCGCTTATTGCAAATTAACCGATTGTTCCGCGGACTTGTATTTCCCCGTGTGAATGACGTTTGGGTAGTTTTCAACTTCTCAACATTCGTCAGTCTTTCTTTCATCGGTGAGTCACCCGTTCTGTGTTTGGGCAGTTGTCTCTTTTTTGGGACATTTCGTTTCTGTGTTTATTTTCTAAACGCTATTGGATGGTAAAGCTTGGATAGGTGATGTTGGTTTGCCCAATAATTGTGCTTCGATTCATATTGTGAGTGGAAAAATCGGAGTAACCTGGGACTCTATTCTCCTGTATCTTCGATGTTGGATTCTAAAACGCGGTTGTTTGACTCGGGCTTCAAGAACGTTGACAATTGCAGAACGCTTTCGGATTTCAACTTCTGAAAGTTTGGTTATTTTACAACTATAGCTGAAGCACCTTTACAGCTCAGACGATTGTATAGGACCTTGATTTTACATTATCACGGGCCGGTAGTGTTTTTGAAAAAGCGTCTCGCACCACAGCACCATTGGTTGAGTCAAAATTTGCGGAAGTCGAAGCCGATTTGTTTCGCAAGAGCAGTTTCTGCTTTAGGTCATATATGAGCATGCCCTATGGAAGTACTAAATATGCCGTTTACTCACACCACTCATTCTTCAAAAAAGAACATTTAATGCACAAAAGAGGATATATCGATAAATCAATTGCAAAATGGAATTAAAGGAAGTCGGATGATATCCTGTCAGAAAACATTCGACGGTATAAAAAATAACATCGAACAATAAACTCCTTCACCCAAACCTGGAGACACTTTTCAGTAATCCTTTACTCACATCAATGAAATGATTTTCGAAATAATTTTCAAACACGGTCAAAGGAAGAAGTAAGATATGAAAATCGATTGAAAATAAACAGAAGAATATCAGAGAACATCGATTTCCATCATAGCAAAATTCAGTGGAGGGATTCTTCTCGTGGGTACTTGTGGAACAGAAAAGAAAAACGGAATCCGAATTTTGCTAATCCACAAGCAAAGAGCGCCTCCTTGATTCAAGAGTTGTGGATTCGTAGCTAACCTGTTCAAAATGAAGACTCACAAATCTTCAGTGAGCAAAGTTACATCTCTTTTTCCCGATTCCACCAATTTCGTGCGAGAAATATGAAGTTTTCATCGAATGCAAAATAAGGCGCCCGGAAATTTCCACTCCCTCCTAGTCTTTACTACAGTATCCATAGGACCTTCTATAAGTGAACAAGGGATTTATACAAGTTGAAAAGTTCATAAACAGTACGACAGAACCAATAATAACAAAAAGGGAGTGTCCGCTCAACGTTATTCAAATGTTCCATACCGCTTCTATATTATATACCGAAGCATCAATAAATAAGCAAAAATACTTCAGACCGTTATCAGGTAACCTATTTAACAAGGCGTTGCATAAAGAGGCCACAACTAAACTTGTCGATCGGCGCTTTCATTAACCAGATTTGTGTGACCAGAACGCACAGCTGAGCCCTTCCAACAATCTGTCTCTTCATCATACAGTAGTAAGAACTGTGACAGCAAAGTGCGAAAATATTGAATGCTATTATATTAACAGAAGTAAAACCAAATGAGATTTAAAAGATTAAACGTAAAATGGAAGTGTACATTCGCTACCTCAGTGTTTTATTCTACTTGCGAGATGAAGTTGCAAAATGTTGAGTGCGTGAGCATCTCGTCAACACCAATGGCCAAATCAACCAGTCGAACTAAACAGACTTACGATACTTACTCAAATATAAGCCTAGAGGTGAAGAGCATGATCGATGGTCTCTTTTGATTTAACATAGTAACACTGCAAACTACAGAAATCGCTCGAAAGTAATTTCATAAGCAAAGTAAACAAAATTGAAATCCAAAAAATATTGTAATTTTGCGGTAATTTTATGGATATTTCCAGTTAGTGATGAAAAAAGTGAAAAATGACTTCGGGTTACTACAACTTAAGCTTCAATCACAGCGATCCTACAATCATCCAAACTTGATCCTACAGTGATTCCGGAGATGCCAGACAACTCATCGATTCAGTGAATGAGTAACACCGATTTGCGAATGCACTGTTTGCGATTCGGAGGTGATGTGGTCTGAAAGCTGGGATTTCCCGTCGAAATAGAAGGAGAATGTGATTCCCAGGTTTTTTTCTCACCGAGTTGGAAAACTGTCTTCATAACACCTGTGTCCTCACATGGCCTTGTGTCGAGTCTGCATCAAATCTGGTTCCACTCACGACTGGACACGGAACCAACCCTTATGATGGTGGGGGCCAGATTGAACCCTGACTCGACACTAGACTGTTTCATGCACGAGTCGCTTGGAACCTCACCATATCGAGATAGTCTAAACCCAATTCCGATTGGATGAGCACTTTAAAACAACCGACCGGGACTGAGCTCAACTCATCTCGACAGATTATGTGTTTGACCTGTGCTGGTCATGACCAACATCGGATTTAACCTAAACCAATAATATCGCCGCCATTCAAACAGAACCTCGAGAACTATTTTTCGAGAATACACCGCCGATCGCAAAAAAAAAAAAAAATCACTAAGCAATACAAGGAAAAGGTCAAGCTCACAATTAAGAAAGCTGTGAAAAATGCCAACAATCCAGATTGGATTTTAAACAAGACAAATGCTTGAAACGCCAACAAAGCCTATAATAAACCGCCCAGTATGAAGATTAAAAAACACTTCTTATGGATCAAGTGAAAAACTCGTTGAAAAAACTGCGAATATCAGAACCAGATTGCGTAATGAGGCGAAGATACGTCTCTAATTTTGCTGAGATCAAACGCTAAATGTGGTCTGTTGATGGTTTGAATCCATCGAACGTCGTTGAAGTATTCGGTGCAGCATCGTCGCTGATTGGTAAAGTGAACTTTTTGTTCTCCTTGGTCATCTTTTTGATTTCAGCCACCTGAAAATGCTGCTAATTTAACTGCTTGTTTACTACCATTTGAAAATCAGACTCCAATAAACATGTAATACTGAATAGCAGTTCTTGGTTCGCAAACCTAAAATCACGAAAGTGACAAGTTGTTTTGAAGTCGACATAAGATCTTATAGTAGTAAAAAGTCAGTAAGCGAAGAAGTTACATTTGCGAAAGACAAACATAAAACAAAGCATTCCAACGGTAAAATCAGCTTTCAAAAAAAGCAATTTCTTCTTCAGTGGCTGCTACAATAAGAACTTTTGAACAATCACCACAAAAATTATGGAAAAACGCAGATCGTTATGAATTCTTAAGTCTGGGGCAAGTAGGAATGAAAGAAAACAAATGAATCACAGAATACTGGCTGATATACCTATCCTATGTCCTCTCATCCTTCAATTTTCTTAAATTTAAAAAATCCTTCAATTTTTCACATTCCTTTTTACAATACATTCAGGACTCTGTGAGTATTCATGAACAATTAATAAAGAGGACTAACACAAATAAGCTCTGGCAGTTCTTGGCACAACATTATAGAACAATTCTTTTCAAGACAATACAATCAATAATAATGCTGATCGCATAATATTACGCAATCATGAACGTAAAAAATTAATATAATGTAATTTCGACGAGATAATATACAAAAACAAAAAACAGACAATAAACACAGTGCTTATAATTAGTAAGCAATAAAACGAACCTTCTGTGAAATTTTATGCTGATATGTTGCGCTGTTTTTTGAAGATTTGTAAATTTCATATTCGATCGACGCAGATGCACTCTCGAGTGTCGCATCATCGGTCTCTCCCACAACGTTTGCGAGAAGCGCTGTGTAGATCGTAAAGCGGATCATCTCTCGTCTCTATATTTATTGACCATACACATAATGAAAACATGATTTCAAGTCTTAAAATGGTGGTGTCATATATCATTTCCTGAACGTACTGATCTCACAAAAACTAAAATTGCAGCCTGATCCTCAGTCAATTCACAAAACATTGCATTGTAACTCCGTTACGCACATTCCGACACCATTCCGATGCCCCTTTTTATGTTTTCAACACAAGTCGATCAAAGCTCTAAAGCAATATCTAAATAATGGCCCTGAATAATCCTCGAAAACAGTAAAAATTAACAAAGTAATATAAAGTAAACCAACGGTGGCTGTTAAATTTGGAACGCTCTTTGCCGATGGTTGAATGATCTTCAGTCCGGACGTATCTGAAGTACATAAAACATTAACTGGGCTGCTCTTCAGTCGAAGCAACAAAGATATGCATAACTGCTCGAAGCGTATCACCGACACTGTAGATTAAAAAGAATGCACCCACTGCGTTGAATACCACAACGATCCCCATAAGTGAGTATTTTCGACGGAGAATCGACAAAGATGGGAGATGATATAACATGAGAAAGAAAAGCGGCTGACGTAGGTGACCTTTTCGAACACTTACATATGAAAACAGACGACCGCATATATATATTCTTAGGTAAACTTAGTAACTACGTTATTCCAATACAACTATAGGCAGTTCCATGCATTCCAATCCAATGTTCAAAAATGCTTCCCGAATGTGGATTCTTTTGCTAAAATTTCATCTAAAAATCGCCTTTTAGCTCTTCCTTCCTCTTCCCTCCTCTGCTGTCACTAGAACAAATTCAGCAGAAATATACAGCAATAACGATAAACCTTCATTGCGTGAAGACCTCGCAGAAGCTGCTGCATTTGCCTGAAATATGAATGTTTTCAAAATAAGTGGAAAAATACGTTGCATGAATTAGCACAATCTTTGTATATAATTTTTTCATCATTGACCGGCATGATAAATGTTTTTAAAATGATGTAGTAAACGCCTGATGAGATTTTACACAACAGCGAACATAACCAGAACTCAAATCTCATCTAGTAAGCGATCGATTCACAGAGAAAGAAATCCCCGAATGAGGCCAACATCGACTATAACTGTCAAATCTCCTCACAGTTGTTTTTTTTTCAGAGATCAAAGGAAAGTAAATATGCAAAGATCATCTCATATTATCATAAAATTTCGCAAATTATAGAGGAACTAATTCCCAAAAAAACACATTTTTTACTTCCTATCGACATTGTTTTCTCAGGTTTAAAATTCTCAGAGAAAAAAAAAATAGACTAGCGAAATGTAAAGTATGTCTGCAAACAACAATAACCTTTAACATAATAATATATCAAGCTTTAAAACAGAATAAGAAAGGAATAAAAACATCTTTCATAACCATAAATGCACTGGTAGAATATTCCAGAAATCCTGCTGACGATAGAATTGTATCACGTTATCAAATGTTGCACTCCACTTCACGAAGGTACAGCAACTGTGATCAGAAAAGAAATGAAACAGTAAGCGAGTGGACTCTTACCCTCCGTCGACGCGCAAATTCCTGTGCCACAATTTCGGTTCTTCGTTTCTTTTCCTCGGTCTCCAACAACGTTGTCGCATCACCACAATCATCCGCATCCCAATGCTCACTGTAAAATTTATAATCATAAAAAAGCTGTGGCCATAAAATGGTATAGTGTATAACTCTCAAAAATCTTTGATCTATACCACCTGCTACAGCTAACCGATATTAGCTACGCTTACATCCTAAAGGAAGGCAAGTATATTTATTGTCGATTATCCTCTCTTCTCTTTCTGCACATTTTACTTCCACTTGTTCTCGTGCCTATTTCCTTACTGTTTGTTGTGAAGCAGCTACCCTCTTTGAAAATGTGGCAGAAAGACAATACAAAAAAGCATGACAAATACGGGCAAAGAGAAGCTGCAAATACCCTAAATGTAATAAAAGAAAGTGAAGCGGAATAAAAAAAGAAGGAAGCCAATGAATAACTGGATTTCTAAACAAAGAAAGTTTACAAAGATAACCGATTTAGCGCCTTGTGAAGTCAACCATTAACTATCATGTTTGTTTTTTTTTTAATATTCAAAACAAGAACGAGGCTTCGAACATAGCCGAATATTGTCTTTGCGTATGAGATTTACTTCTCTCTTTCATTCACATACACGAAATAGACCCGAGTGAATGTGCATTAAGCTCTAATTACTATCAAAGAAAATTTTCACTTTCGTTGCAAATTAAAAAATTCATTCCATCATAAAAGCCCTCCTCTCTTTTCAAATATTATTTGACTATACAGCAGTAGATCACTTGCAAACACATCGAAAGTCAATCAATTATCAAAATATGCGAAATGAGCCATTTCCTCCTACTACATCGCTTCTTTCCCAAATTCCCTTCTCCCTTCCAATCATAAATATATTACAAAAATTAAAGAAAAATGCGAGCATACTTTTGCGCATGTTTACCCCCTTCATAAAGAAACCCGTCGTCGTCGTTGGTATGCCCTCTCTTACGATATCCTGAACTAATGGCTGTTTTCCAAGATTCTTCATTGAACCGAGCAATAGCATCCTCACATGCCTATGAATAACCAGTATTCATATATGGTATTTACGGAAACATGGGCATATTTGTGCATACGATTAACGTTTATGACGGAGTTTAGTCTGACTTCGATTTTAACGATAACTTTGTGCGATGATGAGTGAAAACTATATTTGCAAGTGAGGCGCCAATTGTTGACCTCAGGTTTGGATGGCTAAACCCATTCCACTATTCTACCTATGTATCTTCCCGGCAAGTGGAATGTCTCGGATGTGAGCTGCGTTCGCAGATATAGTTTTCACTTGCCCCTCATATATGGTGAAAATGCTTGACCGCAAGTAACGGTTTGCAAAAATATTACCTGAAGAAATGTAATCAATCACCTTTACTGATCAACGGAATTGAGTTCAATGAGGATGCAAACCAATCCACCAATAGCACAAACAAACTGCCAACTGTAAAATCTGTAACGCCCCAATGAATCGTTTGTGCAGTAGAACAAATCGAATAGTTCATATCAGTTCAGTGCTCATCGAATACCGTTAAAGCCTATATTACTGTACAACTGTTGCATGCAAGTAATACATGGCTACAGTCTATTGAGAATAATATACCCTCTACTCATCTGATACTACCCATAGTTACGATAGTTCTTTTCAGCAGTAGAATACGAGAGTTTCTACTAATGGATGCAATAAGTCACATTTAAAGTTGCGACTAAAAGAACTTGATTTATATAATGATGTAATAAATATCGTCACAGTATCTCCTCTCCTTCGAAAAAAATGTGAGTACCTTCGGGTCCTTGCAATAATCACAACTGACACGACATGGGCGAGTGTCTTCATCACCAAAGTATTTCGCAAAAGCAACGTGGCGACATCTGCAAAATATATATTCACTCTTCTAGAGCATGAATTCCATAATAATCAGTGAATTCGGTTGTCTTTTATGATGCAATCGTTTTCAGCCAGTTGGAACTTTACAATGTGCGCAAATGAAAAGAGCTCCTCGAACTTTTTTCTGGAAGAACATAATTACCACAGCACGGATGAAGTAACTCTTACTTCCCTCCTCACGATCGCAGAATAAGGGGACGGGTGGATGCAAAGCGTCTGGCCCGATATCCATGGAAAGGTCCTTAAAGAAAGAAGAGGAAACAGAATAGGGACGAAGAGAAAAAGAAAATGGGTAAAAATTAGCGGAAAATCCAAGATGAAAACCCAGCGACCCTATAAATACAAAAAGTCGACAAGTGTGGCGAAGGGCAAGAATGAGGCATTTTTGCAACCTTACTCGTCAAACCGACCACTTTCACAGAACCACCACAAATGATAACAAAGTCCAAAAATCCCTTTAAATTTTTAATGACTAAAATTACCAGCAGACCGTTTGTTTTAAACGTTTTTGCAAAGGTGCCCTGCAAAATACACTATCGTGATGCCATGTTTATGTGCATAAGTATGTGTGTCTATCCATCTGATGGTTTCAACTCGGTCACCACAATGGCTACTAAAGTCACGAAATTTGGTGTGTAACGAACACCTAGAATTGGCGTGCTACATGATATTCCCGTTCACACGCATCACTCATAGATTCCACATGCTCTAAAATCCCTGCAATGCAGACCGTCTATACCCATGAATAAAGGCTCAACGATAATCTTTTGCACATCTGGTAGGTTTGAAAATGTTTCTCGAGAAAGGCAAAACGGGACGAGGTAATGCAATGAGAGACAACAAACCCGGGCTTTTCACAGAATTCGATCATTTTTTCGAAGCCATGTTGCGCTGCTTTGATCTGCTCGTCAATCAAATTCTTGTCGATTTTCTTTGCCTAAATCAAAATAGAGACTCCAAAAATGCCTATAAAATACAGCTAAAATGTGATAAAACATTAGACCATTCATTTACTGCTTCATAACACACCATCAATATCAATTCTCTTTGGAGAACAACTCACATATGTGTTTATCCCTCGTTCGTGACCCGTGATCAAAGACTTCGCAAACACTAGAACAGAGGAGGGGAGGGCCGGTATAAAGACAATGATTTCCTTTTAACCTCAGTGAAGAACAGATAACCTCCCAGATTTCAATGCTGTCATGTAGAAAACTTTTTTTTTTTTGCTAGAAAAATGTAGAGATGCTAATTTTAACAGCAGAAAAGCTGATAGAGCTTTAGGATTGAAACACGGAATTCGAAGTTTCAAAAACAAGATTTAGGAGTCACGTAGGACGGATGCAAAATTTTCGATGGCCAAGGTTTTTCCCTCGGATTTTTTCATAGGTAAGCTGGAAATAAAACTTCAAAAAAAAAACGATTTAGAAAGTTGCTGGAAGTAACTGAAGGAAAATGAACACAGTTAAATAAAATAGCATCTTAACAATGCAGCAATAAAATCGGCATTGTACTATTGAATAAGCCTAGTGCTAACAATATACCCGAGTCTTCCTGATATCCTGGTTAATGAGAAAGTTCAATAACTGTCGATCGTCTCTGCTGTAATAAATACGACAATAACTACGTTTGCCATCACGACCCGCACGACCCGATTCCTGATAGTATGCAGCCAAATTCTGTGAGGTTGTCCAATGCACCACCACTCTGAGATAAAAACTCACTCATTATGACAAAATAACCAATTGAATATTATTTAGAGATGCTATTTAGGCGAGACTACACTGAACTACCGATCGCCACTAATCAATAAAAGTCGATTAATGTGTGGCAATGTCACTTCAAAAATATCCAAAAAAATACATTCACTTCTTATGGCTCTCAAATGCTTAACAGATTGTGAAAAATGGAATAAAACTAACAAAAATAAAAAGTAGAGCAGGGTAACGAAATAACACAAAAGACTAACTTCTATCATCATTTTCACCCCTTCATCTCCCCTCTTTTAGATTTATTACTGCTACAGCGATCATAGTCCTCTAATTTGTAAATAATAGTGATAAAAGCTTACCGAACATCCGCTTTATCAATGCCCATACCAAAGGAAATTGTTGCAGCGATAATCGGTACCTCATTTCTCATCCATTTCTCTTGAACACTATCACGCACCTAAATTAAAACTTACAAAAACAATCTTGAGGAATGAAGTGGAATTTAGTGATTTCGCAATATACATGCATAAGGATTTACCTTGTTGCTCAATCCAGCGTGGTAGGCACATGCGGGAACACCCTCTTCGGTTAACCGCATCGCCATTTTTTCACATTCCTCGCGTGTTCGACAATAAACTATGCCACTACCCGTAAACTAAATTAATGGTAATAATAGTAACAAATAATGACTGTTTTAAGTAAACTATGCAAATTGGTAGAGCACAAAAAGTTTCATGCTTTTTCTTCTCTTTCCAGATAACTGCACCTAAGACACTCCATCGCCTTTCAGACAAACTCATTCCAACTAATTCAACATGTCTCGGGAAATTGCATCTCAGACACTACATCACACCTCAGACAATCCAACACAACTTAGACAATTGTATTTTAGACAGATGCTATCAACACTTTTATAATCTGACCAAATTCAAGGATGCGCATAGACAATATGGACTGAAACAAAGTCAACCACCTCTTATTTTCCATTGACTTGATAGAAACTTGATCAGTAATGCATCCGATAAACACTAAAACCTATTGCTGTGTCAAACTCTAAACAAAATAAAATAACTTCTCTAAGAATGATATAAGCTAAGTAATAGTAACCAGGATCGATCACTCGTTCTCATCGAGTGTGTGTGGGAATTTTAAGCCTCTAACTGACAAAAAATTGGTACTGTCAAAACGTTTACCACTCTCTGCCCGTGAGATTCCCTTTTATTTGTGCTAGTAGACGGCGAACATACATCAACAACAGTTGCGCCTTTTGTATCGTTATGTTTCTTTTCGATGCAACTTAGTGCTTTCATCACGAATAATGCCAGGTGACGCTGAAATCAATTTTGGTGCATTTTTATTATTTATAAATATGCAAAAGTGTTGAAGAAGGAAAAAACAGGTGAGGAAAAAGCTGAAATCGAGTTCTGCACCATTAGTTAAAGAAAAAAGATTACAGATAAAACTGTTTCCACCAAACATTGCAGGTAACGAAAGAATATGTACTTTTCCACTTGTCGCTGTTCTCTGCTAGCAGTGACATTCTACTGGGATGATAATGGGATATGTTATGGCACTTTTAATGGATTATATATGAAAACGATAATACAGCACAACTTTTCACGTCGAAAAGGATGCAAAAAAACTATAACACGAAAAAAAGAGATCAAATGGATACCTCAGGTACACATTCGATGAGATCCCTCAAAATGACATCGTAGTGAAGATTCGCTCTAAAGGTAGATGCTTTAAACATGCGAACGTTGCTCAATTTCAGCTGCTTGAGAATATCCTCCTGTGCCTTCGGATTCGCCGTCGCCGTCAATGCAATCCAACGAACCTCAAAATGAAGCAAAGTGCAAAACAGTTCAGATCAAATGGCTATATCAAACGAAGGTTAGGAATGATACACGTACATCATCATTGCGGGATAAATCACAGCCTGTAGAACTTTGGCTTTCTATTGTGAAAAATTTGTACAAAAAAATTGTGAATCGTCACCTTATATCCAATGAAGCTTCATTCGGCGCTGTTTACCTGCATCGTTCAACAGAACTTGAAATCACTGTGAGAAAAAAGTCATACGTCACTCACCTCAGATGAACATAAGGATATGTGTAAACTCCATTTTCAACAAAATTTCATGGAGGCTCAAAAAATCTCGATGAAAAAACAAAAGGAAAATTCCGCATTCGCTGTATTCTAATCGAGGATATAAAAATCTATTTAAAAAGGAGAAGTGAACAAACCTCAGGTGCAAGAGATCTCAAGTTGCCAAGTTTGAGATAATCAGGGCGGAAGTCATGACCCCAATGAGTGACGCAGTGCGCCTCATCGACAACAAGGTAATTGAGAAGACCTCGTTTGTTGAGATTCGAAATGAGCCGTTGAATATTTGGAGTGGCTGCCCCTTCAGGTGTTATGTAAAGCATTCGAATTTGTGGAGATGCAGCTCGCAGATCCTTAAAACACCATTGTGCATTTTTAAGCAACTCATACCATGATTGAGATATGCACTATTCAATTTCAATCATCTTCTCAATTCACTTGATGCAGAGTAATGCTTCATTTAATCAGGACTGTGGATAAACCAAGAGGGAATGCAGCAAGCAAAGCAACGATTCCTTGCATATGAAGGTGGAAATACTTGGAGTACTTTTGCTTTGCTTAGGCTCTAGGCAATATCTGCTGTCTAGTCGCCTCTAGCCACGGCTATCGACAGATCACAAATGGCCAAAACTGATACCTCGATAATCGAAGCTCTTTCATCGGCGGTGCATTTCGAGTTGAGTGAATCACATTTTATGCCACGTGCTTTGCATGCCAATACTTGATCTTGAATAAGTGCAATCAACGGTGAAAATATAATTGTCACTCCGCTATGAACGAGGGCGGGCAACTGCAAATAAAGCCTCGAAGTAAGATTCAAATAAACAATCAACTTCGATAATTTATTCAATATTATATTTCTCCGCTCATAAGCGTCCATTTACAGTTCCCCGCCCCTCCTATAACTGTATATCTACTTTAGAAATAAGCAAAAAGTCGGACAGCCCTCTCAAGTATTAGCCCTCATTTGAAAGATAATCGCCTTACCAAACTTACAAATATTCGATCCAATATTTTGTATATTCATCGATCCACCTTCGAAAATTGCCCAAAAATTTGAGATGCAAGAAAACGTTATCACCGATGAAATGAAGATTTTCCAGAATATAAGCTCATCCACTAATTTTCCCCGGATATTTGCCCCCCCCCCCTCCGCCATTATTCACATGAATAAATATCCGTTCTGAAATCAGCAAACAATAACCTCCCTCCGTCCAATTCTAGTAGACGCCCGATTTTCAAAGTTACGATTGGTAAAGGGCTCGTGCTTACAAATAGACGGTGCGTTACTCCTTCATCAACCGAAATGACTGTTTTTAATCAATCAATATAAAGAACCTGTTTATATAATACCACAGAATGATTATATCACAGTGAACCAAGTCATGAAGCGTAATCGAGATAATAAAAAATGTGTTCATGTAAGTTTAGCCGACCTTAACTTCCTAGACGGTAATCATGTTATTTCAGAGCTCTACAACATGTAGCCTTAGTTTACTTCAACGAAACATTTTCTACCATTAAAAAAATCATAGTGCCATATATCATCATAAAGCTATGACAACATAAACTTCATCACCCATGGTGGATTAGATGCTAAAATCAATGAAAGCATTACCCATAGATATCGTAAACGATATAAAAAGAGCTGCTCACAGCTTTAACCCAAGAATTCATAAAAAAGAGAGTTGTATTCCCAACAAATGAACAAAAAATTTTACTCCCAAGATCAAGATCAGTACATCTTTTTTATGTGACATTCCCCCCCGCCCCCCACCCAATTCCGCTCAAAGTTCCTCCCTTTCTCCTTCCAACCTCAATAAACTCAAAAAATTTAAATTTAACTCATTGATGAGAACAAGGATGAAGCCAGTGCGATAACTTAACGAAGGCAAATTTTTCGTGAGCAAAATCAGTTCAATACACCTTAGCTGGAGTCTAGTCGATCAAATAATTACTATTACCTGATAGCAAAGTGATTTGCCTCCTCCAGTAGGTAAACATACGAAAACATCCCATCGTTCTGAAACAATACTCCACATCATCAACGATGCAAATGCACTTTACAAAGCAAAAACATCGCTGTTGCTTGTGTGTTAGCGAACTAAGCTGTGCTTCTCAATGTGAAACCCAAATATCCCCTAAAATTAGCAAAAACAAAAATAAAAAATGCGTCTAAAATCTGGGAAAGTGATAATCATTCTGCAAAAATTGACATTGCTTCTGTTGGGTAGTTCCTCACGTAGTGGGCTACGGAAGATAATAGAGATTACAGGTACCAAAGTCGACTGGAATGCTCTATCGATTTGCCGTCACTTTTAAGTAGCAGCTTTAAACTTAATCGTTCTCACCACGCCATACATGTTTCCGTTCTTACCTTAAAGCCATTCCAACCATACTCTCTGGATTTCTCTGTATAACATTATAGCCATAGTTTCAAGCCTTGCCCTGTCCGATCTTCCCCTCCCCTCAATCGAATAAATAAGTGCCACCTTCTCGCCATTCGCGGCGAAGATAGAGAGAACATTTCACTGTTCATTTCTGCAATTTCGGCCACATTTTCATTCCCAGATATTCTTCTACTTGTGTCTTTATAGCGTTATTCACCCAGTCAATTACCAAAATTCTTTCCCCTCGCACCCAATCCCGATCATAACAGACGTTAACTTACTTCGGAGAATACCGGCAATAGCCTTCTTTTGAATCGATGTTTTGTACTTCTCATATCCGAAGACATTGCGAAGCACATTTTTAGCCTCCTCTTGCAACTGCTCCGGAGTTAGTGGTTTTCTTGTTGAGAGTGAGCAATCGCTCTCATTCGCCACATTCGTCGAAGAGGATGGCCCTAAATGAGTGTCATAAGCGAATATTCACATGCCAAAGATCGAATGAGTTAGATAAGCGATGGGATTCATAATCCCTGAGGTATGCTGGCTTAACACATCAAACGAGGGATAACCATTAGGCATTAAAATGTGATGGAGTAAAACACGAGAAATAACAGATGACTACTTCGACGAGCGTTAACGCAACCAAAAGACAACAAGGGAGATGAATCCCTAAAACCAAAGAGAGTGGCCACTGAAATTGGCCAATGAGTTTCATTAAAGACTATCAACTACTAAGAAAGTTAAACTGACGAACATGAATGGTGCGCAAATATACATATGTAACAGTTATAATCACATAACATTTGATGAAATGCTTCATTAAAAAGTTATGACTGAACGTATCGGCATATCTCCCACATTGAATACTCCCATTTATTGTATTAAAAAGCTATTGAAAGGAATTAGATAAATAGGGGTTGCCTCAGGCAAGGATTATATCTACGACACGTTTTATGTGAAGAGGAGAAAATTATAAATAAACATAAAGCATTAATCACTGACCTCAGCATGTGCTGCTCACATGTCCATAACATTAATTTTATTTTGAATTTCTGCTTGAAAATTCACCTTATTCAATAATAATCTGAAATGCCGCATTTCATACGACATACAAGTGCACTACATAAAATTCAAATAAAAAAAACTGGCGAAAGTTATTACAAAAATGGAATCTATATTGACCGTTCGGTTTTCCTTCGATTTCAAACTGCTTTCTTGAAAATAATAAATAAAAATACATGTTAAAAATTATATCAAAACTGGATTGATGAAAGGCGCGATATCTCACCGCTTGAAGTTGATGCTGATAAAAGCGAATCATTGACTGATTCGTTCGGTTCCGAAGACTTCGAGTCATCTTTTCGGACTGTGGTCCTTGCTCCTGGCTTCATTAAGAAACTCCACTTTTCCTGATCAGTTAACACTTTTGGTGGCTTGAATTCCTCTTCTATATTTAAAATCGTTGCCCCTTTGGCATCTAAAATAATAAAAACAATTAAATTGTGCAACTAATAAATCGAAATCTGCTGCTGAGGGAAACAGATAACCAACATAATGAACCGAGGCAAATCATTAACAAACGATTATGGCACCCAAGTCATCGTACTGGAGTGGTTCGTTTCGGCTCCCACGAAGTTAAGTCATCTTGGCATAATAGGCTCCTCTGGCTTTAATTATAATAATGAAATCGTTAGCGACAGATAAAAAAAAGGGCTAAAAAAAGGCTAAAAGGCTAAAAGCGACAGATAAAAGGCAAAAAAAGACAAAAAAAAAAGAAATAAAATACACTCAAATAGAAAGATAAAGTTGCTCGACGTTTACTATTTAATGTATATTTCATAGGAAGTGATACCCAAATATTTCAAATTTCTAAAGGAAAAAAAGAATGAAGACTGCAATCATCTTAATCGCTAATCCGATATGTTTTATAATTACTCAACAAATATGCGCTAAATTTGAAATGAATAATTTAACAGACTATTCGAGTAAAAAGTAATCAATAGTAACTGCAATTATATGCGTGAATGAGTTTTGAATACCAATGGAGAAATTTATCAAAAATTTTACAATTTAAATTTCGAAATATTTCAAACGATAGCAAATATAACTTCAAAAATATTTATAAGAAAATAAACTCCACTTATTCTAATCTAATAACCAATGAATAGCATCATTCGAATACTTCCAAAGTAACAATCACTTCTCAGTAAACTGCCAGTGATATTTAAAAGCGAATACGACTCTTACAATATTCACCAATGAATTTTATCATAAAATTTCCATCTGTTTCAAGTCTAGCAGCTGAAATTGTAGAATGCCGAGAATACATAAACTCTCTCTCTTTCTCTATGAATTACTTCATTTGCCTGTCTCAGCAGAAAACGGTCGATGAATTAGTGTTTTTAGCTCTTACGAGGGATAAAACTCTCAATTTTTCATTATCACCTAACCAATAAAAGATCCATTTATAAGATAATAAACGTGCAGCTAAACTCACCTTTACCAATGGAAGTGCTTTTTGCTGCCATCATATAATCGATCCCGTAAGTCGATGTCGTACTCCACAAATCAAAGCGTTTCTAAGCAAATAGAGATAATCGACACAAATAAGTACTGCGTCATGAAATTTAGATATTGGGTTAATCAGTTGCAAGGGAAAATCTCCAACAACGGCGTGAAAAATGAACATATATAAATCGTAATTCTTTGAAGATCCCAAAAAGAAGATGATCCCCCTTTATAAAAATTAGATATATAGGGAATCCCACGAAAGATGAAGCCGATACAATCGATACAATACTAATCCTTCTACTCAAAGAGTTAAAGATATCTAAATTCAGATGTTTGAAGAAGCATCTTCCATGACTACAAGTCTTTTTCAAGCCCATCATGAACGATACATGCAATTCCAAGCAAATAATAGCCATGTATACTTGTGCCAACCGTGTATACTGTCAAAAAATATCAAAATATTTCGGAATAAATTTATAATATACCAATTAATCACTACGTCAACTCACATCATACGTATCCAGAAAAATAAAGTAGTCCTTCGTTGGAGCTTTAACATGCAACCTATTAGATAATTTCAACGAAAATAAAGCATCGGGATTTTATTAAAGAAAAAAAAGCGTCCGATTTAGGCCCAAAAATTCGAAATGCACTCGCAGTTGCAAAATAAGCAAATAAAATAACGATATATAGATGAAATTGCGAAATCATTTTCTAACAATGGCGTCGCATTTATGCGTTATGTTTTCATTAAAAGAATCAACGAAATGAAAAAATATCCCCTTTCTCCAATGACTTTTAAAAACAATATGCGATAATTAGTGCTGCAAAAATAGTCGATATATGTGGGTGGGAAATATCCACCGATTCAAAGACGGTATTATATAGGGAATAAACTGCAATAGGGTGACATTTTTTACTTTAACAACAATGAATAAACAAAATAAATTCGCAAATTATAATCATATGTTAATAACGCGTCATAATAAATAAATGATCAATACAATGAAAATGAGTTAATCAAATCTAACAACACAACGATGAGAACAAAACGACTTTTTAAAGCATCTTTAATTGTCAACAATACAAATATCAATAAAAAAAACGCCATATGGAAAATGCTAATTTTTATTTTAGAACTTTATAACGCTTTGCAGCCTATTTTCATATCGCTTCGGGGTGCCTTGTCATTGTGCAACCTCTAACTGCAACCAAATCACCCCTATCGAATATTGTGCCTTCGATCTTGAATGCAATTTCTTGAAGCTAAAGACAATATGACAGTAATATAATATCATAGAAATGCAAAGTTCTCACTATCTAAGCAATATTAAAAATATTAAATGCAATAATAACAGCAAATAGCAGTATTATTCAATTGTGCAATCTTTGAAACACAATGGAAAATTTGTGATATGAGCCGAAACTAACTTCGTTATGCAATTCGAGAACTCACCTCAACTTCACTAAATTATAAAAAGTGAACAGAGAATGTAAGTCAGTGTGTTTCTGAAAATGAAACAAACTTTCGTTAATATCCGTTGCAAAACATATAGTAATAAAGAGCGTAATGATATGTTATCATAAATAAAAAATGAGTCAACTTCCTGCCATATCGAAATAAACGCATTGTACTACCTCCAGCCTCCTGCCCCTCCCCCCACCCCCTCACAAAAAAAAAACAACTTGAAGTTCATTCCATAAATCCGAACGAGGATAACAGATTGTTGCTGGCCAATTTCCATCATATATGCCTCGTATTATTATGATAGCCGGCCATATGAAAATCGCAATGGAGATGACAGTTCTGGGCACCTAAAACCGACGAAGCTGCATAGTTCATTGAACAAGGTTGTCGGGAATAGCAACTAGCCGCTTTTAACCACTTAGCCATATTATTCTGTTCCGCTTAATGAAAAAATTGGGGGAATATTTACGGTTATACGTTAATAAATGATTAAAAAAGGTAGATTGCTGCTGTGAAAGCAATCAACGATACAATATGGAAGCAATTGTGCAAAGTGATACGCATAAACATCAATGATTAGGTGACCCATCGATGGAACGTCATCTACATTCAAAGACAATATTGCCTCAAAATAACATCACAACCCGGTTCTTCAATGCAAACGAGTTATTCACATATTCATAAAAACATTACATACCGTATTACTTCAAATATAACCCACAGTCATTAATTTCTCTGCACATATTCAACGGGAGTGGGAAAAGTTCACCTGAAGACGGAGAAACAGTTTCCTTCAAACTTCTAGTTAGCACACTTTTGAAATGCATAAAGATAGATCACATTATTTCATACTCAACAATGGAAAAGATATATATTTAGCGAAGGAAGAGTTATTCATTTTCCTAAAAATCTAATGGAGGAACTATGCTTGAGGTGGATGGGATGTTTTGTTGGGAGGGTTTTGTAGAGGAAGGACGAGGGGAAGCTATTCTCAGTAATAGTCTATGTTGGTTTTTAACATCAAAAAACAAACCGATAGATACAGAAGTTAGGTAACTCTAATAAGCCTTCCAGCAAATATCCACAGATAAACAAATAGAAAAAAAGCATCTAAAGAAAAACTGAAAAATGATTTACTAAGGAAATAAAAATAATCACAAAATAAATAATAAAGATGACGTCATAAAAAAGACTTATAGCTAGTCGACACGCCTTGCACGATGAGTTGCTCTTCTTCGCGCTCTCACTTCCTCGTTGGAACATTTCCTATCGATGTCACTCCCCTTTTCTGAATCCGACCTCGATTCACTTCCATTTGTCAATGATGTTTTACCTAAAGGAGAGAAGCTTTTGCAAGTCAGATGCCATAGTCAAACAAGAGCAAATAATGACCGATCAGCATATAACCCATCTTGTTGGCGTGCCAAACGATCAATAAAAAGTGCTATCGGTGCATGACTCAAATAAATCCGACATCACGGAAGCAACGATATGAGCAGTGCTATTGTGAATCATGTGACGGCATAATTGGTTTTATATTCATATCCTTCCCCTCTTCCCCGCCCCCCCCCTCTCTAGAAAACAATACACATGTTGGGCCGACATAAATTCTGAAAAATGGCACTGCCGATCTCCAAAACATATATAGGCAACGAATGAATTTCGATTTGATCATTGAATCTTTTAAGCGTCTTGCTGGTCGTTGGAAAAATTATTTCTAAGGAGAATGATGTCCAAAAAGTTAATCCCAGAGGATATTAACTGAAAAATAAAACTGTCTGCGAATAACGGGACTAGGCTGTATTCGAAAAGAGAAAAGGTGGAAAATGCTCTCCTATCGGATCTTCAATAGCCAGTTCCTTCCCCTCCCTCCGCATCAAACAAAACAAGAAATGATGATGCAAATGCAAGAACGAACCGGCTAGATCCGTCACAATCACGTCCTCTTCATGTTCTTTTAGTTGATGTGAAGTGTTTCTCTTGTTGGTTTGGTCGATATTTTTTTCACGATTAGTCGAGTTCGATCGTAATTTTTGTATAAGTGCACTCATTTTGGAACGTATAAATGAGAGTAGCCTCCATACAGGTGGCTGAGGGGCCAAATCCTTATCCCTCGATGATAGTGGTATCATTCTGCAAGGAATCGTTGAAGTGTCATGTTCCACAAATGATAGTGCATGAAAAAATCAAAGAAATTTGTAGAAGTGTTTATTTGTTCAATTCATTCCTCATTTTCTATTAAAGCATCCTCTCCTCTACCCAATTCAAACTCAGAAAACAAATTCGCTCAATCAAACCTCACTGAGATGATTAGGCTCCAAGCATTTACTATAGCGAGAACAATGCCTCAGATCCTCAACAATAACTTCCGAAGGCTCATAAAATTCAACTTAGCTTGCCAACTAAGTTCTCAGTAGCTCTTCTTCCATACTTTCGAGAATTCGAACCGGTGTCCACTTCACACAACAAAAGAAAACCATAAAGAATATAACAAACGTTCTAGTGGTTAGCGAATGGACAGGTCCAAAGAGCATCGCCATTGCTGTGCACACGAGGCAGATCACGTTGAAAGGCATACTGAAGTCAGGTACTGGTAACAGCACTAAAAGTGCCTCGCCGAAGATGGTCAAAGTACGTGATGGCACATCACCTAACAACCTGAAAACAACTCTCGATCCAAGATTAAGGTAGAAAAGGAAACTCGGAAAAAAGAAGTCAATAAAAGGTTGAATTTAAAAATTGTAATTCAACCCACTGAGGGAAAGAAGCCGATGCAACGTTGCAATTCAAACAACCCACTCTTCAAGTGCAGTAGTCCTGTATCCGCCGAACGCAGAACGGTTCTTATTCCACAGCTCATCGTCGGCGATGAATGTCAACACAGCTGCAGGCACATAGCTACCATGGTTCGCATCGGGTGGGAATTCACTCACTCTGAAACAACGATGAGTTGAGGGAATTGCTCTCTCCATGAAACAACTTCAACGACCATAAAGTGAGCTCAGGTGCAATAGAATCGCATGAGTTATGGCGATGACCATAGATAACGAAATTTGGCTCTAGCTGATGAAGCTCACTCAATATTCACCTCAATTAAAATATTTAAACGCAGTCGATCTTTGTTGGTTGAAGTATCACAACACGAGTGTTTTGCTTGCATCATTTCGCATTTTTCCATTTCCTTCGCATATTCCCCAGTTAGTTTATTACCTTTACTATCAAATAAATGTGCCAACAAAAAAGTTCTGCTCCAAAAGGTAAGAAAAAAAAGCGGTGGAGAGAACAAATCACTTGATATCATAAGCGATAAGTACAAAACACCTCGTAAAGTAGGCACTGCTCCTAACAAATGCCAGATATCGAACAATCCTGAATGCCATATTTACAAAGAATATAAAAATTTATAAAAAGTTAGCAGAATTTGTTAATGCTGAAAGTAAGCAGGATGTGAGTATACCCTGTTGCCGACATCCTCTATGTCAAAAAACGTTCATTTCTATAATCCATTCAACCTTATTACACTCTGCAAGCCCCTGCTAACTCTTTCAGGCAAATAATCTGAACAATAAAAAGAAGCAGAAAATATTAAAGGGAAACCCATATTCTATCTAACTCTAATGATGCATTGCAAAACGTTCATTATATGCGATAACTTTCATACCCTCTCCCTCTCCCCTAAAGGAGATTCTATTTCCTACGACAACCACTGCCAACGTAATCATGAAGTGAAGTAATCTGATAATTAGTAAATAGGATTTTCAAGTGGATCTTCAAAGAATAAAAACTATAGAAATACGAAACAATTCCAGTAAAAAAAGAAAGGAAGTCGTCTAGTAAACTGAGTGGGTAACTCCCTCTCAGCTATTCGATAAACTGACGAATAAAATCGTGGCACATAAATCCATAGACAATACTACTGCTAAAAGATATGTGAGTGAGACGCACTTGAGGAAAGCTTTGTCGAATTCGAAAGAAAATTCACATAATGAATTGGCCGGAATGGTAATATCCCATTCAATGAGGAAAGGCCTTTGGCGATCCTTGGCCGATACGAAATTACGTCGATGCACTATACCCGGTTGAGACATACCCTTAAAAACTTTTTAAGTCTAAGACTAAAAAATGAAATAAATAAACAAATAAACAAGACGAGTGCTACTATCATGCAGGTGAGACCAAGAATTTCAAAAGTGCTCAAATCATTGCGCAAGTTTGCTAGCGTGTGATTTGGACTCTGGAAACATAGAAAATATTAACTATTCCCATGAATTTCTTATAACGATTATAACTCACCCCCAGTATTGCAGTTTGATGGTAATGCGAGTACTCTAAGAGCAGTAAATAAATCAGCTCCGTCGGTTGGGTCAGCAGTTTAAAAATTTATAGAAATTTTACCCTCATCAACGCAGATGTCGAGATTATACAGTGACTAAGTTTGCGGGTTACCGCAGCGCTTCTGAAATCCTCGATCTTGTCTTCGATTGGGATATTCCATGCATATTAGAAGTTAAACTTTCTTGCATAATTTTCTTTTAATTCACCTACTTTAGAAGACAGAAAATTATTCGAAGTCACAAAGATCAAAATTAAAACTCATTTCAGCTCAACTCTGGAATTCGTTCTTTTTTTTTTTACTCAGATAACGCTAAATACATAGCACAAAAGAGGAGCGCATTTTCAAGAAACTTTTTGAGAGGTTTTCACTGATAAACTGAGAGAGCACAATCCCTCATCCACCGCTTCAATAACTTTGCTTGAAGATTGTTGTGGTGAACGACCGCGTTGCGATTGCACTTGCATAAATCCACCTCAGCGATATCCGTTCTTCTTTGCCCTACCATATTTCGCATTTTTCTGCTTGTATGGCTGCGTCATTCAAACGTAATTGTTATTGTATGCGATGTACTCTGTTATTTTGATGGTTTCCCTCCGCCATGATAGCGACTTTTCGCTCTCGGTCATCGAATCAGCAAACCTCAGCGTTCTTGTGGTCTCGCTTTCATAGCAGCAACAAAAAAAGGTAAATTCCAACAAACCTCGAAATTGTTACATTCGTATTTAATTGTATGGAAATAAACACGCATAAACCATGGAATAATATGTGTATAGACAGCACGTCTATCACCAGATAAGTGGTTCTCAATTACACTTATAACTTGACCAGATTGCTGATTGGTTCCACCAAGATAGCTTTGCATACTGTAATAATACAAATATAACAACATCGTTGCGATAACTGTATAACTTATTAAACCTGGTTAATCGTAAATAAAGAAGTAAACAAAATTGTGCGTGAAAAAAAATTCTTTTCAGGGAAAAAGGAAATAAAGAGAGGAATAATTGGACTACAAAATATCTCACTGTCACAGTACTCTTATAAAACACCCACCCCTTAACTAGCTTTTTTTAGTCTATGGTGCATACAAAAAACGAACCCCTCATTCATCATAGACTGAAAACGATAGCGCAAATATAAAAATCAACTACCCTCTACAGCACTTATACCTTTCTTGCTAAATGCACTGCACTCTTTATTTCGAAATATGGCAATAAAAAAAGAATTCCAATTTTCTTTTCGAATGAAAAATATTTAAAACCAAGAATGTTTTTATAATATCTCAGCAATCAATTCATTAAATACGGCTAAAAAAGAAACGATGAGCGAATATGAATAATGCTATCGAGTTACTACGATGTTACATCTATCCTCATCATAATAAACAAACGCCGCTTTTGCTGTGAATATTATCACAAATATGAGTGCATCCATGAAATGTTAGGAAAGCTGTAAATGCCATACATAAGTCAGCCATAAAATGCCATAAAATACCATACCTGAACAAAGATTGTGGCCGAACAATAGAAAGATTGAGCCGCGACTTGTACCTGGCGACCAAGTTGATCGGGAATGAAGTCGGTGGCATAGTACCAATGTTATAGACAAAGAAAATACGTCCATCACGTTCATGTTGTTTGCTCGATCCATCGATTGAAACTGACTGCCAATTGAAAAAACATTAAATCACTAAATATATGACTCCATCAAATTATGGTGACTTTCCGAAAACATTCTTATATATAGGGAGAGGGGGACGAACGAGAAAGAAGCAACAAATGTCAATGGCAAAGGTTCAAGCAGCTGTTCACACCGAGGAGATGAAGGCAATTGACTGCCGAGTAGCAGCACTATCACGGCAACGACGAATCGTTTTCAGGAAGTCAGGAAAAGGAGTATAACTCTGCGGCTCACGTTCATCTTAAAGATGACATATTACACATAGCAACCTTCCTCTGCTAATGAATTGCATTGGTCTCAGCACGAGAAAACCAGAATCTCCACAGCGTACCATACTTGCGATCTCCCTCCTTTATGTATTCAGTATCTACGCTCTCCTTTCCACAATAAAGCGCTCTTTCCCCCTCTCCACCCCCCAAAAAATAGAGTATTATGTGCTGCACAGTGAAATTTCCCAGAATGCTATAACATCCCAACGGAATTTCCTGTGACTTCCACTTTGCCCTCCTCGTAGTCGACGTACGCATCAGTTTCAGCTCGCCAAAAAATGTTGCAGCACAAATAACGCTTTGCACAATTTCCAGTTTCATATTATGAGAGTCGAGATCTGCTTCTCATCGATATCGTTAGTGCACTCACTCATTTAGTTTTTTATCTGTGCCTGAATTGGTTCTATCTAAATATTATTGCAACTCCTATGAACAAGATAGAGTTACTTCTTCAAAAAATGTATACAAAGAATAAACAGGACGTTGGAGGACAAACAATAAACAGGACAAAGAAAACAAAAATTATGCGCATTGGACTAAAGTAATCTTATATGTGAATAAAGTGCATACCTTTCGATCACGTTCAAAGATAATTACACTCGAATCGGCCACCACACATTTGTTATCAACTTTACGACCAAATAGTTCGTATAAGCTCCAATCTATAAAATCTAGATGCAAAACTCCCTCGGCTATATTCGGAATGCTTTCTTTTTTTTTTCGTATAAGAAGGAAGTTTCTTATAAATAATTCTCCCTTAGAGTGGAATATTTCCTTACAGATAGGAATTTATAACGAAAAAATTTTTGATGATAACTAAAAGAATATTGCAACGCTAATGGCCTCTTGAATAAAGACAGTTGAATATTACAAATCACTGCGTCACACAATCAAATGTTCGTTAGGTTACTTACAAATTCATACAGTTATATAAACCTCAAAAAATATGCAACAGCAAAAATGGAAAGAAAAGATGGGAATAATATATTTAGATGGAAACAAAAGAATTGGCTCTAACTAAGAGCATTAAATAAAACTACTTTAAAATACAAAGTTACCGATAGCCGCATTAATGGCAACTTATATTCTCAATACAGTTCGGTAGCGAAAATCTTATGACTTCATGGCCCTCTGTTCTCAATTCCATAATGTAATTCGTTTATCAAATAAAACATACCAAGAGTACGATAACGCAAATTCACATCAGAGACCATATTCAAATTGAGTTGAATTTGCACACGCTCATCACATGGGGCTATTCCATTCTATAAATAATATAAATATTACTTAACACAGCCACTCAATCGTGCTAGAAATAAACAGAAAATAAATAAATAAATGAAATATTAAGGAATATAGTAAATGAATACCCCATACGTCCATATAAGCATATAGCAGTCATCGTTAGACCCAATACTTTAGTTTCCTATTCCCTCAAGTTATAGAAAAGTGATCTCAAAAAAACTATTTAAAAGACATCGTAAGAGCAGTATTGTAATATAAATTCTAGACGACCAAAGTGCAATAACTATGTGACAATATATAGAGGGGAAATTAAGGCATTCAGCACCACTGGGCTCATGGTTCAGCTCGAAACTTCAGCAAGATGTCATAGCGATTCAACAATAATCGAACAAATACAAAATGAATACAAACATACCTTACAAACTCGAATAACATGCACCGACATTGAATGAAACATCGAACTGTACAACTTGATCGGATTAAGCAGCATTGAAAGACCCGTCTGCAAATAACAAACACCTCTTAACGTGTATTAATTGCAAATAATTACCAATTAATTCCCAATTAGCACGCACCCTATGTCTGAGCATAAAATGCACTTTCCCTTTAGATAATTAGAGGACGAAAGCACCTGAAGGATTTAGATGCTATACCTACGCAACGAATAAGAACGGAAAAGACTCGAATTTACCCTAGAATATGCATTACTCAGAAAACTCTGCTATGTATACTTACAAACGATCACTTCACTTTCGATCTGAGCGTGATTGTGGTTCTTTAAGGATGGGGTGGAAAGAAGGGTGAAGGAATATGACAATACAATTTAAAACGCTAAAGCAGTAAACCTCAAAATTTTCTTCTTTCATTAGAATGCGTCATGTTGTACATCTTCTTCAATTTTGTATCAAAGATCCAACCCATTGTCTTTCACTTCCAGTCAAAAATAGTGAATAGATGAAACGACAGAAAATAGAAATTTCACAGAGAATATTCTTAATTGAATACGCTTAATTAAATACTTCTTGCATCGAAAACACAACTCTTTCTCTGCATTGCTTTTTCAGGAAAAAGTATTCACTTTCATAAAAAGTATTCACTTATTCATAAAAGAATAGCTGAGAATTGCATAATGAAGTGAAAAAAAAAACAAGCCTGTTTACAAGGCAACAGCTTCCTCCAGGGTGTCAGATTCTCCGTGCAAACGTTCTCGCCAGTGAGAGCGCCATATCTAAATAAATCGAATATTTGAAGAGAATGACCATAAAAAAGACTTTCAAAAATATTCTCCTAAGAAACTTTTCATTTTCCTTACAATGATATAAATAAACATAATTATGGAATCGTTTCTAATGATTGCATAACTTTGTTATTCTAATTTCAAAGTGATAAAATTTTATGAAAAGAGAAAATATTATTGGTGTGTACTTTTAATGAACAATAAAAAGAATCCTACTCAACGCTTTCGGCAATTATTTCTCTTCCTCAACCCATGTGTAAGATTTATAAACAATTATATATGCCGCCTGCATAATGCATACAGACATACAGGTATACCTTTGCAAAATGTGTACCCCCATAGGTTAACACTTCCTAATATCTTGCTGTTCAAATGGAAGGAGAGAAGACTGATAGGAGGAGAGGGGTAGGGTGAGGGGGAATTATGAACCACATTTGTTGTGATGAAAAAAAAAGAAAATGATATAAGGAGAGAAAAGTTGAGAATTAGGACCGATGATTAAGCACTCATGATTCAACAAACCTTTTTTACGTAAGCGAGAAAAAACGGATGAAAACACCCGAAACCGTCTGTAGCTCAAAAGCTGACAAACCGACATAACAACGCTGAATCAGACCTAACATAAGGATACAAAGAAGCGAAAATGCTCTAAATCCAAATGAGAAACGATGGCTCAGGAATGAATTTAAGAGTTGCATCTGCAGGAGTGCCCTGGAGGTATATGCAAGTTTAAATGATATAGATTAGGCGAATTTAGAGCAAGAAAGGTAAACGTAGGTATAACACAACGCATCATCAATCGCAGTGACGAAGATAAAAGTTGCTTATCCTAACGCATGATAAAAAGATGAAATCAAGCACAAATCCACATGCCTCATGAATCTATGATCGGTAGAGACCGCAAGACCACGGGGTAAGAACGAGAACTGAGGACTTGAACTCAGTGATGGAACCATTTGCAGCAATGAGGTGCAAAATATTCCATTGAGAGAATTCACCAAATATATCCACCGTTCATCGACACTGCAAATATTTCAGTACCTTAGAAGGGATACTATGAGCAATTCTCACAACAATGACTCCTAGTCATACACACCCTTCCATTACACATAGATAGACAAGCCCGTTATAAATAAAAACAATGACATCATATTATTAGTGAAACTACTAGAATGAAACACAAATGATCTAGTAGATGATCGTGCAGAACCTATTTACGATTGGTACGCATTATTCATGGAAATTCTTGTTTCATGAATCCTTAAATCCCGAATTCAGTCTCTGTAATCGTAATATTTTAGTTTGCCAGGTGAGAGATGTATTANAAAAAAAAAAAAAACAAAAAACAAAATAAAATAAAAAACAACTCATAAAGCAACCTATCAGGGTTGCCATCAAACCAAGCATAGAGCTGGGCACCACTTGGTGTTGCTGGCTGTGGAGCAATACCCCATTCAGCTGTCCTCCAGAATCCTATAAAAATACAATATTGAAGAAAATATATTATGCATTTGCTTTGATGAAATCAATTTTAAAATAAGGGATCCGAATATGGCTTTCAAATAGAAGTAAATAAATGGCAAATCCCCGATATCTAAGATAGGCTCAAAAACATGTCTTGCACGACTTGGCAAAGAGAGCAACTTTCATCAATTGTTCTTATATCTTTTTTTATTCCAACCACTGCAATCTACTACAGTATTAAGACGAGATTAGATGTTCTCCTCTGCTACAGCTTTATAAGATTACTTGTCTCATCATTATTTTTAGTATTATTTGCGAATCTTTTGCTTCTTCAGCATCTTTAACCGGTTTTTCTCACATCATTCACCACCTACGATAAAACCCACTTTAAAAAATTGCAAAAACATTTCCATATTTAATAACCAAGCAAATCGCCCACTCTTTTTTATTACTTCAAATAAGAATCCCACTCCTATTTTCAGTCTGAGTATTAATAATAAGAACTACTTATTTCGTTGACAGCAACACGGACATTCTCAATCTAACTGACTTCTAGAGTATTTATACATTAGTCGCTATCTTTTCTATATCGGTCCACTTCAGCAAGGATGGTTTAGACCGTTTCCCCAAACTCTATCACGTTCGCGGCAAAGCCACAAATATCGATCCCATTTCAAAGAGCTTTCTTTAAGAACTCCGCAGATTATTAAATTTCAATAAAATGAGTGGAATTAAGTTTCTTGCATGGATGATAATTTCCGTTTTAGTAATGACAACAAATTGAAGAACAGTTGACAAGAATGAATACCTAAAACAAGAAAAAAAATGTTTGAAAAACAATGGTGCAGTAATTTCTGAATGGAAGAAGAATGAGGTCATACCTTGTGTAAGTGAGAGATGGAATTCACGAATGTCGTATTTGTTAATCACTTCACCGATGATACGAGGGAATGTCCCATAGTCGGAAGCTGAAAGCCGAACCATTTTAGAGCATTTTCATAAATTCTGAGACCAATAATCATATATTTTCAATATCCATTTGTTTCTGACTTATCTGACATGTGTGGTCGCAGGTTTGTTGTGTAGATGCATTCCATACGGTACCGCAGTAACTGTGAATCTGGTCACATTGAACAATGAATAAACCATTTTCATATGTGCGACCATTCGGCTCATAAAACCATCATGAGGGACTTCTCAAACATGGATAACGATATCTACAAGTCAAAGCATCGTCGCATATATAAAGAATTTTATGAGCGATGCATCTGGAGCCAGTTTTTTGGTTTCTGAATCATTCCGCAACGATCGATCGGTGCCCTAACGGATATATTCTACTGGAAAAGCTAGCGTCTCTTTATACGATTAAAACCATCCACTATCATTAGGCATTATTTTGGGCCAGCTGCCTTACAGTTCAAATCATCTCTTTTCTGATGACCGCTACCTTAATATTCTGCGATATACCCGCATATCAATTAGCATCTGACAATATAAAATTTAACACAAACAAATAATAACTGTAGTGAATGACGTCGCATTTCGCATCATTACGCAGTGAAATTCGATGGTAAATAGCCATCTTGTTTATGGCTCTCTTCAGAAGGATGCGAAATATACAGAATGTTATGAGCCACAAGCAATATACCCTTTATTATTTATCACAATTCACCTAAAATGTATATTATCCTATAAATATTGCCCCTCTCCCCCCCACCCCCACCCCCCTTCCCTGGCAAGTGGCTTATCCAAGTCTCCTCTGTATTACATAATTTATACCACCTTTCATGTTTAAAGAGATGGATATGCGATAATTTATTTCATTTCCTCTAAGCATCACATCAGCTGCAAGAATACGGGAATGAGTAAAACTCACTGAGTGGAACATCACTGGTGATGACAAAACGAAACTGCGAGAGCATATATTCATTTCTGAGACGCTTCAGAAGCAATTCCTCGGTGTAGGTATCATTGCCTTTTAGTGATTTGACATGTCTAGCATAAAGAGGTATGGCCAGAAGTAAGAAAAGAAAGTGAACCACTCCATTCATTGGGTCTTGATCGATGCGGATATCTCCTGCAATAACTTGTTAATGCATTGGAAAAGAGGCAAGCAAATCGATGCTTTTATGCTGCATGCGTTAATGAACTTTACTGTAACATTTAAGAACTGGTGTCTTATCTTCCCTTATAAAGGAACTCGCCAATTCTGAGTCGAATCCGATACCGATGCCGGTAGTCGTTCGAACCGTGAGTTGGATTAGCTTATCATCATGTTCAAATGGGTTGATCCTCCTCATCTCAGTTCCACCCTTACTAAGATAGGAATTGAGGTCGGGTCTACCTCGGATCCAATTTTAAGAGTCACATAGAAATTTTTGATTTGCATACTTTTAGTGGGCGCTATTTATTGGACAATATTTGACTCACTATCTTTTTCGTTTTGTTAATCGACTTAAGATCTTTCAGGGATGAGTAAACACAGCTCTTACATGGAATAAATAACGACAGGAACCCCTTTGCTTTCCCCCAAATAAAATTAATTAAAAAATATGGACATTATGTAAACTTCGGAAAACAAGCGGGATTGTTTGAAAACTGGAAAATTGCTGGAAAATTGTTTATTTGAAAAAATAAATTTTTTCTCTGAAGATTTAAAAAAGAATATGTGAGTCAAACTGCCTGCAACTACTCATCCAGAAGTGATCATAACATGCAGATCATATATGGCAAACTCCATAACACCCACGCATATGTTGAAATAAGTAGTCCTTAACCCCCCTCCCCCCTCATTCGTCGTTGCTTTTGGTCACATCCAAGATTCCTCCCCCTCCCCCCACTTAAAAGTTTCGAAGCATGATATATTTATGCAGACAATACACAATAAATACACAAAGGCTATCACTGAATTATATAAACCAACGATACCCAGCTACATTCATCCATCATAGTAAACACGTACGATGTATCAAATACTATACTAAAATTTCAGCAACTTCCTCATTCACGAGTTGAAACTTACAGACATAGGTAAAAATAAACACCATGGGGCAGTAATTCCCAGCCTGTACCCACACAAAATCGAAGATGGAAAGATTTGTATGCGATGCAAAAGTGCAAGCAATGCATACGTTAATTTGATGCCATATTAAGGTTGTGTTTTCGATCGAAGTTACCTGAATTTTTTTCGACAGGTATTATATGAGTATTTCAATCCCTCGACCATAATAAACATTAAATTTAAAAAACGAGAGTACCATAAAACGACAAAAGATTAAAAATATTTACGCCGTACTTATTAGGGTATGACCACGAATGCAATTCTAAATGTTTTATGTGGATTTAATTTCGTTTATTTGCTTCATCGTTGTTATTACAAATAAAAAGTGATCTCTTATTAAATATTTAAAAGAAGTTGGTCTACCTAGTTCTTTTCCCTAAGAATACAGGTAAATAGAGTTTTTTAAAAAAAAAGATTTATGGTGCTATTGCGGTCAGATTGCATTCCGTATGATGACGTTGAACGAAGGCCGCAAAAATTTGCATATTCAGTGCAAATTTGTGATGATATATTTAAACTATAATTTTAGATACTCTTTTATGCAGCACTATTATAGTAGTTTACAAATATCTTAATGAAAACAATCGAAAGTCATTCAGCAAACTTTTCATAAATCTTTAAATACTACCTCGATTCTTCGTTCTTAACACGCAATTTTTGGTGCTCTCTTGTTAAGGGTGGGAGCGGGAGGGGGAGGGGGGTTAGGTGGCCGAGGGGTGTCGATTCTCTCCGATTTGCTTGTATCATCTAAACGAGCTAAACCCACCGAATGTCTTCAGTGATAAATCAGTTCTACCTGCAAAACACTACAACTCGTTACCTCACAACATCACATACAAATACTCGGAAATTCTACGCGAAATTCAAACATTTTTTAGCACATACACACGTGCTATATCGTTGCCTACACATTATATATCTCTTTATATAGGAAAATACGGCTCGCGCTTTACAGATAAATGCATGAAGTTAGCTGCTGAATTCAAACGTTGACTGGCAGGCTGCCAAATTTTTTTCATTTCAATACCATCAAATTTTAAAATTTTCTATTTTTGTCTTCGCTTTTCACGTTTCAATTACCATTTCGTTCAACGCTGTAAATTTTCCTTGTAATCTTCAAAAAATTTGCATATCATTCGATAGTGATTTACGCATTTCAGTTTCGCTATCAATTCTGCAATAAAGCTGGTGCTGTGTCACTTCAATGTGACCATCACAGAAATTCCTCTAATACTGATTCGATGGCAGTGAGTTATGACGTCCATCTACTCGAAGATAATATTAAATGGTTTGTCTTTTACTGCTACCTTTTTCAATAATTTCCTGTCTACTTGGAGTCATCCACCGAATAGTGATCGAAATCCGTTTGTATGTCTATGACGTCCACCCACGCATGCACAGACGAGTATCATTTGTTCATATAGCCATATCTCCTATTTCCTTATTTGCATATCAAGTTTTCTAGTTGATCTTAGCTGCATTCTCACCAAATTTCCATATCCAATAGCGTCTTGTTCAGTAGTCATGCTCATAATTAATTGTTTGGCAACCAAACAGTTTACTTTCTTTCTAAGGTTCTAGTGGAACGGCTTTTCACTTAATTGCGCATCGCTTCTCATTAATCCTCTCTAATTTATTCCATGCTTTAATACAGTCAATTCGATAAACATTGAAGCTAGAATCATTGAATTTGTCGGCTTTATAATAGGGTTGGCATCCGGGTTCAAATTCCCACTTTTACCTCGTCAAAAAAAAGAGAAGTTTTTTCCCCATTTATGTCCAAAAATTCCCCGCCGAAGATTTTGTTTGTCGATTTTCTATCGGAAAAAGCAGAAGGGTTTTATCATAGCGCTGCAAATAAATATCATCTTAAAAGATAACATGCAAAAATTTGTTCAGATTTTATGAAAGAATTTCGAGATTTACCGTTTTTTTTGTGGTGATATTTTGTCAAAGATAAAAAATTGTTGCAATTTTCCATTTGTTTTAGGCAAGTGCTGAGAACGGCATTTATAAGCTAATTAAGGCAAGATTTCACCTAAATGTTAATTACAGCTGTTAATGCTTATCACTGCCCTCATGTTTTTAGCGCTTAACAAGTTCCACTTTTTTCGTTGAGAAATTTGTCGGGAAGGGGGGGGGGGGGGGGGGGGGGGGGGGGGGAGGGTGAGGATGACAGTGAAATATTTTTGATCGGGGGATGTCGGAAAGCCGAACACAATTTTACAACAAAGAATGAAGTCAAAATAAAGCTTGCGATATTCCAATGATTTCATACCGTACACAATGCTCGTTTATATTTCAGATCATCTGAGGGCAGGTTGCCTCTCATTATTACGCAACGATTTACGTTGGTTGTCATCGGTTTCTAATGGTGAACATCCCCTCACTCCCAATCAAGAATTCAACAAAATTATAGCCGAACAATACGATGGAATCTCTCAATTTCAATCTCTGCTTAAAATCGGGTTCGTTTTTATCGAATTACTTTTGTTCGTGCTTAGAACATCCTGATCAGTCAAGTCCAGTATTTGTTTCCTCTACTATTTTGCAGATCCTTTCTTGTGCTTCATCACGTCTGCTTTCTTTCTGTCTTCTTTCTCACTCGCAAATTGTGCAACGATAGATTATCGTCATAGTGGAAATAACGTTTATTATAGATTGTGATGTTAATAGCAGGATGTCTCGTCAAGGATGTTTGTTCCTGGATAATGCAAGTCCAATCCTTCCCGTTTATTACGTGTACAGTCATAACCCTTTCTATTTATCTTTCCTGTCCCGCCAAAAATTGCTTTCCACTCGCATCGAATTTCATATTTGAACCTTTCAAGCCGCATTATTGTTAGGTCATTTGCAAAACATTCAAACAATGGGCTATGTGCTCCATTCAAACTCTCATTGATCCACTCTCTTGGTATGTTGTTATGTTTGAAGTGTATTCATGGCTTCATTGATTTCAATAAATATATCCAGCTAGATCGTTGATTTTAGACAGAGATTCAAAAGGGATCCAACGACATGGCCATCTGACGAACTACCATTTGGTATGACTCACGCAGGTTTTATCGGCAAAACCATGCACCAGGTAATATTCATTCATCACAAAATATTTGTATTGTTATTTAACGAGAGATAGTAGTTTTCCTCTGTTATTGCCTCATAAAGAGTTCACCAAGTTTTGAAGACGAAAGAAAAGTGGGAAGAAAAGGATGGAAGGTTAATAGAAGGGAGAGGTTTTTCGTATTCTGGGGAGAGATCAGGTCATACCCCATTTCATTGTTCTAGCAGACAAGAACCTGCAAACAGTTCTCCTCTAGCAATGTGCTTTAACATCACACGATCAAAGTCAACTCAAATCCTCTCGTTTGCGTTCAGGTTGAATTGCGTCCCGAACGGGCATTTGCCAATTTCGTACCGATGCGTCCGTTTGCATTGCGGCATTTAGGTCGAATGTTGAGGGTAAGCAATCTTTTCTTATTCCATTTCTACTCTTCACTTATAAACAAAGGATTGCGTTTGCACAGGTATCGTGGTTGGAGAGTTGTACTTTGGTATTACAGATTCACAGGTGTAAAGGTGTGCATTTATAGAGTGCAAGTTGTGAACACTTTTACACTATATTACTATAATTTATACTTATCGTTGAAAATGTAATAATATTTTTCTGTTATTTTTTCCACTCATTTATGCAGAGTTTCAGTTAAGTGCATTAATTAAGGCAAACAAAATGCAAGCAATATGTAGGTGATGTAGGTGAGGAAGGGCTGTACGTCTTATGAATGAATCGCAGCAATTACGAGGGAATTGAGACAAAAGAACGAAGATGAGTGAAATAGTAACACTCAAATATTCGTTTACACATTCATTCTCATACGTTTAAATTTTATATTTGATGTTGTAAAATATTTTCGTATATATTATAATTCAATTATACACGTTTCTTAATTTTTATTCGTTTATTATCAGCGTAAATTTTTTCCCTTTTTTTGCAATGAAATGGGAAAATCTCTTGTGAAAACGCCCAATTTTTAAGTATATTAAATTCCCCTTAATATCAACATTTTTTTATTTCCTATTTTCTTTTTTTTTTATTTTTTTGCATATTGAGACTGCAATTATTTTTTAGGCGCGATTGTTTCATAAAACGTTCGCTAAATATGATATATTCGATCAGAGAGTAATAATAAAAGGCACTCGAAAGGCATTCGAATTGATCACTCAGTCTATCTACAAGGTTATCTTATCATCATTAAATAAAAATTCAATTTAATAGTGTGTAATATTGGGTACTATCACTTATTATTACTAGGGCAGGGATAGCATTTTTTCGATGTTATCACTTCCTATCAGAATGCTATCACTCAATAATCCCTTGCTAATGCTAGATGTTAAGTTTAAGTTTAATGTTAAATGGTTTAATTTTTGGAAAAAAAAACTTTTTTTGACAACTGCGTTAATGTGTGATATTTTTCGGTTGGATGGATGATAGTGGATTGCGAAAGTCATCCAAAAATTTGCAGTTTTAAACGATTGTAGTGCACTTCATTTCGTCGCTCATTTGTGCTAGCTTTAAAACTTTTTATTTGTCTATGCACTTCCAGAATCCTCGAATCACTATGAAACTTCAAATATTTACAGTTGTTGTTGAGTTGATGAGGAGGGTTAGTGATAGTTTTGGTCAGCTATGTGTTTGGAAATTGTCTCTCTCGTTTGTGAATGATGTTGGATTGAAGGTGGATTATTGCAGAACGATTTACATGGACTCGTAGATCGGAGTATTTGTAGTGAGAAGACCGTAGAGAGGTTCTCGGAAGTTATGCACGAAATGAGCACTAAACAGCACAATCTGTTGAATCTCTCTCAAGAAGATATCGTCTCTATCGCACCTGGTGTATTGGGTTAGTGCCTCTATTCGGTGATTCTCATTTATCCTTTTCCCTATCGTTTCCGCATCGTTGATTGTGTTGTTAAAATGGTGGTATATTGAACAATGACTTCATATGATTAGCGCATAGATGAACAATTTCAATTTTTAGGTCTGAATGTATATCTTTATAACCATGAATATAACTTACATTTATGGAATTAGCATATAAAAGCGTCATACAAGGATCTTTTACAGATTGTTTAATTAGTTATTGCTACAGAGTGTATCACCACTTTCCTCTTTCAAGAGAAAACTTGACAGAATAAAACTCTTTCAGATAGTGCTAAATAATCTTTTCTTATCTGGCTCTAACTCAATTATAACCTCTCATACTATCTTATCATACCCCTTTAGTTTTTTGCTCTTTTACTTCTTTTTGTTTATTGCATTCCCTTTCAGATTTCCTTTTTCTTTATTCTCTTCTATATTCTATTCCAACATGTATGTCAGTGTTCAATTCACAAATCTTTTTGTGTTTTTCGCTACTTTTTTTATTTTCAATGCAGATAAACGTTATCATTATCATTAAGATGAGGTACGGAGGAGTGCAGTTAATATCTTCTGCTTTATTTCATCTTCTATTCGCCTAAAGCATCGACCATTGCTGTGTATTCATTCATAAAGGTCATAAAGAGTCATAAAATATTTAATCATTGTGCAATATTTTCACACAAATAATAAGTCAACGCAGAACAAGTTTTATTAAATTTCCCTCTGTCTTCTTGTTGTATAAAAACCTACTAATAGATCTGTCAAGCGGTGTTTATTTGTATCGTTTCACAGTTCCATCAAACATTGTAAAGGAAGAGGTGTTACAATGATGTCAAAATTAATCAATCTCATTGTGCATCACTAACTTGCAAAACATTGTTCATTCTTTACAGGACCATTCCAGAATATTCGACAGTTATTGAGAGAAAATGTTGTTCATTTGACTTATTCGATCCTCTGTTGTGCACTATACAAAAAGAAAGTACTCTTCGATGCGGTTGGTTTCAATGTTATGTCATCACATAGTTTCTTCAAGTTCATCCTCGCCTTGAAGGTTGTATGTCGTCGCAGAACTGCTATGGAGGCAATCACTTGCGTATGACAACACTGTGCACGCAGCTCTTTCTGCACAATGCAATTTTTGGATTGGGGAGAGAGAGAAAGAGCGTATCGCAACGTGCCATCGGTCGGAAGGACAGCACGTAACCTCGCACCATTGGGGGGAGGGGGGGGAGGGGGTAGACATGCATAGTTTTTGAAGCGAGACATGTTTTTGATCTATGTGTAACTAGAAACGTAAAAAAGGGTATTTATGGCATAAAAAGGTCAAGAATCATATACAGCTATCGGCATGACCATTTAGGGGAGTGGTTGCATGCTGCTGTACTAGACCAGCATGCTGACGTGCTTGCAGAATGCACAAGTTTGCGTATCGACCCACATTAGACCAACACGGAGCGTTGCATGTTGATTTACTGGGCCATACGTTTATTTGCCTAAAATGTAGTAAACAAGTTGAATGCTGAGGTTCTAGACTATCTGCTGTTTGTGCCCAAACACGGTTTGCACAACACTGTGGTTTTTTGCAACGTTGTGAACATCCTAATTGGTTACTTGCATTTTGTGTGATAACTCTTATAGACCTATATATGCAAAAAACAGCTGCTTTCATAGTATTACCACCTTTGGCTAAGTTCTTTCTGGGAGAGAGTGGCTTATTCATTTCGGGGAATAAGCTCTTCTACATGTCTTCTTCGAGAGACTTGAATTCCTATATTTCTTAAAACTTCAGTTTGCTTACATTTCTCCTAGAGTAATTTGGTTTCTTTCGCAAGTTCAGTTCTCAATAGACGTCTCTGCTTTTTCCAAAATTTTTACGGCCGAAACCTTGCTGCAAGAAAATACAGTGAAAATGTATAGTATTCGAAGTAGTCTTGATTTCAGTGGAATGGAGGAAGAGGGTGGAGAATTAGTCGACACATGATATGAAATAATTACTGCAAGGAAAACGATAGGTAAGGGAGTAAGTTGGCAGGGTATTTGTGGGAAACGGTTTGGTTTAATCTAGGGATGGGCCATAGGAAAGCTGAGCTGGTGAGGAAGAAACTGAATGTCACCAATGTTTTATTCAATGTATTTCATGTGTGGTTTACTAATGTTTTCATTGGTTTAATTTTGCCTTAATTACTTTACAGGTAGAGAAATTACCGCTATTAGATCCGAAGGATGTGAAAGAGGATTCAGTATTACCGATCCCCTCTGAGTATGGATATGTTGCTCCACGCATTGTGTTTGCCTATATAGATTTCTCACATTTGCTCGATACAGCCACTAGGAGGGTTGATCCGATGGTGAACCTTTTCGACTTTCAATTTCTTGTCATGTGATTTGATTTATTTTATGGTTGTTTCCTTTTGGAGGTTTTTATGTCTTTCGTTTGCTGAAAAAAAGATATTTCCTCACTTTATTTTATTTAGAAATTCCAGTTCATAACAACATATAGGAATATTAGCTCACGGTTATAAAAATTGGTCCGAATTGTTAAAGTTTATACCTTTAATAGTTTTTAGTTAAATTTACCGTTTACACAACAAATCCTCTCAACGGTGAAATTTCTTTGTGATAAAAAAACCTCATTATACCGTTTGAGTTTCTATTATATAATAATTTTATGCTTGATTTGTTCATTGTTAAGATATGATTATCTTTGAAGTATTGTTCGTTCGATTTAATTGTGAGTAGATAATTAAATTACTTCATTGGTAAATAAAAAGTTACGGCCATATATCGTCGAATTGTTTGCGGTTTTCGCGTGTCGATACCCTTTTCGGTATATTTCTTCGTGTACTTTCATCGACATTTCATATTCATATTTAGTATCTCGGACTTGCTGACTCCGAAGAAAAGTGTTGGTGGACATTGGCATCTGTCCATATTTCTTCCCTACCTTTGCTTACACTTCTGAGGCGATGCCCCTCAAAAAATTTTTCACTGCCGCACAAGATTGGAACATATATCGACATCTTGTGCTGCTGTTAAAATTTTTTCCACATTCTATTTCTTGTGGTGATTCGGAGATAATTCTTACGTCCAATCACGTTCTTTATTTGATTCTATTTATAGATGAAGCATTAGATTTAATAAATGGAATATCTAAACGACGAAATTTTTTGCACTTCGGCATTGGTGAATATAAAAAAATTGTTGATAGATTTTTTAAAGGGACCCTCTGTAGCAAGAATAGAAGAATTGCTTTAGAACAATGCAAATTTTATGCAGTGGTATGTGATAAGAAGTGACAAAATCGGTGGGAAAAGGTGCTAAAGGAGTTGCCATATGATATGCTGTTCTTATTGCTCCACTCATCGAACCACTTGTTTGTAAAAACTCTTGAAAATTTATGAAATATGCTAGTTAATTATATCATCTATATATGCAATTTATTTGGCATCTTTATATATCTATGAGTCTTTTCAAAATTGGTCGTTTAACGTAGGTGGTGGTGAAGAAGTTGGCTTTAATGGTGTACATATGACACGGTATATGGCAACTTGAGCTTCAGTGGTGGTCTGTGGTTGAAATCACCAGGCAAGTAAGTGTGTAGACATATAGACCCCTTGTCAAATGCTAATTTACACAGGCAGCAAAAATAAAGGGCCTTTGCATTATTGAAAATATTTTTTGTTGAGCCTATCAAAACGATAATAATAGCTATACGATTATCAATCAGAGATCCTTTGCTATGCGATATTCGCGTCAGTACATAGAAATATGGTTGATTTGCATTCGTTGATGTTTTCAATGAAATTAACTAAACATGTGAACAACTAATTTCACCACTGAAATGAAATAAATAAAACACGATTTATTCAAATAGTAATTGAATAAAACATTTAAGAGTGGAAATTGTCCACTCATCCAATTTGATGATGGGAAATTCGCTGTTATTTAAATTTAAATATCGTTAAATCTAGAATTAGTATTAAGGTTATGAAATGTATTCGGACAGCATTGCGGTGCCTCACATTTGGTGGTGATTCGTTGTCGACTTTGTTGGCCTCATGCAGTTCCGATTTATTGCGATGTTCAGGTTATCCTTTAATTCTGTATCTCTTTTATTGTATATATTTCAGATGGAATTCAGCAAAGTATGCCAGTAAACATCGCAATTCTTTGTCCGTTCTCATCTCCGGTAGTTAACTCCGCTAAGGCTCATGATATTTTATGCCGAATTCGTAGATAATTTCTGAAGAAGAGCTTTTCTTCTTTTCATTTGCAATTCGTATAAGGCAGTTTGTATGTTGCGTTCTCAAATAAAGTCATCTTCATGAATGGCAAGGCCATTCTTTATAAATTGTAAATCATCCTCATGTTTCTTCTTCATTGAAGATATACGAAAAACTTTATCAATGATCTGCCTACATATTTGGGCAAGTTTTTAGAAGTTTCTCTTACCATTCCTGAGGGCAGAATTGTTGTTGAGTCTTTTATGCATCTCTCCATCTCAATGCATCGTGAAAAATGCATCATTTTTTATAACACAGATTGTCTCTCATCGAAAAATAATGCCACTGAGGTTGTGTTCGAGGCAATAAATCGCGAAATGGCTATCTACAAAAGGAAGGCGTTAAGAAGGTTGTCATTGCTTGATTTTTTTTTTTTGTTTAGTTCTCACAAGTGCATTTATGATAGCGGTCGGCTACTATTAGCATAAATATATGTGTAAATGCTAGTAACATTTTCATGTGTAAACCGAAGTAAATTTAGTCTTAAAGTTGTATTATGAAGGTGTTTTATTGTGTTGATGTAAAGTAGTAAAGGTAAAGGTGTTGTATTGCTGCAGTTGTGAAGAGATAGTCTTATATCGATGTTCACAGCTCATATTTATATTTGAGTTAGTCGCATGAATAGATAATTGATGTTTATTGGTATTTAAATAGAGAAATATAATAGCGTTCATAGCGCCAATATGAAATTGCTATCGTTAAGAGATTGAAAAGGTACTAAGCAACGTCGCTGCTTAACTTGCGCGGCACATCGATTAATGAAATAAATCTTTGGTGTGATATAAAGACAATCTATTACATATTGATCTGTTTCCTTTAATAGCTGAATTGAACACATACTTGTATAGCTGAGACATTCTAAGCTTGTTGTTCATCTTTTTGAGTATATTTGTGCAGTCGGTTGGTTTGATTTTACTTTCTTGTTGAGCATTGCATTATTGCTGATAAAAATGGTCGTATAGGGAAGGGATTTTATTATAATTTGTTGATTCTATTTGTTTTCTTTTCGCATTGATCATTGCATTTTATTCGTGTTTAAAACCGTTCATCTGACAGCTTAATTTTTTGTCTTTTTAATAAGTTAAATATTCTGCTCTCATCTGTTCTTCACCTTCCACATCTGCAAAAATCACGCTTATGGGATATGCAAATTTAGCCTCTGCACCACTCTTTAGACTTTTGGAGGGGCTCGTCAGGGGGCTTCTTCCGTACTTAATCTGTACCATTTGTCCAGCCTAGGTGTTCCTTCTGCTCTTACTGTACAATCTCTACTCACTTTTCCCATATGTTAAAAATGTTTAATAGATTTTTAACAATTAGAGAATAAAACTATCAGCACGTAGATATCAGTTCATTTAATAAACATATAGTTGTTTCAGCTGAATGTAATTGAAGGAAGTAGATTCGTTTTTTTGAAGCCGACATCGTTGACTCGTTGGCTCGAACTCATCCTGCGAAGGATTGGGGTTCGTTTTGGTCGTGACTTCTTATTCCATCATTGAAATTTTGGAGCTATTATATTATTTTAGTTGTTTCAGCTGAATGTAATTGAAGGAAGTAGATTCGTTTTTTTGAAGCCGACATCGTTGACTCGTTGGCTCGAACTCATCCTGCGAAGGATTGGGGTTCGTTTTGGTCGTGACTTCTTATTCCATCATTGAAATTTTGGAGCTATTATATTATTTTGAAAGACCATCTTCAGTCAAATAAGGTGCATAGAGGGTTCCACTTAATGAGAATTGCTGCGATATTAGCGGGGAGAGGATTGAGAGAGTCAGTGAACCTCAGGTATATACCTTATTTTCTTGGTCAGTGGATTAAGTATCTCTTTTATTAGAGCGAAGCATGCTCAAATTGTTGAAAAAAATACCTGTCTGAGCACACAGTATTGCTTGTAAAAGCTGCTCTGCAGTGGTAGCTAGTTAATTGTAAACTATAGATTTTATGCGCTCTTCTGAGGAATATATTCATTTTTTAATTCATTCTTCATTGATGCATTTTCATCGATGCCTATGTTTTCTTTACTGAGAGTGCTTGCATTTATTTAAAAAGTTGTTTAGTTTTATGATGTTAATCAAACTCGATGAATTGAGATGTTCATTCTGGATCGAATCTTTGGAAGTCAATTGCCAAAGAGAATCGATGTGATAAGGGCAAGTCATCAGGCTTTCTCAATCATTGTTGACGCTATTCATAAAGTGAGTGATTCCGATAATAATTTTTCTATTGCTCTTTTAATTTCCTTATAGCATCGTAGATTTATAAAGAAAAAGAATTAATTCCGTCGATAATATTGAAATTGCGCATATCCATTTTTATTCTATATTTGTGCACCTGTCCTTGGTAATTAATAACGTTACCTTTTCCAGAAAAATTACCTTTTCGACGTGCAAGTAGGAGCACTCGAATTTGAAAGTGATTTTTGGTTTTGAAGAAGTGTTTGGCTCAGAGCAAATAAAATTTTTGTTATTTCAACTGTGTTGACATATAATAAATGTCTTTGAGATTGTTGAAAAGCGTAGGTAGTTGACGGAGCATAATGCATTTGAATGAACAGAGTGTCATTGTTTGCAATTTTTATTGTTTTCATTATTTCTTGTTTATGAATGTATAGCAGAAAGTTAAAAATAAAAATTGTTAATTTTTTATGCACTTTTGCAACTTTCAGTTTTTGTAAATAAAAAATGTCTGCCTGCTTGCCTGCTTGTTTATCTATCTGTCAGTGGTTTCTATGTGGGAATCACCCGAACATAGCTATAATTTTATTCATTTCCGAATAATCAGCTCATAGGGAAATACGTATTTTGTAGAAAACTTGTGCAAGCGGTTGGGATTATTATATGAGAGTGTTGTTTCTGATTTTCATTGTCTGTTAGTGATTCGCCCAAATGATTGGTCAGGTGGTTGAAGTGCAATTGCGTGTGTCATGTTAGCTTCCTTTAAGACACTTCCCATAGTGTTCAAGTGCTTTATCTGACTGGCAGTTTATTGAAAATCGAAAGTTTTCAGGACGATTTGGATATTTTGCGTAGAAGAGGCTTGTGCACAATGCCTTCTAGCCTGCAGTTCCAACGCGAAGAGCTCAGTAAACTTTCTGCAAAACAAAGAAAGGTTTTCGAACTCACCAAAGAGGATTTACTTGGTCGCCATGGAATTTTACGTATTTTTTATGGTATTCGTTTCCTCTTCATTCAACTTTATCTTGTGACATATATANAAAAAAAAATCCGAATAGAAATATTCTGAATTGCTTGAAAGTTGTAAAAATCCATTTGAAAATGAAAAATATTTGCTAGGAATTATAATAAAACCACATTGGTAAATAATTTGTAGTCCTCCTTAGTATATCGAATGGGAAAAATAGAAGTATGTTAAGCGGAAAAAATAGAAGCATGTTACTGTTCATAATGCAGATCATCCACTCCACAATATGCGTATTGTCTCAGCGATAAGGGACGATTCGACGAGGGCCAGTTATCTGCTCTACGGTGTTATGCTTGTCGCACTCTACAAGAAAAAACTTCTTTTTAATGCGGTATGTTAAACTTCCAATAGGAGCCAATATAGGTTTTCTTTGCGGTTTATTTTATGCACATCTCTTTTCTATCTGAAAGAGCGCAAAATTGAATTTGCAAGTTTTGTGTTTTGTATATGAAGGGAATATTGTTTTAACGAGTTATTTCCAGAATTGTTCGATGTTCATCGAAAACTCATATTCAGCTCATTTTCGTAATGTTGCACAATAGCTGAATTGGTAATGCGTGTGATCGGTAATCTACTCGTCTTTATATCGATTCCTAGTTGTAGCGAAGCTGCATCACTCTAACTTCGAGATATATTCTCCTTTTTCTGGATTACAAGCGCTAATTTAAACAATTAAATAATCTTATTATGCTACAACCTGAGCGGCGTTCGGAATGTTTTTTTTCAAGTTGTTGGAACATTAAATTAGGGTATTTTCATAGATTTAATTAAAGGTATATAACCATCCCCTTCCTTCGACGTACCAATGGGGAGCCGACGATCGGATGGTATTGAAGATGCCGCCTGGTTATGGATTCTTACAACGGAAACATCTCGTCGTCTATCTGGAATTTGCGCAGCCACTCAATTTAGAAACAAGGTCGATTGCTGATGACGTCACTCTATTTGATTTTCATATTGCATGCTTTTGAGATGGATATAACACATTAGCTTGTTAGGATTACGGTTTGAGAGGGTTTTTGTTTGCTAAATTGTCTATTTTGCATTGTTCGTTGAAGAAATTATTTTGAAGTTTTGCTAATAGGAATTGCAAAGAGTGTTGAATCAGATATAATTTTTTGTTCGTTGTTTTATTTCTAGCAAGAAAAAAATCGATATTTATTTGTATCATTTCAGTGAAATTGTCTCCGCTTGGTGCTTATATTAATAAATACAAAGTTTGCTTCAATAATAACAGTTAGGAGCATCGTTATCCAGGAAGGTGGCTAGTGTAAGAGGGTAGGAGGGGGAGATGCTTCCTCCTGAAATAGTCGGTCCAGATTTTATATGGAGGGTAGAAAAAATTCAGGAATACAAAAATCTTGAGTTGAATATTCCACTTATACTTTTCAAAGTACTATATGAGTCCGTAAAACGGTTGTCTTCTAAAACAGATTTTTGGAAAATTTTGCATAAAGCAAAAGTTCCAGATTTATTCCATTTGTTGCTGATATTATTATTTTTTCTCTGTGCAATATTAACGTGTGCCTATGCTAAACTCATTGAAACCAGCCATCTGCCTTATCTAACTTCCTCTTCTTTTCATTCATCGTTGCGTTTTTCGAATTTAACAACGTCATTGGTTTTGATTGATGACTTAAACAGCTGCAATATTTATAAGACTTCCGCTTTTCTGAAATATCACACGATGATTTACTTTCAGTCTTCTTGATATATTATTTTTTTGATAGCAAACGCAATTTATAAAATTAGATCACTCCATTTTTGGCAATTAATTTTCATTTAAACTCAGATTTAATTCTATAGCAATAATCCACTGACATCATTTTCAACTATTCTTCTTTCGCATTTCCCTCACTGATAAAAAATCAAATAGCACAAATGGCCGAATTTTATTGGATGCCGCACGTAGTTCGTTAAACTGCTAAGTTTTTTCCTGAATGTAAGTTAGAGAGGAGAAGAGTTCCATTTTTTAAATAGCAAATCGGCAACGATGGAATCGATTAATTAGGTATTTTTTGGTTGGTTCCATACTTTGAAGGGATTTTTGGATAAAAGAAGATTTTTGGGTATTTTTGGATACATCGTTCATCAAACGACGAAAAAAACATTTCTGTGAGCTGTACGACGATATATTCGTTGTAAGATGTGGGTAATGATGCGTTGAGGAAGTTGTCAATGCAAGAATAATCCTTCGTTAATGGGAAGTAATGTATTACACAATAAAAACAACAATGAGAGTTCATTGAAGTGTGGAGAGATTTCAATTGGAAATTCAATAAAATCGGCTATTTATCTTCGTATCTCTATATATAAATTATAATTGTTTTGTAGAAAGCAGATAAGAAGTGATAATAAATTTATACCGATGTGACCTAAATTTTTATCACTGAGGTTCATAGTACACCAACTATAGCGACCAGCAACAATGTGAACGTGAACGATTCATCTGTTAGCTATAAGAGCGTTTTTTTTAAAGCTATACTTCGTGAAGCTCTAAAAAAAGGGTTATATTCTTCCTCACTCTTCTCTTCTTCCAACCCCCCCTCCCCTATCCCCTCCCCCTCCCTCGCTTCTTTCCCGACCTTGCCCGATCTTTCTCTTGCTGCTTCCCCTCCTATGCTTTCTCACATAGATTGCTATAAATAGTTTTCTCTTGAAATCTTCCTATAGTGTGATCATTTTACTTGCCAAGAGTGACAATGAAAGTCGGGATTTTCTATTTCTTGTTATTTGTTGTCGTGACAAAGAGCTCACCGATTGATTGTTGTTGTTGTATGTGGAAGGAACTAAATCTGTTTCTTTGTTTGCCAATTGTGACGTTTATGTATGTAGCTGAACAGATATTCTACTTTATTCGTATTCACATTGCATTAGTAATGTGCATTGCAGAAAACTGACGATAAAATACGATTTTAATATGTAGGAGAAAAACAAACAATTAGGTCATTAACGTTGAATATTTGAGGCATAAAAATAATTACAGAGAAATTCTTCAAGTAAATACCAAACAAGGCTCAAATATCGAACCTGAAACATGATAAAATAAAGTGGGAAAGAATTGAGTAGGAGCGGTAACCTTTGCGAAAAAAGTGGGCCACTGCAACTGAGAGAATGACCTTCTTATGGTGTTGTACCGCAGGATGGATGTAGCTAAAAAAGAACTGCACTTTTTAGCTGCATCCTGTGATAGAAATCAAACCGTTAACGAGTTTATAATAATAAAAGGGACAGTTATAATAATAAACCAAAATGGGTAGAGAATTTCAAGTCCAAATTCGTCGCAAGGTTTTACATAGGAAAGAATTCGGTAATTGTCAAATTGTCGTTTGATTTAGATCGATTTAAGAATGCAATCAAACCATCCCTCATTTAAGATTCGAACATTAAACATCTCTGAAAGAATTGTCCATGAGCCTAGAGATTAATGAGCTCGAGTATTTGGCGAGCTATTCAAACAGATTGATCTATGAACCTTACAATACATCAGGGAGCTTTTTAATAGGGTTTTGAAGAGGGGAAGGGAGAGTTGTTATTGTGGCCTTAATTTCAATAATATAAAACCATAGTTTGCATATTCAACCGTTTGAAAACAAGCTTTTATAATAAAAAGGATGGGTCGATCATTGCGGAGAGTTTTTTTTTTCTTTTTTACGTTTAAGTGAATCACTGAAGAAAGGGTAAAGGGTACTGCTTGAGTTGATGGCAATTGATTATTTTGAAGAGTCAAGCTGAGAGGGAAATCATGAGAAATAAGAGGTCCATCTTAACCTTTATGCTAAAATGGGTGATCTCAATCTATTACAATCAAAAAGAAGTGAATAGGAATAGTTGGAGTAGATTAGTGGTGATGATGCATTTGGCAAATATTCCATACTACTCACTCCAGCACATCACAAAAGGATTACGACTGCCTTGTATTTGATTTATTCTGTTTGCGAATTCACCTGTGGATTTGATTAACTATTAGTTTGCTTATCTTTGAATTGACTGCGTGTACATCATTGTTTGCCACTCTCGGTACACCAACTTTTAAGTGGAATTGTGATGTTTACTCTATCGGGGTATTGAGTGCTCTTCGTATTTCGGTGTGTTGGTACATCGCAGCGAAATGTTCGTCAACATGGAATGGCGGTGTACCACTCTACTTGTATTCGGTGTAAAAACAAGGATGTAATATTCAAATATCACATCGGTTGCAAACATTTGCCTATCGCATTTTAACATATTTTACAAATGATGTTCAAATTGTAAGCATTAAAGAAATATGTACTTCTTACGATAAAACTTATTGGGAGGTGATGAGTTTGTTGAGAAATTTGCCTAATTATTGCATTCTTATGCTGCGGCCATTTGCAGTTTTGTGAAATACGCGTAACATTGCAATTTGTTTGTACAATTGATGCGTACTTTCTTGAGGAAAAAGCGATGACAATGGAATGCATTCAACAATTTTGCATCGTTGAATAGTTTGCAGATTTTGCATCGCTCATTTAAGAAAGAATCGACGATGTGACCGACCAATGAATGTCCTTTATGACATCTTCATCAATTCAAAGATTTTCCAGCTTTTCCTCTATATTTCTATTCACGCTTTTCATTTAGAGAATTTCGAGGAAATTTCAAAATTCCGATTAAACATATAATGAAAATTCAATAATTTCACTCAACTGCTAGGCATTCAGGGGATAATTATGAGTGGATCAGGAAGTGCTTATTCATATGTACTATTCACCATTTATTTATTCATTTGTTGATTTGATACTATTCACCATTTATTTATTCATTTGTTGATTTGCTTATTCGTTCTTTCGTCTATTCATTTGTTTATTTATTTATTTATTTATTTAGTTATTTCAACATTCGGAAGTGGGAAAACATGCAAGAAAAGTGAACAAGAATAGCAGTAAATAAATACAGTTCTCGACAGTCGAGATAATAACTGATATTTTACGATGGCATTTGGGTCCTAGGCGGCAATATTGACAATTCGTTGGCACTGGAACATACCAAATATTATCAAAAAAGGGCGTACCAACTTGTCGAAGAGGACGAGCGAGCGAGAACATTGTGAGAACTGCGCTCCTTTTTTTGATTTCAGACTGTCTATTTTTTTTGGAAAAGTTTTTTCTTTTTATAAGAAGGAAAATTACATTAATAAAGCAAAAATCTTCCATATCCTTATTTATTCTTATTGCAATTAAGGAGTACATTTTTTTCCCTTTCAATATCCAAGTGCTTATTTACTCGTAATAAACTTATATGCCAAGTTTCTAAACTGTAATGTTCTCAGTGAAATTAACCCAACTAGATGATGCTATTCTTTTTGAATGATCAAATTTATGCATAGCGAAAGCGGATTTATTGTATATTCTTTCCAGGTTGGGGTGTTCATCTGTTCGGCTGTAAATAACAGCTGGCAATAAACTGGTTCTTCATTCCTCAAATATTTATGTGCGTTTTTTCGTCGAGAAATATCGCATTAGCGAGCACTTCAACGGTTTCATTTTTTACTATCTAAGCAGCTGTGTCGTGTATGCTCTCGAAAGTGTTTTAAAGACGCATCATTTGAGTTTCTTTTCGCTGTGGTTCGTTTACCGATTCCACTCACACCTCAAATATTCTCTTCTTTTATTCATTTTATGGTTTGCAATTCGTTCAATCAGTTTACTTTCATATCACAAAAATTGATTGAATTATTAAAGTAGATCATTCATCCATTTGTGGATATTGGAAAATTAAACCTGTTTCTGCAAAATTGAACTGAATTTGCAATAACTAAAATCCACCACCATTCCCATTGAGACATTCAATGCTCAATTAATCAGTGTTTACAGCAAATAGTGTTATTGAATGATAATAATAGTAAATATCATATGTAATATTAATTTTTCTTTATAATCTTTACGTTTCATTAATCCCATCAACTAGCTGTTAAGGTTAACTGATATGATAGAACTTAGTTGTTTTATACTCGGGTTTTTGTTGTAAAACTTTTTGGAATTTCAATCTCTCAAGCATATACGAGAAAACCTCATATTGAGTTCTCAGTAGAGTTGCAGACTTTCCGTTTGCAAGAGAGAGGGCTTCAATTTCGAAGGGAATCCGACCTTTAAAGAGAGATTTGTGTCAAGTGGTGTCGCAAGATTGGACTGACTGAATTCAGGAAGGTGTGGGAGTGAATTCTAAGGAAAACTGACCTGAAGGATTTATGCGGGAAGCCATCATCGAGTGGGGAGGTATTCGAGGAGAGGAGGAGTTGGCTTATGCAAAGCCGTATCCCCAGAGATGAGTGATCTCCGGTGACACTTCGTTCGAGTGTATACGGTAGTGCCTTTTTGTATTTTGGGGTGAAGTTGAGAAAATATGAAGTGAAATCAAACCCTCGTGCAACATTTTGCCAAGGATATGATCGTTTATAGTACGATATGGTAAGTGCATTGCATGGTGACAAATAAACCAAGAACCGATACAGATGTTTACATGGCAAAGGGAAGTTGAATTAGGTCATGCGATGGATTTAGAGAATTTAGGGATTGCGAGAAGTGCTAAGAATGTTGTGCTGTCGCGATCATGCACATTTACATTCCATAAAATTCGACCCATCGAACAAGTCGACTTCTCTATTTTTGGTGACCGGTTGATACATCGATAGATGGTTTCATCGTCTACTGATGGTTGATCGAAAATTTATCGATGGAACCGGTTTGGCTGGTTGAATTTTGCAGAACACAGTTGTGTTCAATTTCACCATTGCGGCATATAGGAAGCTGCACGTTTTGCTGTTGTTGTTGCGGCTTTTTAGATGGTTGATTTCTGTTTACCAACCAAAACGTTACGACATAAAAATGATCGCGTTTAGAAGAGCTCATAGAGTGCTGATAAAGGTATCCTTATAAAAAATTATTTTATAAGTTCTTCAATGAGTTCTCCTTGTCTACCAATTTTCGTTTTTTTTTTTGAAATTTTTTCAATGTTTGCATATGCAATCGATTATCTTATAACGTCTCCTTGTCGCAAGTTTGCGAATTGCATTTGTTGAAGCACATAAGTGTTAAAGCGCACCGCCTGGCTATTATGTACCGTAATAATGTACCGTAATGACCCGACTCTGTGATATGCAATCAGAATAGGAAACAAGCAATCGCCGGTATGAATCATTTGCATATTGATAATCGCATGAAAACTTCATTAGAATATCATCGAATTTTATTGTCAATGATAATCGAGACGACGGATTTAATATTGAAAAACGATTGGAAAATGGGAATTTTTATGGAAGTAGCATGTGATTTGATCAAACATTTCATTTGATTGTTTTTTTGCAATGTTGCGAGAAGGCGGTTTATTTTTTTGCATGCCACAAACGTGTACCGCATTGCGAAATGTGCTTTCCTCTTGTTGTTGACCATATATAACACACCACTAATGCAGCATCAATCTCCTTTGTTGACGAACACAATTGTGACAACTATGAGACCACCTTGCCGCATTGATTTGACAGTGTTAAAGCTAGTGATAAGTTCGTAGTGATAAGCTAATGCTTGTGGGGATGTTTTTTAAATTTGATAAATGCTAATGTGAATAAATAAAGATATTATTGAGGTATTGCTTAGATGAAATGTGTATAAAATGGAATAGAATCTTTTCTCATTTACGTGATACGTGTAACTATCTTCAAGTGCATAGCAACGATACACATCTAATCTCTCAGCTATATTCTCTTTTCACTGATGGTTCATTGATGGAAATTCAACTATATCTTCCGAATTATAAACTTCTTCAGTTGTTCTCTTTAAATTATATTAGTTGTTAAATTATTTGAAGTATTAGAATGTTTCTTATTTCACTTATTAGTCGCATAGAACTCAAATACAAATATTTTATCATCGTAAACTCCCACAAATATCGCTTAGTGTCGCTTTAAGGCACATTCAACGATTTTCGTTCACTGTAAGCCAAATATAAAACATCATTGTAATGTCAGTTAGTTCATTATCTGCTTGTCCTATGGCATCCAAATACCGTGAGAAATGTTGCAGCTATGATGTGATATGCTGCTTATGAGGATTGGACACGATCAGGTTTTTATTTGGGATAGCGCCGAGCTTAGAGATCAAGATTACCGAGATCAAAGTCGTCCCAACCTTTGAGGGTTTGCCAATAATACTCGCATTATCATCTGCAGCTATAAGAAAACACTTAATGAAAGCGGTGAACGATTGTATATATTAGATTATTGTGACTGAAATTTTCAGAATTCGATGTCTCTCTAGCAATGCAATATAGATGAGGGATTTGATGCTTAAGGTGAAATAAATATTCGAATTTCATTGATTCATTATCAGCTACAATCAACATATATTCTTAATGCTTCGCACATCATCATCTCGACTTCCTCTAGTGATCTATTGTGAGAGTATACTTTAACTATTATTGTCACTAATCTTTTTGTTTCTATGAATTGGTAGAGGATTGTACCACCCGATGGTTGTTGTTGTTGTTTTTTTTTGTCGCAGCGAAATTGTTTAGTGTCGTTGCCGATGGAGATATGAATTGCGAACATCGACTATAGCAATGCCATCTGTTGAGAGTATGATGAAAAATAGTCGATGTAGCTCAGTTAGAAAGAAATGCCGCCACCTACATCAGTCATTCTAATTTTACGATAAACTAATACGGTCATAGTCTACTAGAAAATTAGAACCTTGGACCTTCGATAGTTTGATATATAATGAGAATACAGTAAAATACCGTAGAAGTGACCGTACAAAACCTTTTTTTTGTCAAATGACTATTTTTCTGGACTTGCTCTGCTTTTGAGTACTTCTTGGACAGGATCTTAAGAAACGACTGTAAGAAGAATGCCTCTATTCAATATTTTATGGTATGTATTTCCGGTGCAGATAGAATATGCTGCTTACGATAGCCACCAACAGCAATATATAGGGTGAGGACGTGGAAGGAGAGGAAAGGGGAAAGGAGGAAGTAAGGAGACATGACAGCTCAGTTCCAGGCTTCCATATATTTGTGTAAAGCTATCGCAACAACTTAGCGAAATTGTCGTAGCAAAGGTTTTCCGTAACTAGAATAAAATATCAAAACGTTGACTATAATTTCTTCACTGACTCCATTTTTTGCGATGAATAAAATATTGCAGCTGAATTTCTATTTATTGTGTACCATCAAATATCACATATAAAAATCCTTCTGATCGCATGATTTTCGCAATGAGTTGGAACTCTTATTGAAGCCGAAATGGACACCTGTTAGAGGCAGTCGGTTGTTACGTATAGCACACATCACCACCTCCAATGCTTTAAGCAATTGAAGAAGTAAATTTGTGAAAGTTGCCAGCTGCAATCGGGTAGGTAAAAATTTCACCAATTGCTCTTCAAATCAATTGATATAAAAATGAGATGAGTGGATTAAAAAACCTCGACAAGGTGATATATTTTCCACAAAATTCCATACGGCAGATCGTCTGTTTCTTTTTTTCTAGCCGTAATTCAAAATGCATAAATTGCAGCACAGAATTCAGTTTCTGTTTTTTATTAATCCCTGCTGGTTTTCGATTCGACCGCCGTTATTGAACAGCATAAGGAACAGCTTTCGTTCCTGTTTTCTCTCTCTCCTTATCCTCTTCTCTCTCATATCTCTTATCTGCCCCATAAATTTTTACAGGTTCAGCGCATTTGTCAGGATGTCTTGACACATTGCCTACAATTTTTCTCCTACGTTATCCTAGATGTTTGCATAATTCTTCAAAATCATTGTCCTATCCGTCAAAAGTCAGCGTGATAGTGGATGTTAAATCAGTAAACAAACTGCACTAACTTAACAATTTGCCTGGTTATGGGATGAAAAAATACTGAGTAAATATGCTTCTCTATGTTCTTAACAGGTAAAGTTGGTCACATTCGCAGAGCTATAATTAGTGAAGGCGGTGCATATCCGCGATGTGGTGGCGACATATTTGCAGAGGATATAACTACGAGGGCTTGACGATATAGTGTGGAAGGGGAGAAAAGAGAGCGGGAAGAGGGATTTCATACCAATGAAAAGTGATAAATCACTCATCGAGAAATTACATTAGAGAAGGAGAGAAAAGAAATTACATTGTCATGAAGTAAACTTCGAAGCTGTTGTTATTGCAAAGCTTATACTTTATCATGTGCTCTGGCAAATACTGTTTTCAGTCGTTTTTATGAATTTTCTCTTCGAACATTGAAGTGCAGTTTATAAAAAAGTTTTTTTTTTCAATTTAAAAAATACCATATAATTGGCACAATCACAACCATAGACTCTTTTCAAATAAGAAAGAACATCATGCTTTCTAGTTTTGGATTTATTGCATATATGATGCATCTCATCAACGTTTAAGCTCTTTGATTTATGAACACAATAGACGTCAACGTTTAAGCTGTTTGATTTATGAGTATAATACGCAATAACATATTTACCATCCGAGGTGCATTTAACGTTTCGCGGTGGACAACGATCGCATATATACTTATTTAATGCGTAAGCGATAAGCAGTGGTTTTTGCAACACAGCATCAAAGATGCAAAAGGGAGGGGGAGGAATTCTGCTTCTTCATTCCTTTTATTTTAAGAATCAAAAATTTGAATAGCAACCGTGATCATTTTCTTCGATAAGAAGATTTTATACCTCCTGATGGGAGGAAACTTTCGCATCTTTTACACTAGTCAGCGTGATGAAGGTAAATTTTTTAAAAATAGACCCTTGTTGTGTCTCATGGAATTAGCTCCTGTTCCTTCTCTGCCTTTGTGCCATTGGGTACATTATTCTTATCTAATCGGTTTCGCCCCCTTCCCCTCCCTCACATCTTAAGCAACAGTTGATATAAATATAAGCCACCCTATCACTATTCATAGCGGATTCCTACACAACTTCGATTTACTTTCCGGACCGAATAAAAAATGAAAGTAAATTTGGTTAACTTCTATAATTTCATTGTGTTATGGATTTTCGTCACATGTAATTTTCTGTCTTCATGGAACTTCTCTTCCCATGTTCAAGGAATCATTCTGCCTCCATTAGATCTACTCTTTCCCAGCCCCTCCCCCTGGACTGTCCTGCTCGAAGAGCTCTGTCAGATTTTTGCCACCCTAGTGTTATATGTCTATTTTATATCACATTCGGTGTCATCGCTGTGAAACGCTATTGTAAATGTGAAGCGCATAGTGATTAGTTAGCCTCTGAAGGCAAGAAACCCTCGCTGAATATGTGGAACATCACTGTGCCATAGTCAGCTGAATCGACTTTTGTTTTCTCTTCATCTTTGCAGCAGAAAAAAAAAATTTCTTTAACAAATTTTCACGAAACTACCACAATGAATGAATGAATTCTGAAAAAATCCAAAATTTCGCTAAGAATGCCTTTCATCCATTGTTTATGCGTCTATTTAGTTTCACTATGACATTATATGGGCGTCGGCGTATTCATAGTTGCTCTAAGCTTTTCTGCATTTTCCACGTTGGCAAATATGCCAGCCGAGAAGTGTGTGCAAAGTTGGCTTTTGTCTTTGGATCGACAAGTTTAGGGGAGTGCGATTGTAAAACGGAAATGCGAGAGGTGTCGGCTGTTTGTCATAACATATGGGCGAATGCGAATGCGTCGTTGAGTGTGCATATGTGTACATAAAAATAAGCGACTGCACATAACGGCAGCAACCACTCGACTGCCCTATTATTGTGCTTCTTTTTCCTCTGATCATTGCAGCAGCTTTCATTCCTATATTATGTCTCAGTCAGTAACTTCGTAGTTATTGAATTTTTACTCAATATATGAATGTTACAGTTAGTCGACTTAAATGATAACGAAAGTAATTAGTAGTCGAATGGGTAGGTGATTTAGAGAACAACGAAACTGTTTAGTTGTTGAATATATAGATCTGACAGTTAACCAACTTGAGTAGTGATACAAGTTTCTTGTAAAAGTATCGCAAGCAAATGTCACCTGTTTACTATTCACTCGGCGAAATTTAAAGCAATAAAATTGCCTTACCCATTAAACAAAATTATTTCTTACCAGTTAGCAATAGGTCTGCCACTTATTTCGATGAGCGTTACTGTAAGGGTATTCAGCTAACATTTGCAGCTATAGAATATCTGAGCATTTCTAACTGATCGATATGTTATTTCGATGCAATTCAAATCTTTTCAAGAACTCAATAAAACATCAGTAGATTTATCACTTTTAATGATTTTAAAGAGAAGAAGTTTGCTAGAATGCAACCTTTAAACTTATTAAATTGTGGCCACTCTTATGATGTGAAATTTCCCTGAATTATTATTGCTGAGGTCAGTTAAAAGTAATATTCAAATAAGGTGTTATCGTAATATTAACCGCATCTCGATCCAACAACACATCGGAATAAAGTTTGAGTTCTTTATGCGTTAAGCTTATGCTTATTGCATGAAAACAACTGCTCAATTATTCCCTTCTACAATACCTCCTTTATAAATTCATGAAAAGTACAACTCATTCATTCATCGAAATTGAGTAATTCAATTGGATATCTGCTGATTATAACCTCAAACTTGGGCAAATCAACCGATGGGAAGAGACTGTGAATTAACGTTTACACGAATTTATCGACTTGCTGTACGGATCAACATATACTGGTATCATGGTTGGATGCATGTGCACGATTAATCGCTGCAAAACGATTGTGCACCCAAGAACCGGTTGCAATCATCGTCGATGAAGAGATCGCATTCTGCGATGTAATCATTGCAAAAGATTCCTCTCGATGGGAAATATCTGCCAGACATTCGTATCGTATTTCCTATCTGAAGTACGAATATATTGTCCGAAATTCCAGCATGAATTCCTTCCATTCCTCTTCTTATTATGAACTTTGATGAAAATAAGATAAAAGAAATATCTTTTCCAATAATTGTTGGAGTTCATTCAATGAAACTCAAAAGAAATTCATTTCTTTTCTCGTTTATTAATTTCCAATTTATTGCATTTTTGCTTCATTTTCTTTTAAGTATTTTAGAATATTTCAAATAATTTGAAAGTTTATTAAATGTAACACATTGATTTGCAGAATTCACTGTATTGAATTCGACTCTTCCATTTTATTACCACCATAGGGAGTTGGGTGATTTTCTTTACTATTTTTATATATTTGCAGAATTCACTGTACGCTTATTAATCTCACCTATTGAATATTAGTTATGAATCGGGAACAACCGTTATCTCACCTATTGAATATTAGTTATGAATCGGGAACAACAGTTAAAGTTGACCGATTTTCCTCCCATGAGGTGCATAACGCTCAATTACGTACACTGTAAGCGATCAGTAGTGTACATGAAGTATGTGAAGCGCAGTTGTGTCTGATAACGATATCTAACGTACAATTTTTCGTATAAATTTTCCGGTCAAGACCGACATTTAATATTTTGCAGCACTATATTATTCACGTATCAGGATTTCCAGAGTTGTAATATTGCAGCTTTATAGTCACTCAGTTATATCACGGTGCTCAAAAATTTCAGATGCGGTATATTACCGTAATCCTCAAATTGTTCTTTCTTAAGGTTATTGCGTTAATGCGCGAAATAACATCGAAAAAATAAGAAATTCAATCAACACTGAAGTGAGAAAATGTCGACAGTAATTATCATAATGTTGATCGCAGACATTCGCTATGAGTAAATCACCCCAATCGATTGCATTTTTTTTCGTATTTCAGAGGTATTGCTCTCTCTTTCTCTGTTTCTCTCCCCCTTCTTTATCCCTCTCTTCCTATCTGTGTTTCTTTGGGTCGTTCGTTCGTTAGGTCTGTATTTGTTGTCATTTCCGACATTCGCAAACTGCATCTGTCATAGCCGATCATCGTTGCTGCTGTGGAAGGATTTGTTCTGTCCGATTTTCAGCCACTGTAAGTGTTGCATAATCTGACTCATTCTTAATTAGCATAAACGAGTGAAGTTGGCCCTTAACAAAAATTATTTATGAGGTGAAGGTATTCCTTTTCAGTTTGCATTAAATGCGATACTCTTCTCACTGTGTTTGCGTCAAAATATTATCATAATTTGTCGATAAGAAGGCAGCAGTCAGCTGATATGATGAGTTTTTCGCAGAAGACATTGACTACCTTACAACTTACCAAGATTTGTGTTAAAAGTAAAATATCTTTACTTTTTGTCTCAGGCGATCACTGCTCAAAGCTCTCCGCAGCGTTCACACGTTAACGTTTCAATGTTCAGAAAGCTTTCGATCATACTGAGTCCTGGCGAGTGGTGCTGTACAAAAGGAGGGCACCGCAGGCGGGTACCGCTACTAGAGCACATGCGGAGACCTCAGAAAGGGTTCTGCCACGATGCGATGTGATGGCTCGCGTTCTCGCGAAGATGTGGAAGCTTTCCGCATTCTTCGAAGCCTAAACCGAGATGGAAACGTTCTGCAATTGCCCCACAGAGGCGGAGGATATTCGTGACGAGAAGTTTCCCACTAAAGCTGATGGTTTGGAAAACGCTTAGTTTTATATGAAACCTTTTTTATATGGTTTATGCTGTCGCAGTATATCATTTTCACATAAAGCTGGCAGTGGATAAGCAATTTTTAAAAAGCTGTGGCTTCAGCGTATTATTACGGTGGAACGCAGCTCATCGGATACGGTAGTTATGGTTGCAGTTCCACAGGCATACTCGCGGATGACACGATAGCATGCTTGTTTCAGTATAGCTGTCAGCGAACATTTAAAAACTACATATGAATGAATGTGATTCACGCTGGGGAACATCCAATGGGTGACTGTGGAAATGTTTTATTATGTCTCAATAAACGAGCTGCAGAGAAGGCGAATGGAGGTACGGCGAGTATATGGTGATGTTGAAGACCATTTTTCTGCGACAAAAATGATAAAAATTGAAAACAGCAACCAGTCTGTAGCTGCGGGAGAGGAGGGGGGGGGGTGGGGATGCAGAGGTCTGGAAGGTGGGAGCTCGGCATATTGCATCGTAATTCGTCATGCTCTTCATGCAGAGTACCACCCGATTGTCACGAGAAGCCAAGCAAAGTGGAGAAGGTTCGGCCTAGCGACCAGGCTACCTCTAGAATGAGCGCAACTTGCTATACCAACCGCCTTGGAGCTGGTATTTCGGGTTTCGTCAGCGCCATTGGAATTCATGGAAATCGAACGCCTTTTCAGTGCAACAGCAACAATGACCGATAAACACCGGAACAATCTCAATGACCAGTTGAACTCATTGATATTTCTCAAGCATTACTTCGAGCGCGGAGAATCAGAATCCTTCAAACCGCAGAATTTGCCTGCGGAACGTATCATAAATCGCTACCATTTCGCAAGCGTTTTCGAAATCAGTGAATGGAACTCTGCTATCTACAGTGTTAATCCTCAGTTGCACTTTATCATGGCAAAGGACAGTGCTGTTTATGGATTTTTTGGAGTAATATGACATAATATTAATACACAAGTCGATAAGCATAATTTATGAATTGTTTGGTTCGCTAAAGTATAGTATAGTACAGGTATACTACAGTAATTTAAAATTCAAAGCGAATTCACACCATTCCTTCTTATGGTTCCTGCTAATTGCCGCTTCTCTAATAGAGATCGAACTTTTTTCTCTTATTGCTTCTTGTTGCTTCCAATTTTCCTAATTGAAAATAGGTCGCATGTCGCGTGTGAGTACGAGTAATGTTCCAGTGAATGGCATTTTTTTGAGGACTGAAAGATAAAAGCCATAAAAGGCTAATGGAGGGGAGAGAGAGGGACCTCGAGAGCGATGCGTTTTCCTTGAGGCATTATGTAGCCTACAGGGTTTTCCATTTCACGCCTCATTAGATAAGCTGTTAATGAACTGGGGATGTTTTCGTTAATTCGAAACGTATTCTCTATTATCTTAAGAAGTATGTGTGAATTGACGGTGTTGTAAGCCTCATTGACATCAGATTGAAGGATGTTTTTTCGTTGAAGGATTCATTTCTTCTATAATTTTGATTAAATAAACCTGTGTTGGAAGCTTTTTGCGGAAAGCATAATGAGAATGTGGCATTTTTGGCTTCATTGCAGTATAAAGTTGTGTGCGCAAATGTTGAGTTTTGAGGAATTTAAACATGCAAGGTGGTTACAGTGTACACCTGTAACTCGGCGCATTCTTTACGTTTCCGTTGTCTTTGTGTATGACGGTCATATTTGCAAGTTGTTTTCCATCCCTCAAAGTGTTTTCCTGTTGAAATGGTTCAGCTAAAAAGAGGAAATACTTCTGGACGGATTTGATTTTTTCTCAACTTCAGCGTTTTATTTATAATTCGAATAAACCCTGATACTTTATTTGAATGCATTTAGGTGAATATCTTTATAAGCCTGTCCATCTGTGACCCTTCATGTTTGCATTGTGCTTTCTGATTTTATCCATTATATCCCTGTATCCTCTTTTGCAATCAGTTGTTGTTTCTATTTCATAGCACTATACCTCACATTTCTTTCCGTCGTACCTTATTGGAGCATTGCCTCACTCAGTCTCCTTGTGTACCTGCGACTCTGTCAAGAATTTTTTTCGACTCGCAAAGGAACTTTCCACTCCCGTAACAATCCTTACAGAGATGAGGAATCCTGTAGAAGTCCGTTCACGGGTCGCGTGTTCAAAATCAGTTATTCAAATTCGTATTTCATAATCTTCATGTATACCAAGAGTCCCGAGGAAAGGAGGGCGAGGGTGTGGACGGCATAATCTTCGGACACTATCACCGATGAGGATTGCTGCTAAATTTGAGCTATCAGCCACTCTTCCAACATCTAATCACAGTTTTCGAAAACGACGACTTTTTGATGGCGAAGTAAATATTCAACAAAACTATTTTACTTCTTCTTTTGCTACAGTAATCTGGAAAGCAATACATATATAAACAGTATATTGTACTAATGTATGCATACATTTGCATATCGAAGAATGTTTTGCGAAAATGGTTTTGAAAAATTGAATTAAAAAATTTCTTGAAGAAATGCGTTCGTTTATTTCTCGATACCTATGCGAATCGAAAACTAATATCGATTAGAAACTGATGAGAAAAATGTCAGTTTTAAGTAAAATGATGAATAAACAATATTGATGAATAAAATTGAAATCTTGAAACTACTTTCTTTTAAAGATTTTTTATATATTGAGTGGCGATATTCTTACTTCGTAACATAAATTAGGTATACAATTTTACGGAGTTTTTTTACAAAATTTTTTATGACTGCGTTATGGCAAAATCACCAATGTATATTACCGGTGTGTGTTATATTTGTCTTCTCAGTAATTTTGATTCACAAATGGGGGAAGCTTTGAATATTAAACCTGGTTGATAAAATGCCAAACCTCATTTCTTTCCGATTCACTATTAACTTTATGAGTTATAATTAGTGGTAATCACTTAATGATGGTTTAAAATTTGCTAGATAATTTCAATTCTGTTGTAGTCAGTCAGAACAAATATCGTCTTATGCGTTATGTCATTCTTTTTGAATATTTCCGGAGGCGGTCGATCTGAGTAGAAGAATTGCAAAAAAGCGCATTATTGCCAGCCTGTGCAACGCATTCGCTCACTTGCTTATGACCAGATTGCTGACTTAGTAAAATAAATTTTAAACGTTTGCTTGCTGCAAAAAAGTGCTTTTGCGTTAGAGTCAGCTGTTAGCATTAGTTCAGTATTGCTGCCAGTTTTCCACTGTAACACTCCAACGCCACGGAAAATTTTATTTCGCGTTTTTTTTTTCACAGTTTCTCAAAAATATGTTCATTATGGAGCCGGGTTCCATCGCCGCTCTTTTCTCGGCCTTCATCTCGATGAGGATCGTAGCGAAAACCATATTTACGCCTTGACCGCATCAAACGTGGTCTCGCCTGCGGTTCCGATCCCGACTGAGTTAAAGCTAATCCTTCAAGCGAAGCCGAGGCGGCAGTCTACTTACACTCCGAACAAAATTTATTTCCGCCATTTTTCCAAGCTTTTTGTCTTTTTCGACCTCGTTAATAAATTATTTCCTATGTAAACTCAAGCTTCCTTTCATCTTTTTCCATTCTTTCAGGCTATATTTCTTGTAAATCTGCGTATTTATCACTTTGCTTGTATTATTCTCTCATTTGATGTTTTGTTTTCCATTTTTGCTTAAACGATTTTAATGGTAGATTAATTGAATTGTATCTCATCAATTTTAATTATATTATTTAATAACATGCAAGCAACATTCATATTCACAATGAATACAATAAAATGAGGCAGTAACGATTCGTAGATGGATGAATGTGAGTTGGTATTATTATACGATTATGATAAGTGAATACCACAAAGTTATTCATGATTTATTTTAAATAAATAATTGAGTAAAAGTAGGTAGGCAAAATATTATTCATTCGGCAGACAGTGGATAGATAAGTAACCTCAGCAGTATTTTTTATCATCTCTAATGGCGTTTCAAATCGATAATCACCTGATGCTGTCGAGTTTCTTTAGCAAACAGATGCAGTATCATATGATGGACATGTGCGAAGCACTATGGAACAAAGTGGGATATTTAGCTGCTATGTTTATGTCAGCCATTGCATCAGCCATTGCCTTCATCTATATCGTGATTAGTTTTGGCACTCTGAGCTTCGAAATTTGAAAGCGTCGAGTTTTCTTTCGGCTTCCGTCAGTTTTCTTAAGGCTAGCACTAATTGTCGTAGATTGAATGAAAGTGAAATCGTTCTAAAGTCCAGTTTCATAATAATCAGGAAAACGCATCCGGACGAAAACCCATATTTGTGCTAAGGCGCTCAAACATTAGGCGCAGCATGTAACGGCCAGTGTAACAACGCTCCTGTTCTACGGCATTGCGCTGCTTTGGGCGATTTAAATAATTATGTGAAGTTATATCCAACTGTATGCGACATGAATGCATTCACTGGTCGGCAACATCTAATCATAGTTGTGGGTCATAGCTATGATTCATAAACCTTTGGTAGCTTTTGAGTCATCAATCTCCCTCTTAATGAAATTGTTCCGCTTTGCATTTTGAATTTTGTGAATCTCTTTGAAGAGTTTAGACTAAAAACGTTCGACGATTATTGCGATTGATAGATCCTTTTAATGGCAATTTGGAAAATCGAATATTTCGTCGTCGAAAATTGTGTCTCATAGAGAGGATTTGGATTGGCAAATGCACCATTCATAATATAATTTTGCTTGAACGAGAAAAACAACGAGTTTCTTGATGCAATTAGGCAATAAAATAGTTGATTATTTGAATTTATCCTCATGATGAACGCAACATATCACAATGGACTGATTATCTCAAAATTTGTTTATTCAGAATTTTTAATTATTCTGCGAAGGAAATTTAAAATTTCAAATCACATCGATTATACCTATTAAATGAATATTTATTGCTAACGATGTGAAAAATTGAAGAGGTTTCCTTTGATAGCACTTTGAAGTCTTCGTTATTTGTTAGTGCAATATCTGTTATCTCCATCGGAAGCGTCATTTAGTTTTAATGTTTGCTAGAGAGGATATTTTTTATTGTTCTAATGATTAACCTCTTCATCATTCCACATTCCCACTATTAACATCCGTTCAATGATGAATTTCTTCTCACTTTTCATTGCATTTCACTTCTCACCTTAATTGCTTTGTATATTTCTAATAGGACAGCAATAATTGCACCGTCTTTGATTCTTGCAAGAATCTCTATTTGTGAGTATTTCTAGTGTCTTCAGTATCCGCCTTCTGCTCATAACTTTTTATAGTAAAATAATATCTCTCTGGGAAAACGATTCCATCTTCTATTGTAATATTCTAGCAGGTAAGGATTCGACACGATATGTGCATTTGCAATTGCTCTCATTAGATCAGCCAGTTGCATGCATTATCACGTGAACAATAAAATTTATGCAATAATACATCCGGGTTTTACTGATTCAACTGCTTCTTTAAGTCTTTCGTAAAGATTGTTTTTTTTTTTTGTAATCTGATAAAGAAATTCGTGTTAGATTGCAAAAAAGAATGAGAAATGGAAATCCAATCGCTTAAAAATGTATACGAATTTCTGGGTATTTTAAATTACGAATAACTCTTTAAAAATTGATTGCTTTATAACTAAGAATTTGCATTGGAGCATCAACTAAGACTCATTTCTATGTGCTAGAAAAGTTATGTACAGATATTGTACATTTTGCAATATACTCTTCCTCATTCTTAACAAATCCCTTCGAAGAGTATGAATTTTTAACCCTTTCTGAGATTCCACTAAAAGTATTGTAAGATAACCTAAACCAGAAAAAAAAAATCCTATTTCATCTTTGAAAATTTGGCAGTTTGTTAGATTTATTAGTCTGATGAGATTCGCTTTTTCAAAATTTCATCCTACTCTTCTTTTGAAAATCTTGTCAAATTTTTCTGTTCCAGCTGGAAACTGCTCAATGATATTATGATTCGAAAAATGCAATTTTTCCGCCGCAATAAAGAAAATCAAATTTTCAAACTTAGAGACTTATGAAAATTGCATAATTTGGTTGTGATAAATCGGGTGAATTGTGCTTTCCTATGTGAAGTTATAGTTGAACGTGCCATGTGCATTCGGCAAGTTGATTTCCTTTGCGTTCATTCTAAGTGCATCTAGATAGATGAAATGAAAGTACAACGGCGATTGCTTCATTGATGAATAGCAGTGCTATATAAATGTAATTTTTATTCGATCCTTTTTTATATTGATTCACAACGATAGTAAACAAATTCGCAATGAGCTCGTTTATTTTTGCCGAGGAGTCGCTAATGCTTGTTTAATTTGAGGTTGTATGTTTCCGAGTTTTAATTGTTATCTTATTTAATGTCTAGATAGATTTTGAATTCTTTCTGAGCAATGGAATGATTGGTAAGAGGATTTTTTTTTCGGCAAAGAAGGATTGGCCTCAGAAGAAAATCGCTAGATAAATTCTCTGACGACGTCGTGATTTCAAGAAAAAGGAACCAATATTAAGCAATGTTTTTTAAGAGTGGCATAGAGGGATTTCTACTGCAAATTCATGGAAGATTCAAAAGGTGTTCAGTGTTCGCACTGATTGCATCGAGAAACGTATGAGGGAAATGGAAAACATAGAAAAGCAATATTTGTCCTTCATAGTGCCTTCGAAGTTTACAAGCGAAAAGGCTCTCCCTCAAACGACCTTGCAATGCCATTTGAAGTGCTTTTTACCGGTCGTTTTCCTCATTTTCACCTCTTCTAAAGTTGTTAGATTACGATCGAATTTAAGTGCAATGAAAATCAATTAATATAAAAGTGGGAAATGAAGAGTGGATTGGTATAAAAGCGTTCACAGTCAAAATTCATTGGAATGCAGTGTTTTTCTTTTTCAAGAAAATTTTCGGTGAAAATTACCTCAAAAATTTGGAATAGAAAGAGCAATTTAATGTAAGCAATGTTGCATTATATGCCAACAATCGTAATTTAATATCATTGAAAGAATAAAAAAATCGCAGTGAATTCGTTTTGGGTTTCACAGTCATAAAAACACTCAACGATGAAATTTCATAGTTTCTGTAAACTGTATGGAAACTGTATGGAAATCTTCCAACAGTCATCTTTCATTTCTTCATGTGATTGCACAATAAAGAAAACTTTTCAATGTTAGCTGTTCGTACAGTTCCAGCTAGGGAACAACAGAATGTAGGAGTTACGAAACTCGGTGAAGATGGCGAGCACAGCAGGCTCAGTAGATCAACGCGCGAAACAAGTGGGAATTAGTGACAGATGAGCTGGTATGGTATGCGCTTTCCTTTCCCGATTGTCAGTGGCTCAATTTCCTAACAGTAAGCAAAAGGTGCCAAATAACCTCTCCTATCCCGATTTAACTGACCGTTCCTAGAAAGTTCTTATGAAAGGTCGTTTACCTATCACCTAACTGGTGCAAAACGTACGTTTTTTGGAGCATGGAGGTTCATAAATCAATGCAAAATTTATGGATCGACATGAACTACGGTGCACTGAGGTAACCCCCCACATACAAAATTTGCAGTCATCCACCAAATTTTATGGCTGTCGTTTCGGTGTTACAGAATTAAATCTGCGTAGCAGGCGGACTCACATCACGTATAAGTGCAGACGTACAGTGGTGGTAACGTCATCGAAATGCGCTTTTTTAGGGCAAATTTGTGAATACTCTTAAAAAGAAATCTTTTGTTGAACGTTTCTGCGAGTGATGGAGTTTATTAAAATATGAAGGCTTTATTCTGCATTTTTTGGTGATTTATGAAGTTGTTTGCTTGAATAAGGGGGATGTTGAAGTGTATACTGTGACGGCTTTTCTGTTACACTACTGCACTTGTTGAAACTGTAGTGTGAAACATTTCTTTAAGTCTTTATAGATTGTGGCACAACAAATAGAGTGAGAAGAGCAAAATATCAAGCATTAAAGGTGATCCTATATTTGTTTGTTGGAGTAGAGCGATCCTTACGCTTTCAGTTCATATGCACTATTGAAGAAGTTCTTAAATTCTCCATTAATTTTACCACAATTCCTTCTTACTACTGAAGAAAAAAGTGCATTTTCCAGTTGAAAGCTTTTATGGTTGAAGTTGAAGACAAGTTTCATAGGCACATATTAATAGCTGAATACTTGATGTATTTGATAACTAATAAGAGATGGGTAAGTGATGCGAAGAAAGTGGAAGGGAGTTTCAAAGTTGCACAATGTTTCGTTTCAGTTTCCGAATTGAGTTTAATGTTCACTTTAATTAGGGACCATTCAAAGAAATTTTAAATAACTCTGTCTCGTAATCAGTTTTATTTCCTCAATATCGAAATTGCCTTTTCGTTTGTTCATAAATCCAAATGTGATATCTCGTTTTTCGCACTATATTTCTTTCAAAACACTCTGAATGAAACATAAAAATTAGCGAATATTTTCTAAAAAATTCAATTTCTTTGAGCATAAAAGATATAAAAGAGTGAATATGGGAAAGAAATATAAGGGTGGGATGTTTGTGTTTTGATGCATGCCTATGTTTGGAATGTTGATTCTTTGGAAACTTTTAATACGCTTTCGCAAATCCACCTCATGATGTCACATCTCTTTGATATTTCCGTATGTACAATTCGGCGATGATTGAAGCAAGGACGAGGAAGTTCTCGAGTATAGCTGAAAAAATGGACTCTTATTTTTCTAGAAATTTCATGCTAGTAGTAGGATTGGTTAAAATGTAAGAAATTCCATTCATATAACTATTTTTTGATAGTTCATCGAATCGGTTGTTCAACAATTTTGGTGCAGAGGTGCACTCAGATGCACCTCGGCATCTGTTGTCTTCGCCGATCGCATTCATCACTTGAGTTTCAATGCAGTTGATCCAGATTATTTCCTCATGTTCGAGACAGCCGAACATATGGGACCAATAATTCCATCCCAAAAAAACATATATCCTCTAACTTTTATTTGCACGGTGTTATTGCAATTCTTTCGCAGAGGAAATATTTTCATTTTATTTGATTGTCATTATTACTGAAATATGTTATGCATTACGCTTCTTGAATATTTTTCAATGTGTCTGGTTGCTTCTTTATGAGCATTTTCTAATACTCTTTTTCTATGAAACAACATATCACGAGAATGGCAATGCATCTACAAAATATATCACGCTTTTATGCTTCCCCATTTATGTGTTTAAATTTTTGAAGAAAGAAACAGCTGTTAACTTTTCGATGGATTATGTTTCAAGCAGTAGCTGGACAATAAGTCAAATTTCGTCGCGATTCAAATTTCTTTTTTTGGCAATTGTTAGCTCACGCTGGATTTCCATGAAAGCTGGCGATTTAGAACGATAATGGTTCAAGAAGTGAGATGGATTCTGGGCGAAAATAAATATGGGAATCTAACCCCAAATGCAGAAAGATTTTCAAGAACAAATTGTCGTCTTCATTTTATTGATGAAAAATGAAAGGCCTTCGGAACGTTTTATCAGAACTTGAAAAGGCTGTCTCATTACGCCTGAAAGGGAATTGGCTTGAAAGGAGGGGAGAGGGAAGGTGATCCTCTGTCGTTAAAAAACTGCTTTAAAAAATCTTCCGCTTGCGATTTCATCTCTCTGTGGATGTTCCACTCTAAGATATTCTTGTTGCAGTTCTTACAATAAATTAATAGGACTCCATTAAATAACTAACTTGTGAAATTAACGTAACCGATTTATTCGAGTTGCGTCGCGCTTTATCTTTTTCAGTTGATAGCCATTACTGATTTCGATGCCACGTATACCTCTTGATTGCTGGTCACCTGTTGAACATTTATATTGTTTTGGCATACATAAATTTGGCGTTCAACTATTCACGTATTTAATAAGCTTTACACCGAAGTGAATATTAATTTAATGATACAGGTATTTTGGCTTCACCATTTCCGCTCTTCGGACTTTGCCATTTAAGTGCATTAAAAGGTGATTTCTTTACCACTAGTACGTTATACGGCTAAGCTATATTGCTAGCTGATATGTAGAGTGTTATTATGTTGATTATATAGCATATGTTGTACGGGTGTTACAGGTTTATCACCGAATGGAAAAGAAACATCTCGATTTTCCTCACGTTCGCTAACCTCTATATGAATGATTACTGTCTTTTGAGCTGATATTTTTGCAGAATTTTCAATATTTTAGCAATTTTCAATCAGCAATAAATTGTGGCAAATATTTTAGGGTGGAAAAAATTTCTTTGCTACTTGAGGATCCGAAACTGCAATCATTGAATTTTCGATCTTAGAGAACATTTGGCAAAAGAAAACGCATCATTTTTACATAATATACGTGCGTCACATCAGAAATACTTTTTTTCGTCGTTTCGCGAACAAATTTTTCATCATCATAGAACGTCCCAATCGGCATTATTTTTTCGCATTAATCCTCTCTCATTCGAAAGTGCCTTTTATTCTCTTTTCCTGAGAGCCGATTTTGCTCCTTTATTCATTGCCCCCTCCCCCTTCCTTCCCTCATCCCATCCTTCCTCTTCCCATTCCTATTCTTTTGACTTTTCATAAAGAGGTTAATGATAGCATAGATTTGTTCTGGAAGAATAACTTCTAGATACCAAACTTTCAAATTCTATACGAAAGATGTCTAATGAAAGAGTTTTACTCTCTCCTTGTTCCTCTTCCACTCGAATTTGGTCATTTAAACTTTTATAATCGACCACACCTAACCTGAAAATGGACTGCAAAAATCTTTAACAGCTTCCTCCTTAATCAAAATTTCCGTAATTCTCATCAATATTCAGCTGATGTCTTTCATTTATCATTTCCACTGTTTTAAAAAATGAGCGCAAGTAATGCAAACTCTCTTTTGCTTCATAGTTTGACTTATCATGGTTAACCTTCACAATTGCCTTGTTTACCCATTCTGAAATATCTCGTACTCGTTATCAAAGCAGATCAAAAAATGTTTGAAGTTTTAAAGGTTTTAATCGGTGATCAACGATGTAATTTTTGCTAATCATTCAGACCAACTGAATCGATCGTACAACAAATTTTTTTCCGACACTGTCTGGCAGTCGACAAGTATGTCTGTCAATATCGGTCCCTATTGCATAAATTTCCTTTTTATGCTTGACGCATCAATTTTGCAGTACATTTTCGGGATTGTCATCGTGTATTCGTCGATTTCAAGAGTTCAACGCACATTGTGTGTGCACTTCAGTTTTTTCTTTGTTTCACTAAGAGTGTTGTTCAACGTTGGGGTGAACATTGTATTCTTGCCACTGTGATCGTTCACATGCCTAGATTCATCGTCTAGTGTGTCGCGTCGACGATATGTGCTGTGCCTCGATGTCAGCTGATGAAAGAAATATCACATGCACTGATAGAATATTGCAAGAATTTTAAATCCATTGATGTCGATTTTTTGTGACTGAGCGATCATTTTTGAAATGTTTTTAAAGATAGCTGAGCGTTTTCAGAGTTCTTCCTTTTCTGTTTGAATCTTTGTTTTTATGCTTTGTGAAAGTGTATAGCAACGTCACATCTTTGATTGTGCGTGTGCGTGTACAGTGATTATCCGGTTGGTACTACCGGAGTTTGACTGATGGTCTCAAACTGGTAACCATCGAATGTTCTGCATGCAACTACCTTCCACATTATATTTCAAATTGATCCGTTGACTTCAAAAGAATATAGATACGTTCAAGAGCGGAGAGTAAGTTTAGGTGCATTTTACACCGGTTGTAATTTTACTTTAGGCTGGTTAGATTACATAAAAACAGTTCTTCTGTGTTATGTCTAGACAGACTTCTGGACTTTTTGAAACACGATGCCTCGTTTTAAAAATTTTAATCTTTATTGGTAACTCACGAAAGTGGTTGGTCGAATGAGCGAAAGGTAAAAGCCCATATAATACCGCTTCTGTGGCACGCTTCTTAACTATTCTTTTGTTGCTTTAACATCAATTTCACGTGAAAAGAGTGTTTTATGTTCGTCGTCATCATGTGTTTCGCTATTTCTTCTCTTTCATTGCCACAAAGTCGAATTGATATTGCAGTGATATGATAAGCGATATCACTAAGCTTATGTATAAGTTGCTTCAGTGAGGTCTCTCAATCGAGATTGCGGTGCAGCAGAGCGTCTCAAGTGATGTTCTATTGTCTCTTACTCGTTAATGGCATTGTTTTTTCTTATCTTTCGTTTATATATTCTTCGCGAGGCACTGTTTTCAAAATACTGTGATATGCCACGCAAGGGATATCTGTGATGAGATCCTCACATACTTCACTACGGATCGTCATCATCAAGAAGTGAACGTTATAACGAGGAAAACCTTCTGATTATCAAGCATATAGAATCTCTTTCTACCTCTACAATATGCCTAGTAAGGCGCCCAAGAAGCATGCCTGCTAAATATTGGCAGATTTTCATTAGAGGAGAGAGCACCTCGCAAGCTGAAGTGTTTGAGTGACATACTCCACTTTGGACAAACGAGTTCGACTACTTTTTCATTCGATTTTTTAAACACAGACTTTGCACCTAACTTCAAACATTTATTTTCGCTCAATAGACAATGTCTTGTTGATGCCACAGTTGAAAGAAGATGTCGAATGTTGGGAGGACAAACTCATTCAACTAAGGGGCAATATGACGACAGCGTTTTCACATTTCCCTCTTTCAGTGGGTGCTCATTTCAACGCAGTTTTTATCAGCTCGCTTGATTTCGATTAAGGAGTGCAGCTGCTATTAAACTTATTTTAATCATGATTTCTTTTACATTCGCATATTTTATGATTATATTCATCGAGTGAACTTCCAATCCTGCAATGTCAGTGATCGGGATGATGTCCGTTTTTTCAAGAATTCCGCTGCATAAAGCCTTTTGCTTATATTTTCCCGCTACAAAGGTGAAACATTCCTGCAAAGAATCAGCTGAAATATATTTGATGCTTTGTGAGTTTGCATTGCTCATATTCTGTTCAGGTAAGCATATCCACTAGTGATGAGAGTTGTAAGTCCATCTTATATTTTGTAAAGGTTTTGTTAATTTTCATCTCGCGGATGTTATGTGAAGAAGGAATATATCTCGTCGAATAAATTGCCACTGTTCAGCATTCGACATTTTTTAACTATAGAATATTACTAGGCCTCATGATGCAATATTCTTCTTGTTTTGCAGTCGTTCGTAATTTCAGAATTATGCGCTTTTGTGCTGTTGTTGACGATATTTCAGACGGCATGTAGCTATTGAATGCGACTGTGGTGCGGTTTATAATGCTTTTGATTTATACCATCCTATGGATTCCTCTGTGCAGCTCTCGACTTACTTTGTAAGGTCTGTTGGCATGTTGCAACGCTTTGCTGTTATTGTCTGTCATGTTCCTTTGAATCGGTTAGAAAAGTGTATTGATCTTCATGGATAATTGGAATTTGCGGGGAGTTTTTATATCGTTAAACAACGAGAATTCATCGATGATTACGCAAAAGCAAATAATTTTCTGTTAATGCACCATTTGTTTCGTAGAATTTTCCCATAATCGGATGAAATATTGCTTAAAATTGGTTACACTTCACTCAGCAGACTTTTAGATGTTCGATGCAAAATTATTCACAAAAAAGTTTTACACGTCAACATATGTGAATGATGGAACAAGAACGAGTGTTGACGTGTGCGCAGCAAAACATTTCGATTGATGCAGCAAACAACGTTATCGCTCGTTTGTTCATCGCAGCACACAACATCGTCGATGCGTTCGTTGTGTCGTTGACCGCAGCCTATCACAACCATCGAATGCCGTCCTACCGATCCACAATAACCTCCCGTTTATGATTGCCACCTTTGGAGAGTGCAGTTTCATTGGATTTGTATATTCTGCTGTTCACATCGTTTTCTTACTATTCATTTTTCATATATTAGTGATTTGTTGACAAGTTCAATTGCACATCTTGGAAGCTAAAATATAAAACGTAAACACTGATAGATTGCCCAATGGATTTACCTATCATGAAGAATATGACAAAAAACAAATATACAGACAAAAACTAATTCCTCGGGAGAGGTATCGAAAATTTTTTTAGCGAAACAGCGTCTACTTATAAGAACGATAATCAGCGAGAAACCAAGGCCGGCAATATATAAGAATTAGAATAAACGACATTTAGCGTGTATCCAAAAATGTATGTATCTGATTATAACGACTGAGAACATTATGTATTGCTCCAGATGATTATCACAGGTGTGGATCCCGTTTGCCGATGAAAGCTTCACAATTCATCTTCCCTAGTGAGATCACTACACTCAGCGCAGTTTATAAGAGAGCTAAATTTCGAGAATTATTTCATCGCATAACGTTTATTATTTGATCCTCTTACACCTACGGCGAGAAGCTGTCGGCTTTATAACGAGGATTTCATATGGCGAGTACTTATGCAATGCTTTCCCCGATACTTTTTGCCCCGATACAATATCGAACCAGATGTCGTGGTGTTTCGTCATTGAACTAGGCGCCTGCTGCTTTGGTTCTGTGTGCATATCACTCGTGTGTGATTCATATTAGTTGTGTCGTACAGTTGTCCTTTGGATCATGTCGTATACTTAGACTAAATTTTAGTATGCATTTGGATTTATTTACTATATTTCCTTAATTATCTCGATTGTATTCAAATTGTTATTAGTGCTGATAGCACCTTGTTCGATGTCTGAAATATATATAAACGATATTTGTGGATTTTCTTTGAGAGTAGTATTTTTTCAGAGTTTAATGATAGTAGAAATGAACGCGCACATGCCGTCCTCGTCTCTATACAAGCCACACGAGTGAGTTCTTTCCGAATTTTTATTATACTTCTTTTAACAAACTCAATTAACATTTGTTTTTTAAATCCTTTACAACTATAGCAGTCTTGCACCAATGCATAAAATTTGATGCTGCATAACAGAATGATTCAAGAAAATCTTCGAACAAAGGTTTTCTGCATCAGCTAACGAACACTGCAGCGCTAAAATTCTTGTATAGCTAAGTTTTATGGGCCAATATAAGTGCATTATAAAGTTCATCATATTATAAACGCACTTGACCTCTCTACATCTCTCATGATAAGCTTCTGCGTTCGAACGCTTAAATGCTCATTTCAATCTGTGCACTGTTCTAAAATATTGCTATAGATACCATGTAAAAGTGTCCATTCCTTTTCGGTCATAGGAGAGTGAAATCGTTCAACGTTCCGACAAGAATTTTCCCGGAATTTGAAACTCATTTTCTGAAACGAAAATCTCTATCGGATTTGCTACGGGAACTGCAGTTAAATTTTTCATGAAAATGGAAAACTCTACCAGGAGAGATGTATGATATGCGCTTTTATATTCCTACATATGAGACCAACTAGTTTTTTATATTGCGGACACAATATAAGACATTCAGTAATGCACTCATATTTAAGCAAACTAATTTCTGCACTTGATAGATCAATAGGCTAAATACTCTACCAGATTTCATAGCTCAAACTTTGATGGTTTTGGGTTGAGAACTAATGGTCAGATAGACATGAAAGCGTTCATATATATGCCCAGACACGACGTCACCATTTTGTGCTCCGCATTAGCGAATGTACAAACGCACATAAAAATTGTGCAATTGCGAAGAATTTATTTTTGCTTTTTGATTTGTAAAACATTTTATCTTCCAATTTTTTCCCCTAAAATATTAACGACCCGAATAGATATTTCAAGTTGGATTTTCTCATTTGGCACAGGAAATTGAACATTGGGCTAGTTAAAGACTGAAATTAATTCATGACTGGAATCAGTTAGTTCCAGATTCAACTAATTTAAAAATGAAATCAATTCAGGGTGGAAATTGGTTCAACGTCGGAAATGATTCAAGATTGGTTTTATCTCAAGAACGAAACTAATTCAAGATTGAAATTAATTTAACGTTATTTTTACTTCAAAAATGACTCGTTTCATTTTTATAGTATTTTGCACGTTGTACACTGTATGTCAATGTGCTAAGGTAGAGTAATTTAAAGACAGTAATGGGCACCTCTCTTCAGGTTTATTACTCATCAGATGCGTTCTTAATTGAGTATTGATTTGCAGCCATTTGCTCAAGTCTTCACCAAAGATCTCTCCTTCGCCGCTCGATCGACGAAGTTGCTTTCCGCCAACGCCGAGCGGCACTGCAAAGCCTGCCGACTCAGCTAGCGTTGACGCACTAAAAAAGACCAAGGCCACAGCATCCGAGGTGTCTATCCACTATTACTTCCTTATCTCCAAAGCAGTAGCCAACATCGATTTTACTACTGTGAAATCACTGAGGCTAATCGTTGTCTGCAGATATTTTTATTGAATATTTCATTGGTTTCACCGCTATAAATTGACCGTCTCAACCGTCATCTTTTCTATAAAATGGCAATTCGATGATATCTCGGGACGAGATGCTTGCCAGCATTCAGTAGCTCACTAATTCGTTTGTAGTCATCTTTCAGATATCTTTCAATGATCCCGAATGAATATCGAAATGCAGTGAACTTCATAACAACTATGTAAATGAAAAACTAGTAGTGGAATTCCATTGGCACATGAAAAATGATCACCACATATGCACATTCCTACAACATCTCATATTGTAATGATAATCATACGAAGTTATAACTCGGTTGGTGCACTATTAGAGGGCAGTATGAAATTTAGATGAACGTATACCACTCTTCACGCAGCTTAAACGACTGTTTTGGTGGATCGTTTATTGAAAGTACCATCTATAATTGTCCAAAAACTGTATAAAAACTGAAACATAATTATTACTTAGCAACATACGCATTATAAACATCATCCTACTTCAGATGTAAATATCACCTTATTTCAGACATGTATATGCGACCGGCCGGCAAGTCATATAGTGTGCACGCGATGTGGATTCGAGCTAGTGGGGCGTCTGCAAAAGGTTTGTCCCGAACATCCAAAGAAGTTGGCTCTTATGGATCATAGAGAGTGTCCGAATCGACTCTGTAGAAGCATTCATCTCATCGAAGTCTCATTGGAGAAGTAGTTCGATATGGCACTCACTTGGATTGACGACGATTCCTCGACCTTTTAGATGATAAGTTGAACGCAATCTAACAACGCTCACTTTGCTCAATTTCTCGTCATTGAAGTGTTGATTTGGCTGTCAACATGTTTCTCTTTCATTTCGGCTCATTTCATCTCTCGATTTGGCGACTTGACCTTTCTGTAAGTATTGTAAATAAATATAACAATATTTATCCTTATTAAATAGCCTTAGGATGTAAGGCTCATAAAAGAGGCTCTCAACGCTGAAAGTACTTGCAAAAAACGCCATAATTACATGTCCGCTCATTGATGGTGACACCTTAAAGCAAATTTCACTTTGATGTTTCCACGCCCTCGTAATTTTCCATTTTGGGAGCGAAATTTGTCATCCATTATTCTTGATTTTATGGTCCATTACTTTTCGAAAAAAGTTTATGTTTCGTTCATTGCCAGATTGCCAAAGATAACGAATATTGAAACTTGGGTGAAAAAAATGTCGGAAACGACGCCTTTCAACTGTCCATCGCAGTGATGCGCTAATTTATTCGGGAAATATATCGAAAATTTTGCCGAACTTAAATGATTTTTCCACAAAAATTTTGCCATCGTGTGATAAGGTATAACTTTTCTATCGATGAAAGGTACGATCGTTGAGTTCAGTGAACCTATAAGAATGAGCCGAACTATGATCCAAAGGCAGCAATGCAAAATTTCATGAAGCATTATTTTTGAATCGAATCGGTGTGTTCTTAATATGTTATTTTATTTGAAACTATTTAAGGTTGGCTTTCTTATGTGTGCCTTTTTATTACTCCGCATGTTTAACATGCGATGTTTGTTTATTTCTTTGTTTTCTATCAAATAATTATTGCAATTAAAATGCTTTCAGTGCAGTGCTTTATTTGCAACACATATTTATTGCAATAAAATGAATCGAAAGGATTGCCCCTTTATTTAAAAGATGCGACAATTGAGAAAAAAGAAAGACAGCGAGGCAGAGATAGCTGCTGTTGAAGATGCAACAGTTGCAGAAAAAATCGTTTTATTTATTTAATTTGATTCATATAAACTCAAATAAGTGACTTCAAGAAAATTTTTATACAATGCAATAAAGCGAGGAGATTTTTAATCTCTCATAAAAGATAAATTATTGCAATGAATTCATTTCGATAATCGCAATAAACTATTTCAGTAACTCCACTAGTGTTCTCTTTCTTGAGATGTTGTAGTTTTATTTTTATCTTTCAATTTTTAAAATTTTTTTTTCTTTTGGTGGTCGCGGATCTTATTGAGAGCGAATTCTTTAAAATGAGACGAAGAAATGTGACGAAATGTATATCAAACGGGAATTAATCGACCAAACAAACATTACAAACCAATAGTTTAAATAAAAATTCCAAAGACTTCTACGAGATATTTAATATCACTATTCTAGCTCATGCTCCTAACATCTCTTAGGTGATCTTTCAACGGATGCCGCAATAGAAATCGGAAGTGCTCAATGGAAATGAAAAATTCCCACATAGAATAGCGAAATGCGGCGAATTGAAGCGCACATTTATGATGATTCTGAACATTAGATTTCTTTTCCTTTTTTGAGGGAAATAATGGTTGATGGAAGGTGGAAAAGGGGATTAAGAGGGGACGATGGATATAATCAAGCGATGTAGAGACTACTTTTGCTGTCGCTCATTCGACATTCATCAACAATCCGATTATACATGATTCTCGCATTATTCACGGCAAATGCGAATTTTCAATAAAGTACAAACAGCACAATTATTTAAATCCGGCTGTTGAAATGATCGACGAATTTATAGGAAAAATGTTTCGAGAGATGAAGGAGAGAGACGGCATTATTCCGACTAAATTTTTTCACTTATCGAAACGATCGTTTATTTATTGGTTTAGATAATAGCCTTTCTAAAGGCAGCATTATTTCTGAAGATAGGTATCTTTTTCAAGGGAGCCTTCCTGTCAAATAACCCCCAAAAAAATGTAAAACATACAAAAGAAATCTGTGCATTTTAGAAGGTATATACTGTTAACATAGCCATTAAAATGAGAAAACAACCTCGCAAAAACTCTCCAGCATAAAAAACTGGGGAATTCTTAACCCATGGCTAGGTAGTCCGAGATAAGACTAAGTCTCTGATTATTTGACTACTAGACTGAATGACGTTAACGGCTGAAATATGAAAAAGTATGAAAAGGATACGGTCGGAAATACGAGACAAACATTCGCTGTTGAATCAGATGGCTTTATCAAAATTATGGGGAACAAATTGAAAATGCATGAAGAAACTAAAACAAGACAACTTTTTGTACTCGTCAGTAAAGGTAATGAATGCCATTTCAAATTATACTGAGTGAGGATTTCAAAGGTGCCATAGAATATGAAGGCAAGGCATCCACACTTTTATAAAATAAAATAAATCTGCCAAAATGCCGATTGATGGTCACTTTGGTAGAAACTTTAAAATCGACGGTACATCACTTAATCGGAACGAGACAATACAGTCGTTAACGCAGTATTAGCAAATCATTTTCAGCAATTAGCCATTCCTATGATTATGCGTTTCTCACAGCTTATTATTGCGACCATTGTGGCGATGAACCTCAGTGAAATAGCAAAGCCAATGACAACACGCAACAATGAGAAACACATGTACCGTTTAGCAAGCTAAATCGCATCTTCGGCTACGGGCCCGAAGGCATGAGGATATCATAATCCATATGGGGAGATATCACATCAAGATCAACACAAGTGTGCGCGAAACAACTTGTTACACAAAATAAAGACCATCAACACAAAGAATGCACAAAGTCATTTGACCTTAATCGATCACACATCTACTGTACTTTGTGACTATGAGGCAATCGAATATTAGTAATTGCCATTCGCTTACAAAAAAATTAACAGAAATTTTCCGAAAACGATTCCATAAACGATTTTTCTCAATCTGTTGCATAGCCATTTTAGTTCGCACAGAAACTGCAATTTCAATCTTCTATATCGCATTTTCAAGAAAGACTTAGAAAATTTTTAGGTCCATTGGATATATATATAAATATATATATATCGAATGGACCTATAATGTGGCACCTGATGCCCTGTATTCTTCCCTTATGATTGTATAACGGAAAAGGAAGCCGTATAGAAGGTGTGGGCAATTACGTGGAATGCATTAATAATTTATCATGAATTGCCTATGATGCTTTAGCGTTTTTCTTTACTTCTACAATGACAGTTACAATGACAGAATATATCTGCAAAAATAGTCATCTCTGTATTATCGCTAATCACTTAAGACGTTAATCACTTTTCGCCACAAATCTCAGCTATGAGTATCACCAATATTCATTTCGCAAACTCCTCGTCCCTTAATGGAATATCTTTCGTTAAATTTCAAGCGCTTATTCTCTCAATTACGTAGTGTCCGATCAATTTATGTCTTAATTTTTAAAATGAGCTATGCAGAAGTGCTCGAATGGATTTAAAAACTTTCTAAGGTGTCTGCTTCGTTCTTGAAAAAATACAAAAGTTTTTTGATATCCCACTTTTCGTACAAATTGAAATGACTATGCAATAGGTTGGAAAAAATTCTTTGTGGAATCGTTTTTGGAAATTTTCTGCTAATGTTTTTGTAAGCAGATCGCATTTACTAATATTCGATTGTCTCATGATTGCAAAGTACAGTAGTACATGTGCACATAGTTCCTGCTTTCGAGCAGGGATGCGGATGCTAACGTAAAATCGTCAATAGATACTTCTATCGGGAAAGCATTTTTACAAAAAGGTGCCACTTTTATTGTTGTGATTGCCGTCACCTGCATAAAGAAGGACCCTACAACGGTAGTGAGCTGGTATAGTACCATCAAATTGTGTGGAGACTTCGAACAGTAACATTTGTTTCCAATATCTAATTATTGTTAGAAAGATGATTCGAACGGAAACGGATAAATTTAGCTTTGCTTATGACCACTATTTATCTGTAAAGATTGTTCCGGAGTACTGTGGTTTTATTATCTCATAGGCAAGCAGTCAAAGGATTTAGACAGATAATTTTTCTTATTTCGAAAGGGTGAAGAAAAGTGACTGGAATTGATGTTGCAGGGAGCTTTCTTCTAGTAATAAGCACAGCTCTAGAAGCGATATACTTAAGCAGTGCTTGTGGGGCTTCAAAAAGAATTAACACCCACATTTTGTTGCTTGCCAAGATCACCGAATGTATCAGTCATTGATCAGGAAACTTCAAAACAGATGATAGTGTAAGCCATGGCGGCTAACAAAAAGAAAACCGATATATGTGTTCATACAAATTCGATTGTCTGCAGAAGTTTTTACGACAAAACTGTGCTCAAGCTTCCCCCTATCAATAGCAGAATGAAGTTAATCTATGAAATTTATGGTGTAAATGCTGAGCAGTCAATAGTTAATGAAGAAAATGATCAATCGACGCAAAACCAAGATTAGAAAATACTTCTATGGTTCGTAAGTTGAAACCGTTATACACATAGACGTACAAATACATTCGCACAAACATAACTTGTCATAATGCACATCTTCAAGATGTTAGAAACCCGCATTAAAAGTTGCAACTTGCAAATCCGAAATAATAACGCAGTAAATTGCAAGTTGGAGAATAGCGCAAGGGTATACAGCCATAACTTCACTGCTTGGAAGCTCCATTCATTTATATACCCTCCACTCCATATCGTCAGGACATATGCAAGGCGTGGATGTCGAAGATGGGCACTAGGACACTTCAACACTCTTGAAACGAATTTTAAGATATATAAGAGATGATTTCTGCTTATCCAGGAGGGTTCTGAACAACATCCGGGGTGATATGTTGCAAACGCTTAACAACAGGGTTTCTAAACAGTATATGCCACAGATATCGAATCCTTTGTCGAACAGCGACTTGATGGGTGAGCGAGTGGATCGGAAAACAATTTTTTGTAGTCAGCTGTAGACTTGGGCTTCGTTTAACGCCTTTTTGGTTGCCGGTTTTTATTTGCTTCCACAGTTCAGAAACTGATCAGTGAGGGATATAGGTGGGGATTGCAGCGCGTTGGAATCTGTATTTGGAACAACTCGTTCTCCTGATTGCTTTTATCCAATTTGCCTGTATTTTTCTGTTTTCGTTTAATAAATGAACTTTCTTCTTTGTTGAATGAAGTGGCTCAAATGTGATCAACGCCAGATGCAATAACAACTCATTCACGCGATTATGCGATCATGTAGAGTGACAAGTCTGTTGTAACAGCCACGGATCAACAAGGGTAAAGAGGTTTACACAATGCGCGCATTTGCCTTGCAGTCCCTCAGAACTACTAAATGTTCAAAAGTATATACCACACGCTTTGCTGTGTTTTTCTGCAGAGGCGACCGGCTGTGCACATCCACATACGGTCGATCTAAAACAAGGGGCGCGCCCGACCGGCTATTCAATAAAACTGCATTCTAAACTTTTTGCACTTTTAAAATCAACAATTCATACAGAAATATTCGATGGATCGTAACGAAATTGAAGATAGAAGATCGTCTATGGTCTAAATTACGCTCACTGCATTTTATGGTTGCACCTTTTGTGGTTTGTGAGTAGAAATAAAGGGTCGAGGGACTGATATACACACAATTGGCGAAAACGAACCAAACATGAGCCGAAAATTCGCGAAACAGTACGAAAGTTTATGTGAATAATGTGATAGTCGAAATAGAAGTGTATTCATGATTGCATGAGATGAGATTGATAGGTATAATATCTCAGAGTTAATTTCATTTAACACGATGCGTACAGTAAAATGCATAATAAAATGCAGAGGTTGCTCTTATTAGAGAATAAAAGTATAACGTGCTGCTTCGTGCTACTCCGGCTCATATAATTGCAGTTTTAAAGGTTACACTTTGTATTAGCAGACAATGGTGGGTGGGAAGTTACCATCGATTGGTATTTACAGCGGAGTTGACCTGTCCTTATGGCGTTCACTGGCCTTCATGCGCAGTGCCTCGTTTGCAGCCAAAGAACTCTCGTACCGTCTCTCATCTCTGCCTACTAATCGTCGGCCATCACTACGCAAATGCGTCAATTAGTTTTTATCACAATCATGATAAAAATGGATATCTATTTCTAGGACCAAGTTCGTATTTTTACGAAATACTTTTTTCGGTAATATAACCAGCAAATGCAATTTTAACAAGACGGTTTTCGAAATGCAAAAAAAAAATCCTGAGAGCATTATTTACAATTTCAACGCTCAACTATTCTCTTCCTGTAGTTCTCTCATCCGAAAACCACATTGAGTTTAATTGATTTGACGTTCAAACCCATTCCAATTGTGTTGATTTTTTGTGTAACTCAATCATTTTTCAACGTTTGTTGAAGAAACGCGTAAATTTGTTTATTCACATATTTACTTGTTTATTTATTTATATGAAAATTTATTCATTTATTTGCATGGCTGAATCGACTGTTCAGATGCATCTTGAACGTCTCCAAATGAAGAAACATCAAATGTGAATGTTTTTCGACGATACTGCAAATAATCATAAATTATTCTTTGTGACAAGAAACTCAGATCAAATTCACAAATGAACAAAATGTTATCTTGAAAATATATTAAAATTCGGCTTCATATGATCATTTTAACTAATGTAATGGATACTGATGTTGCCTCTCTAACCATTTCCATAGTGATCTTTTCTACATGCCTAATCTGATCTTCATTCATATCCTATTTCCTATAGCTTTTTCCATATACAGTTTATTCATCTCATTTGCTCGTTCCATTCAATTCCTATGTTTATTCTCAAACAACCTTTAAAGTATATTCCATCAATTGATTTTGCAACCTCCTTTCTATACCGAGTTCTGATCTGTACTGGATCCTTAGAAGGGTCTGATATAAAAACACTATAATGAACTAAATTTGGAAATGGAATTCGTTCTAAGAAAGTTTGATATTATATATTTTAACGTGCACATTGCCTAAAAATATAGATATGAACTAAAAAAGTATAGCAGCATAAGAATTAAACCTCCGCTATGTGTGAGTATATTATCTTACAAGGAAATCGCAGTAAGTTTCGAAGTAAAAAACAAAAAAAACCTTTAAAAAACACAGCAGGTTGAGGTAATCTGGCATATTTTGACGGCTCTTCCGTTTAGGGATAATAAGCCTAAATTAATAATTTAACAGCCCAAAAGCCCCTCACAGAGGAAGCGATCATATGGGGAGAATTGATTGATTCGATGAACATGGCGCTATTGACGAGTATAAACAAAATAATGGCACTTTCATTGCCAAATGAACTTCTCAGTTGAAAAGATGAAAACCTTGCGGATATTATTCAAAAGAGTCCTCTCTTCTTTGAAAAGAATTTCGGCGCGAGTGATTGCAGCAATGATAGCTAATAGCCATAGAAGAGTGATAAAGCAAGACAATAAAAGATGCGAATTCCTGAAAGCTGCTCGTAAGCAATGAACATCACTCGCTCTTTATAAAGAAACATAGAAACAGAAATGTTACATTCTAGCTTATTTCTATCGTCAAAGATAGCGGATTCGCAACTGCTTTTGGATAACGTTTCCATTGATCATCAGAAATGATGATCCCTACCTAGGACACTATTCCACATAGTGGAAAGTTGGAATTCTACAAAACCAGCACACAAAAATGTTGTGCGAAGATTAGATGGTCGTTGTTATCGAAGGCACTGCTTTATCAATGCGAGAAAGTGCGTTGTGAGCTGAGGAAAGTGCTGCTTTCAGCATGTTCTCAAGGTATACCAAGTTAAGCGGTTACCTTCGAGTTTGCATTGATAACTCTCAGTTGCAGATAATTCTAAGGAATCTGTCATCCATCTTCCACAACTGACGAAGCAAAACATTTATTTTTGGAATTTTAAGCAGCGATTTTTTTCAGTAGCTAAGGAGAGTAGCCACAGCCCGTTTCTTGTTAAAAGCGGAGGAGGAAAGGGGAGGGGTTGATTACCTTTCCAGTTCGCGACGAATTCGACACATTGGTCTTGATAGGTCAAAAAATAAAGCCAGAACTATTTTTACACATAAGCATATAGTGACCAGTAGATGGACAGAGGTGTCATTCCACGCTCAATCGGTCGAATAAATGTATAAGCATTCCATTAATCATATCCTATTTAAAACATTCGTCCAGCAGCTTTTCTTTGTTCACTCGTTGTCATTATAGCTATACTCCTATGAGAAAATCGTTCCCATTTGAAGTAATGGTTTATGGAAATAAGGAGAACGAAAAAATTGGGAGATTTGCGAATACTGCCCATTCACAAAGTTTCTAAAAATACTTCATGTGTGCTTCGATGAATGGCAAAGACCAAAACTAATTGTAAATGTTAAATTTAACAAAAGATTTGCTATTTTAATACGTTTTTTTGTTGCCGGCCAAATGTGACGTGGTTAATAGCAGGAAAGTATCCAAACCTTTAACATATCGGTCACTAATGGTCATTATGCTTCAAAGGATTTCCTTCGTGGCTAAATGTTTGGATTATTGAAAGCCTTCATAAAAAGCATTTTTACATTTCTAGATGCTTGCTTTGCTGCTGGAATTGAAAACACAACTTGACCATTCGGCTGGTCAGTCATGCGACGCGATCGAGAGTCGTCTAGCGAATGACCGCTGCGCAGGGACGAGTTGGCAGCCGGCAGGCTCGTAATGCCCACACTAACGCACACGCCCCTCAATACTTAGCTCCCATATATGTGCGAGCGCTCGCTATGTTGGCTATTGCGTTATGAGGATGCTTCTTTATAATTTCTTCTCCTTTATTTTTCCTTTCTGAAGTAATAAACTTAGTCTCACTGAATATACTACTGCCTGTTCCCTTCCTCGTAACCCTTGAATGATATAGAATCGAATGTCGTTTTCGCAATGTGGACTTGGAGGTTCTCCTGCCTTTCCTCTCCCCTTGCGTGCTCTTCTGAACAAACATTGTTTCGTTCATGTCAACGTGCGTTATTCGCTACTGAGCTCGTGGTTGTATCTGCCGTTACTCTGCTGGCCTACTTCAGAATACTGGTTGACTGACCACAGAACTTTGTTCCGCAGTCCCTTCGTCAAACGGAGAGCTAGCAAATCTATAGCCCCGTTGTGCTGAAAAATATTACAAAGTCCGTATTTATAAGACTGTCCAGCAAAAACGTTTCCATTCATCATGATGTGCGAAAACGCGTCACCACTGCTAGCCTTTGTTTCGACTAATCTCCTTTGCCAGAATTGAGTGAAAGCTCATTTGGCAAAAAATATTCATAGCATGAGCATGACTTAATTATCCTGTGGCGCAAATGTCCTCTGTTGCAAATATCTTATGGCTTAAATACCTTATAGCGTAAATGCTTCATCAACAATTTATGCCGTGCAGCGCGACCTCTTTTCAAAAAGATGTTAGGAGCTAACATTGTATTCTCACAAATTCCCAAAAAAAAGATTCCAATAAGTTCTCAAAAAGACTCGAAAATTCAAACATAATAAAGATTTGAATTTACTGCAAATAGTTCCCAATGATGTATACCCAAGCATTACTGACGCACGGTGCAACAAAAGTTCAAGGACGCCGATGGAAAAAAATTCGCTTTTTTATAACAGTCGCAAGATTTTGAACTAAATGCATTGTATAAGTATATTGAATTCGAGCAAAAATCTGATCTAAGAGGGGAATTTCAGTTGTTAAATACGTTTAATGTTCTCATGAAATGGCTCATTCTTCGCTGCAGCATCGTCATCATGAAACGCAGCGCGTATGCGGAATTTAGTGCTTATTTGCTTGTTGGTGGTGATGACGTCATCAACTTCCGTCACTGCATTCATTTCTTTCACTTACATTGATGGCGACGAATCGCTATAGCCTAATACATTCCTTCAATAGTTTTTTTTATTACATTTCTTTCAACACGAGTGCAAGAAAGTAGCGCAGGAAAGCAGTTTTTTTTTACTGGGAAGGAAATCTGATAAAGAACAACTTCCAACTTTAGGTGGGCATTCTTTATGAACACAAGGAAAGAGTTAAACTACAGTTTATTTACATCGTATACATATACATATATATATATATATATATATAATCTATCATTATCTGCAAATTGCGTTTTTTAAAGATATGCGTTGAGGATGTCGGAGCTGTTATCGCTGAATGTGGCTGATTGAAAGCTTTTGTTAGCTCGTATATCACTGCTACTGCTGCTACTACCGGTGCATTGTGTTTCTGAATGTCCTTCCACATTGTTAGTCATGAACACAATGGTTCGGTCTAATTGTCGCCTAATGAAAACTGAATTAATAAGCTCAGAAAACTTGCACTAAGTTTATTACTAAACAGGACAAGTTGAAAGTACTGCGCGAAGAATTCACAAACGAAAACACCTAAAGTAGTACAGCTGCTTCTCTGTTGCCTTCTGCGTTTTGCGTAATGACTATTCAACATTGAAATTTCTCGAAAGTACTCCGATGTGCTGATATTATCCAGCAAGAATTTTCTTTCCTTTACCAGCCAGCAAATAGTTTTCTTACCAACTCTGATAACATTTGTCTCACTGAAAAGCTACTTACTCTGTTTTACGTTATTTTACACAATTCACGAGATCGTGTTAGAGGAAGTATCAAGTCTGTGTTCACGTATGCGTGTTCCTGTATCTGGTTTTCAGGTCTACCAAATTTTCAGAAGATATATTCAATTTTGTGAGTGGATAATAATGTGTTTAGCTGGTAGCCTGAGTGGTTGAATTGGTTGAATTGGCAGAATTGGTGGGTGGTTAAATTGGCAAAAAGGTTTATCGTATCATCTCGTTTTTAGGGCGCTCATTTTTCTTGTTTATCAGCATATTTCTTCTGTTTCCTCACTTTGGAATGTTTAAGTAAACAAATAAATAAATAAATGATTGTATGTGGCATATAAGGCGATCTGGAATGGCTTTGTTTTTGCGGAATAGAGGGTAGTTGTTGATTTTTGATAAAACTTCTAATGTGCCTTGCTTATCGGATGAATAAACATTTTTGCATACAAATATGCAAAAATAAATATAGTTCAGATGTGCAAACTCGAACACACTTCGTTCACTATTTGATCTATGACTCTATGAAAACAATTGATATTTTTATTTTGTTTGTTTTTTTTAATTTTATGGTTCGAATATATTCGCCGCTCTATGGTCTACGATTGTATTCATTGATATTGGTGAAGAATTTTTATTGACATTTGTAAAATACCTTTCGAAATAGATCATTAATAGGAAAAAGAATGAATTAAGTTTGTATGAATATGCGTTTAGTGAAACTCGTGATGAAATTAAACTCCAAATTATAAACAAATACGAATGTGAAATATCAAAAAAGTTAATATTTTGAAACATTAGTACATCACGACGAGAAGATTCGGTAAATTTTAGATATGGTAATACGAATTTTTTAATATTCAGATTCCTAATTCAAAGACTTTCAATTCAGCTCAATCTTTTCTACTCAACTTATCCTATTCAATTTAGCTTAATTCAAAGATTCCTTTTAAAAAACTACGCACAAAACTCGCAGTCGTTAAAAAACGAAGTTCAGTATAGAGAAAACTTTCCTTTTGAAAGAAAAAAAATCCACCAGTTTTTAGCATAGAAGGCGATAGCTGTCGACTGAACTAAACAACCAATAGGTATTCGTCAACTAATAGTCTTTCTTTACAAAAGAAAGAAAATGAAAAAGTGAAGAGGTATGCGAAAGGAGCTGGCACGAAGCGCGCCTTTCTATTCTGACTAACCAGTAACCTAAGTCGTCAACAATATGACATATGCAGTAATACCCTCTATTTTCTATAATTCGTATAAATTCTCCACAAAAGTCTTTTATTGTGACCCGACTGGTATAAAATATAATTGCTATCTATGTAGGATATATTAAAAAATTTTTTGGACACATTTAAATGTCTGTAGCTCTTTTCGAAATTGATGGAATAGTATTGAATAGGGTATTAAAGATGAACCTATAGCGTATAGTATACCCATCAAATTTTTTGACGTCTAATTTCAATGGTTGCCGAGTTGAAATCACCACACAGATGGAGGACACATATACGCGCATTCGCACAGACTGCAGCATCATAAGGCGCTTTTGCGAAACAAATTTGTGATAGTTGCATTCAAAAAAGAATGACGCACGAAATGATACATTTGCAAGGATTGCGTATTTTGACGGGTGACTCCAATGGCTCTTATCACTTAGTTTTTTAAAGCGTTCTTTCGAATTTATTGATCACTATGAGAAGCTGTAGAATTGAATAACCATTATGGTATTTTGGTTAACATAAATATTTGCAAATATTTAACGGCTTCGCAGTCATTTAAACATTCGATCTCGGATCGAATTTTAGTCTATGCCATCTCAGCACTTGGTGGCAGTAAAAGGCTTCTACCTTTCACTCTTACAGTTTATTGAAATTTCAACTTTGAAAGTAATATTTTCGTTAAAAGTATCAAGGTTTTCCCAACAAGGATAAGCCCTTTATAGTTGCAGTGGATTTTTCTTCTCAGATGTAATCGACCGGTTATTTTCATCGAAAACCTTTGTAGATTCGAGTCGTGCTCAGATGCACGTGCTGACCGTTGCCTCACTCTCAGACGTAGCGCCTCTACTAGTTTCGTCTTACGCATGTAGACTTAAGCAATAAAATAAACAGATAGCATGTAAAATTCAATCGGTTGAAGACTCAGCTGCCTGAATAAACCGACTGCAAGCTCAAGTCTAAGTCAAACCTGAGCTCAAGACGAGTCCAGCCCACTGAACTCTGGCCGCTGAAGCTTGTGCTGACTGAAGTTTTCCCATACATCAACGAACCTGGATGACGTCCACCAACAGTATTCATCCATCATTATGCCACCGCTCGGAATGCGGATGCGTCAGAAACTAACCTAAAATAAAAATTATTATTAGAGAACTGAATGCTCGAGGGCACTTTTATGTGCACAATTTGCTTGTGCAACGACATAAAGAAGCGGCTGAGTGAGTTTGAAGCAATTGTACATCTGAATTTGCATCGAAATGCACATTCATTGATAAGCTTATTAATGACAACACAATGGTGATTATTTGAATAAGATAAGATATTAATGTGCTTCTGTGATAGATTTTATACACTTTAATTGTAGAAGAATGTTTCCGATTCCAAACATCAAAAAATCGATCTTGCTGATCATCGAATATATTGAAAGCACACAATGTGCGCCACTCCCCTTATCACCGTTTTCTGGAAATTTTCCCGTTTGCAGGTTCTGTGTAAATTTTCTAGTCTATTGTTCCTCGTCTATAAGTTGCGATTCGTTATTCTTTCACTAAATTTTATGGCTTCTTAACAGGCCGGATGCTAAATATTACCTTTTGCAAAGGAAAATTGAGGTTTGACAGCTGCGAGAAACAATTTTTTATGCTTCACTGATCAGCTACTAATGCGTTCTGATGATTGAGCAATCCAAATGAAAAAAGCGCTGAAGACGCTAAAAATGTTGCATCTTCGGAGTCACTTTATTTCCTAATTCCTTTAATTTTGAGATCTTTCTAATGTTTCCTCACAGCATAATTGCGATCCTGTTGCGGGAAGTTCCAGAATTTGCGGTTGATCTTCCTTTCCGTTTCCCTAGTTTAAGGAATGTGAAGGAGGAAAGGGTTACTCATGTATGATTCAATTCGATAAATATCAATCGAATTTGCATTTCTCGCCTTATGATGACGTCACATGCGTGCGAATGTTTGCTTATGTCTTTTCGTGTGAAGTGGTTTCAATTCATGAGTCATTGATGCGCAGGTATTGATAGGGTGGATATGATCTACAGAGTAGGGCATTACGCTGAATCTACTTCCACTCCGATTAGTCATTTGAATCTTTGTTCAGGTGTGTAGGCTCAGGTATATGCGGTCAGGTGTGTTTTAAGGAGGGTCAGAGATGCGCTGAAGTAACAGTCATTCCACTATGAGTTATTTGCACATGAAGATGTCTTAAATTTTGCCAACCAGTTTCCTATTTAGCCCAAAAAGAGATATTTAGTCAAAAGATTTATAGAGTCCATCACTTGCTTAGGCTGATATTTGCTTTATTGCTTTCTGAATGATAGAATATCCGGCTGATTGAATTTGTGGTATTGCAAAAATCGCATTTTGTATCAGTCTATCTGAGGGATGCTTGTTTCGTTGGTGGAACTAAGAGTAGGACATTGCATGGAGCTCAGGTTAGAAAGGTTTATGGATACATTTGTTTCTATGAAGTATTCTTTCTCAAGAAACGAGCGAGGCGTGCCACCTACATCACGATCTTGTCGCAAAACTAATGATCGATTGATGCGGCATCATCGCTAACGGGCTACTAGTCTTCGCTGAAGAAGTATGTGTCTTTTTTAGTGACTACAAAGGTTCGGCAACCTCATCATCTTTCCTCCTATCAGTGTAGTGTTGGCGTAGCGAACCGTCGGCGGTGCAGCATATACGTGCTTTTTATGCTTTCTCCAATTGAAAAGATTCAACTTTATTCATAAAAGATTCTCCACTCATGAATTATTTCCATTCACCTTTTATCCATCTACTTTCTTTGTTGTTTTTATATGCTTTTGCGCTAATTTGCTTGGCAAATTTGCATTATGAGACGCCATGTCTATATGTCTATTTGGTAAATATTTGTCTCACCTGAGCAACCACTAAAGCTACAATTATGCAATTTATTTGACTGTGGGAGGTACATCATATAATTTACACTGCTTGTTCTAATTCCATGTTCACTCGTCAACTTTAAAAATGACTTTGGATGTTTAATATTGTCAAAAAATTTGAATGCACTTTTTATCGGTCGAATTTTCATTTTACGTCTATCGGATCATGGAAAAAACTGTGCTGTTGTGGAGGATTTATAGAGGTCTCGAGTTCAGCGTAAATATAAAATTACAGTTTTGCATATTTTATTTTTGCTAGTTACTTGTGAAACTGATTGATCTGGCAAGCGGAATGCAAAAAATGCACATACTTTGCCATTTGTTGACATTGTTATTCTGCATAAAGGAATCGTAGAGGTGATGTTGGCTCAGCTGCAAAGCAATTTCGACTGTTAAGAGAGCGAGAATGCTATCGGTTTTCGCCAACCAAAATCCGATTTCCTAATATTTTCGGTTGTAATGTAATGAAATTTCATTCGAATTTTTTGGCTGCCGGAGTTTTTCAATCGATGACCCACTATGTCCAATCGTTACCGGATTTCCATGGCAACCGAACTTAATACTTTTGCTTGGCAATCGTTTAAAGAAAAAAGTCTGCTTGTTTCCAACTTTGGAATAGCATAAAATTGAGAAATGGAAGTGGATCATTTTTATCTGTTTAAAAAAATTGTTTTTTGTGGGATCTTCGATAAATCTTTTGCATAGAATAAAAGGTTCATTCGTTATGAGGGTAACACTGCGGGTCGTCAAGATTCAAATTTCATTTTATAGGTGACCATTATTATTTCTCTCTTTCCTTATTGCAAAAGTCTTCATTAATGTTGGCTGAATTCTAATTATTCGATTTCAATGCGTTTTTCAAAATTACTTTACGCTTTATATAACCGGCTGTCAGTAATTTCTATTTTATACAATGCAAGATAATTTTGGAAATCGAAGAGGAGATCCTCACCGTTCTCCTTCAGTTTTTTGGAAGCTTAGCATCACTGGAACTCCCTCCGCCTCCACCACCGACCTTACACCCTAATCACCTTATCTTTTCTGCTCGTTTTGCTAATTCTTTAAAAAAATTTCTCTCTCAATTTTGCCGACTCAATTGTTCATTTATTTTGCTTGTTACCCTTAATCTTCACCTTGCCTTCATCCCCTTTCAGCAACTTTCAACATATCACGTTCACTAACATTCCACATCAGCACTTTCCTTCAAAAAATATCGCCAATAAAAATGCGCAGTGGATAGACTCTTCAACTAAGAGCGTTACATACAACTGACCTATTTTATCGATTTGCTTGGCAGCTTAGGCACACATTGACTGACTTCACACATCGTTTATAGGCAAAATTAGTTCCACGAACTATTTCTTGTCGAATTATTGCATTCACATTTGAAAGTAATGTTAATTTATCGTCGAGGAATCCTTAATTATTGCAAATTGCTTTGGTTTTTGTGTTTTTGCATATTTGCAAATGCACACTATGAGACGATTAATTGTGTGTGTGGCACATGATGTGTTTTTTGCATATATGATTTGCTTTAAAATTGTGACCGATAAAAGCTATAAATCTCAACTTTACTAAATATAGTGTCGCATTTCATATGATGCCTATTGACTTAACGAATGCGCATCTGAGAATTTGAATGTTTAAAAAAAAATAATTGTCAATTTTATTGCACATTTGTAATCGATGATATTAGCATATCCGAATCACATAGAGTTCCTCACATCGGCGTCAATTTGATTTGAAGTTACAGCTAGTGTTGTAATATTCGAGCAGTCTAAGGGTCATACGTCACTAGGAACATTTAAAATTTAGGTCAATGGTACATAAAAGTCTGAAATTTTAAGAATTTAAGAATTAAACTCAAAAATTTTGCCGCGTTTCCTAGCTTCGTTTGGCCTTTTACTCGTGCTGGCAAAATTTGATGTTTTGGTTAATGTGGCAGAAATTTTGACCAGGTTAATTGGGATCAGATTCCGAAATTGGTGAAGGCGAGATTAGACATGATTGGTTGAAATTCATCGCTTGGAATTGAATTGAAATAACTTTGGCAAATAGGGGAGCCTCAGTTCTTGCATGATCGAACACTTTTCTTGTGCCATTTCAGAGTTCTTTTACAACCGATTATGAAACAATTGATAGGAAATCTACAGATGAGCGAGGATAATTATTATGCAATTTAACACTGGAAACTGAAAAATAAATGAGCCATACACTTCTGATTATTAGTTTATTCTGAAAGACGTTAGTGCAAATCGTCGTCACAAAAAGACAATCATCAAAACAAATAAAAGAAACACCGAGGCTATCATGTCGCATTACTGTAGGGATGTTGTTATACAATCTCCTTCACTGTTCTTGTGTTGCCTCAGCTATCACAATTACTTACTTGGTAAGAGCGAATATTAACATTTCTCTGTGCTTAACAATAATCCCATAGTATCTCATATGTCGATGCATTAGAGCCTGTAATAGAAGTGAGAATATGATCATAGAAAAAGTTGCGACGTAATTGAATTAACTACCCATCCCCCCCCTCCCCTCCGGCTTCCACAGCCTAATTATTTATAGCTTTTTTAGATAGTACTGATAAGACGAAATTGATTCTCGCCTCAAAGTTGGGCCGGTCGTCTGTTTGTGATCCCTGTGCATGTCGAATATTTCACTCAAACTATTGTGCAATTTTTTTTTCATTTTATAAACATTTTACGCTTGTTATGCGATATGTAAACTTATGCTCCATTTATGTGTACTATTATAGCCTTGTGCTTTTATCTTACTTGAAACTAGACTGTTTCTATATATAGGTGATTGAATTGAATTGATTTGATTTGATATTGTATATCATTCTTTTTATCTTTCTTTTGCCTTGACTGTTGCATTAGACAGCTTATGGTGTCATGAAATGGAATTACCTATACAATGCGAAGACATGATTTGTGAGGAAGTGAGTAGGTTCTATTATGAAGGACGTGGATCCACTGACGTTTTTAGAATACGTCAGTTGCGACTGAATGACCAGTGCACTTTCTAGTCACGTTATTTTTTTTTTTTAATTTTTCAGCGAATGGCTCAGTTATGTCATCGGTGAGACCACAAAACGTCGAAAATGCCAACAGCACTCGGTATCTCTTTCGTTTTACATTTTGATTTACATCTATTGTAAAAATATTTCAAGTTACATGTAGGCACATATTGGAAAATTAGGAAACATGAAGAATGCACAATTGGTAAATAGTACGTTGCAATGTGTTTCTTTTATTTACTCTATAACCTGTCATAGAGGCACTGATGATATAGGAATAAAAACAACGTTTCCATAGAGCAGATTTTTATTTGCGTTTATTTATGTGAAGTAGCTGAACACATCATGATCAAAGTTGTTTTTTTAAAGATTTCTCAGGACTGAATTAATAAGTATCATAGCAGAATGTCTGTGTTAAATGATCTATTTGAGGCAAGAGAAGCAGCTATCGTACAAAAACGATGAACTCAAGGAGGATGGACCTAAATTGGGGATTGTTGAGAGCTACTCGATAATGCAGGTCCTTGTGCTATTTTTTGAATCCATTAAATCTTTCTTACTCAATAATCTATGAAACTCAACTTACAAATAAGAATTGAAGGGCTTCTAAAGGGTGATATTGCTATTGTGAATGCAATGCTTCTCTTAGCAGTGATTCATTTACAAGCTATACATGTTGAAAGATAGGAAAAGGCAATGTAATCTGCTAAAGACGATGCAATCAGCACGTTACTTGGCATATAAAGTGGATGGGACTTAGGTAATAGCCTAGGTAATGGGTGCACGTTTAGGAAGCAAGTTTCGTCGAATGGCGACTTACTCCACTGCCTTGGTGTTTGTTCACATACGCTGCGTTCTCTACATAGTGCTTTGTAACTGAGCATATAATCCATCGTCGAATGCGTTGATGCTATTTGCCATCGAGAGAGTGATGAAAACATACACGACTACGACAACATGAAGTGAATCGATATTGTGCATGCAGGACACATCCTATCCCTATAATTTAAGGGGATCTTATTCACAGACAAGGTGCTATAGTTTCTATGAAAATTGCTGTACTTAGTTTTGATCAAACGAGAATAGTGGAGCTCATCAGACTCCTGGCGACTTATCTATGAGTGAGATTCATGATGAGTAGTGGAGGGCGCCAGCTGGGATATGATGTGAAGTTGCTTTTAAAGCTCAAGAGCAACAAAAATCGAACATTTTATTGGTTAAATAAATTTTGAAAGACTTGGATAGCCCCGTTTTAACTGTTACAAAAAGCAATGTCACTAATTACATTAATTAGAAGTCGAATCAACTGCTTTTAACGAACATTTTTAATAGTGAGATATTTGACACATTTGGTCTTTCCCATAGTATTAACATCTTCCTCGACATGCAACAGAAACTAATGACGGATGAGTTTTGTGGAGGAGTTTATGCCGTGTTCCTCAGTTTTGTCTAGAGTGAATAAAAATATACGAACCTTTTCTCAAATATGTGTGCTGATATTTAAGGACAAGGGGAATTTTAGCATAGCTGATGATTCAAGAATACCATTACGGAATTCACAAGTTCCGAAATTTGCTTTTTACTAGCTCTTCAATCTTTAAGTGAACTCTTCGCTCTTTTTGACATAAAACAGAAAGGATAGGATGCTTGGGAGAGTTTATTGCAGAATGATGTGTTGCTTCATCTCGGTGTTGGTTTTTCTACGCAAAAAGGATGCCACTCATAGAAGTGAGTTATCAACAGAGAAAAGTTTTAACACAACATAACTTTATAGGCAGCGGTTTCGATTATAATATTGAGTATTATAACACATCTTTGGGCAAAAGAAGGACATTCACCGTCGGCATTTCTCGTTCTTTTTTTCTTCCAATTATTCATCCTCGCTGTTGCGCTCATTCTTCTTGCTACCGGAAATGATGCCTGTTAGTTTTCATCTGTGATTCTTTTCATATGGACACTCCATTCTCTAGAAATTGACCTTTAGCGCATAGTGAAAATCCTTTAACCGTTAGGAATTTGCTTTATTATTACGCAGAATGTGCTTTATAGATGCTGATGTGAACAGCACATGGGGGAAAGCTTTTTTATTTGCATCTATAAGGTAATTCTAAATTGTTACTATTTCCTCAAACACGATCAAATTTTCGGTATAATTTCTGCCTAATTATTTTTTATTCTGACTTCGATTTGCGTGTTATAACTTATTTATTTATTTTGGTTTAAATGCAGCGTGAATTTAATAAATAAATAAAACGTGGCGATTTGTTACTGCGAAATAAGAAACGCGCTACATTAAATTTGCGGTATTTTTTCAATAGAGACCTATCGAGTGTTACATAAAAGAAAATAATCGATAAAGATTGCAGGGTTTTCATTCGTTTTTGCTCAGCTTGTTCTGTTCATGGGAATCGCAGAACTTACAACAAGTGCCTTTGTCGTATTACGGGACATGAAATTCGAACGATGCAGGTATCGCAAGAGCCTTCTTTATCATTTTTTACCAATTCTTGATCGTTCAAATTGCACACATTCCACCAAAGTGCACAGATTTTTTGCTGATATTTGTTCACCAAGTGCAGCAGAAAAATACCCCTTCCGAGAGGAGGTAAAATTGATTATTGCTGGTTTGCACCTATTTTTCTTGGTTTCCACTATGATATTTATTATGCTCATTGAAGTTTCAACGAAGGTATACGTCAAAAATTAGAGACAGTTTCGGTAGTAACCAAACGCTTTTGCTGCTCACTTCATAACTTATCTGTATACCATTTATGCATTCTAAATAAATTAACATAAATAGCACCTAATGGAATAAAAATTTGCACATCCGCATTGATGACTGTTGCAGATGCAATGCGCTATTTATAGGGAATATGGCTGTACGATTGTAAAGGGATCCACTATACTGCGTACTCGTTTCGCTTATGCATCGGCTTTATGTGGATTGTTTCATATAGCGACCGGAATTGTCTATTTGATAGTAAGTCGGTTTCAAAATTTATTAACCACTGACTTTTTCTTTATCATGTCAGGAGGAGATGGGGAATGTGGGGTCAGGAAGGTGAGTTCTTAAATTCGTTGGTGAGAGACTCGGTTTTCTTCGTCATTTGTATCGAAGAGGGAAGTTTTGGGATTCCTCAGTCGCATGCTCGATTATCGCTTTCATTTAGGCCAGCATTTTGATTTTTAGTTGGAAATGTTAACATTGTTGGAAATAACTTTGTATTACTGGGGCGTTCAAGATACCTTCGATTTTGCCGAGTATGGGTCAAATAAGACAGTTTCATTAAGCCAGCTGGCCCTCGATTTTGCTCGTATCAAAAGAAACAGTTCCATAACCTGAATGCAATGATATCAGGCAGTTTTGGTTCCGTTCATGGGAACAAATCATATGCTACCCTTCTCACCATTCAAAACGTCCTATAACTTTTTCCGTATTACACAGCAACTCGTTTACCTCCAACTATTTTTCTGTATAACTTCATAAAAAATTCCATTCCCTCTCATATTGATCCGATTCCAGCATTTTCAAGAGGTTTTCCGCTTGAAAACTCGACAAATGACTGGCAATTATCAATGTTTTAGCACTGTGATCAAAAAATTTAGTGCGTTCGTTGGATATAGATCACAAAGATAATAATATTCCATTAAGGAACCTGCTTGCATATTACTTTTTGAAAGAGTAGAACAGTTGCAAGGTAATCAGTTACTCAAGTGATTCGAATTGATCCGATCGTACACTCAACAATCAGAGACAATAGTCAAGTTTTTTAATGTTTGAACGATGAAATTTTGTACACTCAACCGATTTAACCAGCAGCGTTTAATGGAAAAAGATTGGGAGATTTGACCTCAATAGATTATTGTAGAAATTTTTTTTTGAAATTCTATTTTCCATCGCCCAAAATTGTTGTTAATTTATAAATACAATTGAAATGTTCATCAAAAATATTTATGAAATAGAATATTTCTCCATTCGATTGATATTCTCCTACAATGTTGGTGAATTTCACGCAAATCTGCACAGGAATAGGAATTTCATAATTGCTATATTTTACGCTCTTTCAGCTTTTTCCAAACAAAATTATTGTTATTTAATTACATAAGCATTCCCCTTATTTTAATGGCTATCACTGCCAGCTAGATCGCATTGTTTGTGATATGAAACCGATTTCCATAATCCAAATTAAAATTTCTTTCCTTCTGCAGTGTTGAACAAGTTGCCTCATAAGTTTTCAAAAATCAAAGCGGAGGTATTGGATGAAGACAAGTTGCCTCCATCCCAAACCGAGATCAACTCACAACTATTAGTTAGAATGTTGAAGTTTTCATTATGGAATCCACAGTGATTTCTGCCTCTTTCATACTGTTTCACTGCGTTAATAATTCTCCAATGTTAAATTGTACCTTTGTTTTGATATTCAAGGTGGGTCCACATTGTCACGATACACCAGAGCCGAAGATCACCATTTCAAAGAGTCTATTCGCCCGTCTCAAAATTAGACTTATCAATACTGATCGAAATGGAAGGTTATCCTTTTCACCGTGTTCAAACCTTTCGATTGGATACTGCAGATTGTTGTAAATGATTTACTTTTTCATTGAAATTCGTGCCTATAGAAGGATGAACAAAACGGCAACTATATAAAACAATATGGAATTACCCTAAAAATTAAAAAAAAATATCCTAAAAAAGTAATTGAATGGAAATTATTTATGAAGTTTGGTTGGAATCATCCATAAGGGATGCGAGATTAGTGCTGATGCTCACGGTGATTGAAGTGATTAGAAGGAAATGTCCAATTTATCTGTGTTGATTTGAGCATTGCAGTCTATTTGAGCTTTATGAGTAAACGAAACAATAAATTTCAGTACAATGCATACGATAGCAAGGCAATTGGAGCTAAACGACGTTCGTATCAATGGTCGCACTAGCCATTATCCTACACCTGCTGTACACAATGCACAGATTGTAAGCCATTAAGTAACTATTCTTGTAAGGAAGAGGAAGGGAGGGACGTGATCAGTATTTAAGTGGTTGGGATGTTCCCAACAAATCGGAGTTGAAATGAACGAATCGAATAATCTGAACGAATTTCCAGCAACGTCACATGACGTCTCCTGCCATCAAGGTGTGTTATAACTCGGTGAATGTTACTCTCAGATGGAATCTGTTTTCATGCAACGCTACCTTCAAAGGAAATTTATTTCTATATATTCTATGCAGCATTCCCTCTTTGTATGATGATAACCCGTTTACGCTTCAATACTCAACAGCTTTATTTCTGCACTTTCTATGCTTGTGTCCCTCCATCGTTTGCTCTCTTCTTTTCAGAAGCTACGTTCCGAACAAGGTGCAACTGTCGGTAATTCATATGCATTGCGAAAACTAGAACGGGCCAAAGATGTCGAAATGCATGGAAGCATCGACATCGCATCAGAAGCACAGCCAACTCGAACGACAATTATAGAGGTTATTTCCCATTCCACTTTTTTTTGTTTACATGTAGACAACAATGGATGAAAAGTGAGGCTCACGAAACAATAGTAGAATAGTCCACACATAAAGCCGTTTTTCTCGTCAAACTGCCTAGATGATGCATGCATTTGCATGTCATATAGTCAAGTTGCTTTAGATAGCTAATGTATTCAACTGGTGTTGCGTTGTTTGTTCTAAGTCACAAGAATGAGTGAAGCGTCGTCAAAAATGTGGTCATAGTTTGCATAATATATAAAAGGGAACCAAATACATTACAATCGCAAGATGTAAAATAAGTTTTTATAGCTTCAGACGGATACATCGCTTTCACTACCCCTCCAATGCGCTAATTCGTCAGTGGATGAATCCATCGCAGATGACACTATTATTGCCGCAAATAATCCATCAGTGCAGTGGTGAGCTTCGATGGTTTGTTTTTGAGGCACCAAATATCCATGGAGTTGTTTTCCACTGAAGATTTTTGATCTTTTATAATTTCCACTTTCTGCAGAAGGAAACATCCTTTGAGCCATTGGCTATCTGAATCACTTTCTATCATTGAATCAGATCTACTTGTTGTTGAAAGAATTTAATTTCAAGTATAGAAAACCTGATGCGTCTTTTTTACACTTTTGATTTTTGATCATATTTTAGCTCATTTAAATACAGTCGTTCAACATTAGTTATATTTATAGAGCTCGGATCGACCTAGTGGAAGTGGTATCCGAATCGATCGATGATATAGCTGAATGACTGGATGATATAGCTGATTGACAGTGTGATACCTAAAAATTTCTCCAGCAATATGCAAAAGTTTTTTTTCCTAATTTGATTTGCATTTCGGTCTTATCAGGTGATTCTCATTTTCACTACTGTCGGTCACTTCTCATAAAATTTTTCATTTTTTTCCAAATTCTATCGAATATGATTGTTGTTGTTCATTTTATACGTTTTTCTCGCATAATCTGTGGTAATTTATTGCAGTTTGGATTGATCTTTGTATATATTTATTTGTAAATATGTTTGAGCACGTCTATCTATGCGAAACTTATAGTACGTGACTTCGCATTTATGAATCTTATCTATGCTGAAACACCTGGACAGGTGCTTAAAGCGGCTCTTTTTATCATCCATTAACTTTTATTCACTTTCATATAAAGTCGGATTTTGTACATTCTTACATTATTCATATTGATGATTGAACTGTTGTTGTTTAACATATATACAATATTTTATTGCATGTTCGACCACCTCTACGTCGCGAAAAATCAATTACAACTCGTTTTTTAAACAATTTCTTAGCAAATTGTTTCTTTCCAAAAAAACTGTTGAGAAAACAAAGTGAGCAGCATGGCATGCGTCCGAGTAAAAACTTCGTGAAAAAAAATGGAATTTTGGAAAGTGTTCCATAGAAAATTTCAGAAATTTGTTGATATTTTTAGCTAATTATATTGTGATATAAATTTTAAATATTGTAGTTATGATGTTGGTTATCGCTGTTTGTATTTTATTATTAAAAGTTCGGTATTTTCAAAGAAAATATCTTCATTTTTGTACTTTTAAATGTTCCCATTGTTGCTATCAGCACTTCGAATCGGGTGTTATTTCATTCATGTCATATGGCTAAATTTAAAGCGATTCATTTTTATGATGGTAAATACACTCGTTCACTTTCAGTTTTTATCAACATTGATACATTGTTATGTGGTTTTGTATTACTGTGGATAAGTTGTCGGCTGATAAAAACAACATGATACCTCAATAGCAATGTACTGTTGGCATTGATGCCGTCTAAATACTTTGTGTATAAATCTATGCCCTTAAAGCGATCATCTCGTCAGGTTGAAATGCAACTTTTGCAGCTTTCATTGGCTGCTAATTTCGATGTTTATCATGGATTTCTAATCAGTTTATTAGCACATCAAATTTGCGCAAAAAAATTTTTTGAAAGGCTTGAAAAATTCCTCAATAAACGCAAAAGTCAAAGGAGATAATAGCTTTTTTGTGCACTGCTCGAAGCTGCTTAGAATTGGAGCCCAAGATGATGCTTCCAAGAAAAGCCTGGTGGAAGATTGTTCCTCTTCAAAATTTTTGGGCTTCAAAAAGTTTTCCTGGACTGCATCAACCATAAAAAAGATGGGATTTGCAATATTTTCGAGGATCTTTGAGAATTCGAAAAAATATCACTACAGAAGATCATATAGGATTCCTCGTTGAAAGTTTCCATAACTAACAAATTTTCAGCAAAATTGAATAGCCTTCAAAAGAGGTATGACCTTTTCTGTGTGGGGATATTGAGAAGTAAACTCTTTTGACTTTTATCAAAAGACTGTGAAAAGCAGATTCTCGAGCAGGGAAACTCGGAACCTTGGATTAGCGTCCAGAATTAACCATGCTTTAACTTCGACGAGATCTTTGAGGATTGGCTTGCAAAAGAGGCAAAAATTCCTAACATTCCGTGGAAATTTTCGGGATCTAGAAAAAAGTTTTCTGGCATCTCGGAAAAAATTGCATCGATACATTGGATTCCGCATGGCAGCACTCTTTATGCAATCGATTAGGACATCGCAATGCTGTTCAGTAGCATAGACTAAACATACTTTTGCGTGTTTTGTTGACGTTTCTTTTTGTTGCACTTGTGTCAATCTGCACACACAATTTAAGGACATCATATGCGCTCTGAGGATATATGCATGTGCATGCATAAAGCATATGTGTGTATATAACTGACCAGAAGACGAAGGTATGAAGTTAATGCGGTCGCAATCACGAAAATTGGTTAGTATGATTTGCAAAGTTGATTTATCCATTTTTAGTAATAAAAAATTATTTTTTGGAATTGCTGAAAATATATCGTTACGACGTATCATACGATGCTGTAGTATATCATACTTACTGTACTATACCTGACTATAGTACATTACAGACCTATACTATACTATGTTGCACTACATTATACTGTGCTATATTATATCGGACCCTACCGTAGTATACTACACAACACTAGGCTATGCTGCACGATATACTGTAGTGTTGGATGGTAAAGTATGGTTTACTATTTTATGTAATATATAGCAAGTGTAATGTAAAATTATATTGCAGAGCATTAAAATGCAATCAATGCGAAACTATACACCATAGTGTTTACTATAATACATTAGAGTGCATATTTTGGTATAATGAACGGATATTACGAGCCTTGACTACGTGATGTGCCACTGAAATCTAAAGGATATTAAGCAACATATCACTTCAGTTTTGAGGAGTTATATCCGTTGTTCGCTCGAATTCGGCTCTTACCTAAGGAAAACTGAAATTTGGAAACAATCGGCGGTATTGGTGAACGCACCCTCACTAACGTGAAAAATCATGCTAACTTTGCATAATATTTTCGCAGCGATCTATTGCCTTCGGTTCTTTTCTGAATTAGCGCTTCTTATATTATAATATCACAAATGCACAAATGCTTTTTTTGCTATTCGCTTTCATCGATCGCTACAATAGTTTGTTTGAGGTGTTATCATTGAACACTTACAAACTCCAACTGTTTCTTCAGTATCTGCAATGGAATAGTCTTGGAAACCACTATTTCAAATGCCTTATCCTGTGGAAGGGTCATTTTCGACTAGTGATATATCGCTCTTGAATCAGACGTGTGCCTCCTCGCGGTACGCGCATTGTCGCAGTGGTTGCGATTGATGCGTCATATAGCCTGTGACGTGAGAATCTGTTTGGTCAAACAATACCTCGCCTTTTCCGTTGCAATTGAAGCTCGATGCTCTGACTGTGGATGTACCTGACGTTTTTCTGACTGGTATTCTGGTCACATCCGTTATCAGTGCGCCATGTTGACCCGCATTTTTCCTTTTCTTTCTCGGAGAGATCTCGGCTGTTAATTGCCACTAGCGTCAGAGATGAAGACAACGCAAAAATGGAATATTTGCCACTTAGAGATGCTTCTTCCATCAGGATCCACCCACAGTGGGTTTGCAATCTACTCTAGTACTGGTAATTTTGTCGTAGAGCACCGCCCTTCTTTCGCATCCCCATGGGCTTTCACAATTGGTACGGAATATCTGATTTGAATATGTAGGTATTGTTTGACGATGTCGTCATCTAAACAAACTGTAAGTGCCGGATGTGGTACTGAAAAATAGTGAAATGCTTGGGACGGGCATTGTATTCTGGCTTAGAACACATTAGGTTAACGCTTCATTAAAGAGCAGTAAGAAATGAAATTGATGGATGGCGCCTAGAAAACGTTAACTCATTAGGAAACATAAGATTCTGAGGGCTCGTTCGATTGGCTTCAACCTTCTGAGCTCCTGTTCTACTAGCTTATGAGTGCAATTCGAGGCCTTTCGGTCTAGGCGCAAGGTGGAGAGCAACGGTGATTGCTTCGTTTCGCGAAGCATCTACTTTCATCGCCTCCCAACGTTCTTTATAAATCCTTTCTTGTTTGAACGGAGACGAAGTGGAAAATAAGTCCGCCCACATCGAAAAGCCTCATTCAACAAGAAATGTCTGTTTTACCTTCCGCATCAACGTTAGCAACTTGCGCATATATCTGACCACTATAAACGAATATATATATATATATAATATATATATATATATATATATATCAGTCACAGCTATTATGCTTCGTAGTGCAACACAATGAGTAGCAATTGTGCGGAAAAATAGAGTCATAAACGCTTAGATGATGAAAAAAAAGATCACCCTAACACAAAAGTTGACATTGAAATATGGAGATTAAGTCAACCTGTCACGTCAATCCAACCTGAAAACCTAATAGAGCGCCGACAGGGAAGGGAGGATGGAGTGTAAAATGATAGGTGACCAGATGCTATAACCAACTAGCAACACCCAGTTTGTCATGCGTCTCATCACGAAAATCTTAGCACTATACTTATCTTTCACTTAAACGCTGAGAATCCATCGTGTTCCAATGAATGAATCTGCTGACCCATCTCCAAATTTTCAAGCTGTCATGAGACCACCCAACGTTTAAGGTGGAGACCTTTTCATGTCTGGATAACGTCAACTCTGCTATTGTGCATTTTTGCTCTTACAGCTTATATGATATCCTTTTTAGTTGAACAACCACAAAACTTCTGTAAATTAATAAACAGGCTGGTTTTTTTGAAGTTATTATTTTTTATTACAATGAATGTACTTATTGTTTAATAAATATGCGTTTTGGGTATTTATTATGTTGCTGTAAAAAGGCATTAAAGGCGATTGTGTGTTGTGTTGTGTTTTTGCACTCGAAGTTTTATCATCGTAGACAGTACTAATTATTTGAATGTTACCATATATATTTGCAGGTACATCGGCCAGTTGTTTATTTAAAAACATTTCACTCACTTGGCGTGTTAAATCATCGCTTTGTTCGTCAACTCAACGTATACTCCGCTTATTAAGGTATTTTAATTTTTATCACTTGTTGCTTTCATTTACAGTTTGTTACTGATTGTGCGATATCGCTGTTCTTGGAATGCCGCAATGAATTTTGATTTCCAGGATTCAAATATGTACCCCCCCCCTTTTTTTGATCTTTCAGACTGATGGTATTTCAGGCATTTTGAGAACTGAAAATTCCAACTGATGAAATTTAGCGATAGTTTTACATGTTGATTTGCTCACCTCCATCATTTGATTAGCACATTTGTGAAAGTGCCTATTTTCAAATCATTTACATCTTTTACACACTCCTTTTTTATTTTTTTTCTCCCCATTTTTGTTCACTTCCTTCATCTTTTTCTTCATTTGCACTTTGCAGTTCTCTATAGTCTAATGTGTAGACTGTGGAAACGTAGTTTTTCATAGTTTTTGAATAAAGTGTTATGGCACATATATGATGTCGACTAATACGTTCAAGAGTTTGATGTAGCATTTCGGGAGCAGGGCTTTTAGGTATTAGGGGCGATTCGCCAATCATACTTTTTAGCATCGAAAACATTTGATTATCATCACACTGATATATGGATGATTATGAGAAATTTATCAAATATAAGGCTTATTATTAGGGTTTATTATCATATGCGAATAGTGTGCAGTAATATGCGATAAAATTTTGAGAGACTTAAGAAGTTAGCAGTTTCGTTGTCTCCAAACAAAAACATCTATTGCAGACTTTGTTTAGACTTACTTCATCACTCATCAAAGTTTGGCAAGTAATAGAAAAATAAATGTGCAGTTTCTCACTTGTAAGTCGATTTTATTCTTTTAAAATAAGTACTACTCTGTTGACAGATATTAGTGTAGTACCCCGTCAAGATGTCCATTCACCACAGTAAAAGGTCCGCGGTGCTCACTGTCCCTTAGCCAAATATCTCATGGTTCAAGTGAAGTCAACTTTCAGTCCGCATTCTCTACGATGAAACGTTACCATATGCAATACTAGATCTTCAGCTCTATAAATGCAGGCACGATTTTTCGATCCACCGGAATCCTGCTGTTGTTTTAGCAAAGTAATTCATTTCATATATCGTGAAATTGTGGCCATAATTTCCATAAGATTATATTCTTTTTCAGCTGAGTTGAATGCACAACAATAATTATATATCGACATCGCAAACGAGTGGGCGAGGCAGATGGTTCTCATATCGCACTCGTAAAAGTGATTATACCTTTTTTGCCGTTTACGCTTTCGTCCCCCCCCCCCTTTCGGCCCCAAGTTATCCCTTCTATTTCTGCTTATCCATCAGGTTACCCAATACATTTTGCTACCTTTTCTTCTACGGGCATAATATCACACTGTTTATAGCAGTGAGGGCATTTAGAACTAGCGTTTTTCAATACGGATATTTGAAAGCATGAAGCTTCTAGAATTTCTTATTTATATTGAACCAGGGTGGTGCGAAGGGTATATACCCATAACTATGTCGTTTTTGTTGTTGATTCGTTAAAAAGCTTCTGATATTAAGTTGACGAGGAATGTTTGTACTAAAAGAGAGTTTATAAACTTTGTACTTTTCAAAATAATCTATATTTGAAGGTGAGTTTCGCTGTGCAAGAGATTTCTTAAACAGCAATGTTGTGTTCTTTGCATATGTTTAGAAACGTTCCATGACACCGAATGCATTCAGATCAGCGGCGAAATGAACCCCCAATATCACCGTCTGGATCGGCGCTCACCAACGGATCGGCTTTCGGTCCTCTTGCCGGTTTGTTTCTCTTCAGTATTGCTTAACCAGAACGATTCGTTTGATAGCAAAAATTCTTTCAGCGGTTGCTTTCCTGCATTATTTAAATGTGGGTTATAAGGTCATTGTTGATAAACAGGGAAGCAGATAAAGAATTGATGAATAGAAAAATTATTAATTGGGAGGAGGATGTGGGAAAATAGCAATTGAAGGAGGAAACCTCTCAGTGCTTCGCTTCATTAGAGGAAAAGACAGCGGTTCCGTTTTCACATGAAGGAATGTTTTGCGGTGAATAAACACAAGATTAAATTTAATTTAAACGACGATTAATTCTTCATATTGTTTCATCCTTTGATTAAACGATTCTTGACTGCTTTTATAGGCAGTTGTGTTGAATTTTACTATGCGTATTCGATTCACTGAGATCCTTTTTATGCCACGATTAAGCAGTGGTATATTGCCGGTTTTTCTTGTTTTTTCCGTTGCATCTTTTTCTCTCAAGAATTCATTCTAGGGTTATCGAGGTATAATTAGCCTAACACTTTTTGTTCCACTTGACGGTGGTCATATAATAGAGTGGTTGGTCTTCACTAAGGTTTGAAAGAGAAGAGAGGAGCGGCGTTGGTGTTCAATTAAATCTTCATAAAATGTTAAATTCGATCGATTAGTCCGTTAAAGCTCTTTCCATTTTATGTGTCCAACGCTTTCTTGCTCTGATCGCCATCTTGAATCAACAAGCTTGCAATCGTTGATCCTTTTCCCTCTTTCCCATTTCTTCTTTAGGCCGCGTAGTAAATCTTTGGGTATTCGGCAACCTTTAACGGTTTGAACTGTTGGTAAATGATCGGAGAGTTTATATATACAATTTCGCATCGACAGGTATATCCGGGCTGAGGATGTAGTAGCCGAAAGTTATTTGCATGATAGATGTATCCGCATATAATGAGTGCTTTGGTGATTTGCAGTGTCGGCTCCGTGTGTGCGCCAGTTTCCACATCCTCCATCAGCATCCACGGCTACCTACCCTTCGCAGTACCCTCAACGTGTTACGAACATGGGATGTCAGGTGTATACGCAACGACAGTCGCAACGTGGCAGATCACACAATAGTAGGCAAACTTCCCGACGTAACAAACAGAACCTGAGGCGCTCTAGGGAAGCCGCCGGAAGCAGGTACGCATTCTATATATGACCGGCACTCTGCTTTTCTTTCAGCTCATTCCTTTGTTTTAGGCATGCAGTGGATGGTGATACGTGTAGGCCTTTATTGGGAAATAGTTGTTTTCAGGCCCAGTTTACCCAGTTTAGCCATTGCAATTAAGAGTAACTAATCTTTTTTCAGTGATCGGGGCGGTTGCAGCGGGAATGTTCTGATTGCAATTGTGTGACAGTTCCATCTTTAATCATTTGGCGGCTTTACGTCGATATACCTTGACTTCTAAAAATGTCCTGTTTGCAGATATGTGTTTTCCATATGCCTTTTGCACGTTTGTTTTGTACGGAACTTTCTTAAAGATTAAATATTGCAAACAGAGGTTCTTACTCCAAAATCGATAGAGCCGCCGATTCTATATTGGACAGGTGATACAGTTGGAAGGTTTTACGTGAAACTGGTGATTTATGTGCATAGGAAAGGATAAGAAACTGAAGCTAAACGATTTCTTAACCGCCATCGTATTTGTTAAAAACCCATAAAGAACCGCCATCTTAATTTACTCTCTAAATCTAAATTGAACGTAAGAAATATTCGAACATGATCCCGAAGTGATCGCTCCGATGCATTGTTTAGAACGTCATCTAACTGCACGTGATGACACTTGTTTCAAAAATGCCGTTAAACATGCGGCGTTATTGCGCTTCCATTTAGTGTTGGCCTTTGAAAAAAATCGAGTCGATGGTCCTCGATTTTTTGAAGTCTCCAGTGCCAACTGTGCTTCTGACGGCAGTCATTTTCTGCGCTTTGAAGTTGTTACTATAAGCTTGTTGAGCTCGTAACAGTAGGCTTCTCGAATTCACCAGTACTTAAACGAGTATGATGATTAAAGAATACGCCCACAGAATATCATATATGGGAGTAGCAAACATACCACGCAAAAGAAAGCGTTTATTGCTGAGAGCATTACAGATGAAAGGAAGTTGATGGGGAAAAGTAGGTGTCATATTGCTAATCCGAGACTTGTTGGTCCCAGTTTTAATGAACTAATGAGCAAAAGCCACTCCTGTCACTAGGGCGATATGAGTGCTAGTTGAAATCTGGGCTTATAAATTTCTGAGGTAGTGATGTTCTTCTTGGTACCACCATTGAAATTAATTCTTCGAGAGAATTCGTTAGCGATCGTTAAGATTGCAATAAGGAGCAGGATATTAGCGTTTTGATCGAGGAACGAATATGAGTACATTTTAGTTTTTCCTGTAACGATGTCACGATTTGTCACACTATCTTCCATTCAGGTGTCAATACGACCGACATCTCGTGTTTAGATGTGTGTTCAGTGTTAGGCATATTGTTTTGTTCAGTAATTGGGGAATGCCGTTTCCAGAAGGCGTGTGTTGAAGCTTGTTTTTAGACTAGTTGTTTTATCTGTTCGTCGAACTTGAAATCTGACCTAAAATCTTTTTGAAATGCTGGATGAGAGTTGATAAGAAAGTTTTCCAACGATAAACTTGGAACATAAACTAGAACCAGTAAGACGTCCTTAAATTTTATCGCTTTTCGCAGATTAATCTCCTCACTCAAAATTCAGTGTCGACGAGGAGAATGCGGCAAGATATTCGTCGATGGAGGTGGATGGAGTGGGCTATTCTGAGTCATTTACACCACCTTCACTAGTGGGTCTCGCTGTGAGAGGTTCTTCAATAGAGGAGAGTGATTTGCCGGGTTTTTCATATGACCCTTCCACACGAAGATATTACCGTATTCAGCCGGATGCTAGCGGATCGGTATGCCTTTTATATATTATGAACTTTTCTCGCATGGATTGATCTATTCACTGGAAGAGAGTTCCTGATTAGACTTCAAATCTTGATGATCGTTTTTTCTGCTGAATCCGTGAAGAATTCCTCATTATAATTTAAAGGCTGACACTATGTCGAATTTATGGATGGCAGATTGGCAAAAGACAATTGTTTTGATTTGTGAAAATGAGCAGGTCTGTTAAATTTTTCACGCCATATGCATATCCTCACCTCAGGCAACAAGCCATAGTTAAATATCCCTCCCCATTTACCCGACACTTTGCCTTGTTCTATTCGCGTTTACTTTTGATGTTGACACTTTCTGTTCGCACAGAAATCTCCTCATATAGATTGCCTGCACTGTTGCCTATTATCTGTCTGTCGACGCCTTCTAGGGTTTATGATGATAAATTGGTTACATAAATGTTGCATAAAATGTAGGAGATAAACAGAGAGTAGTGCAGCTTAAATTCGATCTGGCAGTTGAGGTTCTTTTAGCGGCGCTTTTTAAGAAATTCGCATGTGTTACTTATTAGCAACAGGGTAGATACGTGATGAGGAAAAGAGGTGATCGACTGCATGGCCATTCGGATAGCCGTGTCCGCATCACAAATTTTGATGGGTGCTTATTAAATGAGTATCGCCTTCGTCTCTATTTTCGTTGCTCGATGCCATTTGTATCTTTGATACCCATTCCGAAATTGACTTCAAATTATCTTTCGCACACGTTTAGGCGATTGGTTTCCGACGAAGCGACTTTCTACGAGCGCGAAGAGAACGGGAACATTTATCACAGCTTCACGCCAATCACACGCACAATTCGTTGCCGCATTCTGCGTTGCGGGCTGTCATCAAACCATTAGCTTCGACTCTTCGTGCCCGAGAGTTCGGCTATAGACAGTCGTCGATGTTGGGTCAACTACAGCGTGGTCTTGCTGAATCAGCGCTCATCGGTGCGAACAGCACGCCTAGCTATACAAGAGAGGCAAGTAACAAGTGCTTTTTTGATGTGCAAGAGGGGTATAGAAAAGTTGAGGCTGGATGAATGAGAGAGCTAATTGGAAATAATGAATAATGTTGGGAAGTGATTTCAACAAAAACATGTTTGACGTTTTGATAAACGATCAAGTGTTCGTGTTAAATGGCTTCCTGTTTTTGATGGCGAAAGAAGTGAAACGCTATCAGTTTTAAAAGATAGTGGCAAGGTAGCTGGATGCATATAGTTCCCATTTATATCAGAACGCCTTCTGGGGACGCTGGTTAAATTGGTATTTTAGTGAGTAGCAATAGCAACTGTATTTACGTGTAGTACTCATTTTCGCTGGTTAGGAGAAAGAGGGAACTGAAGAACACCAGGTTTAGAGGCTTCGTTTGGAAGGTGGCATAAAAACTTTGGAAAGGGTGGAAAATTAAGAACAGAAATCATCAGGGCAACTTCAGAGTTATCGAAAATTTCAGTCTTTATAGTACTCGCAGAAGTTTGCTGCTGAGAGCAGAAATAAAGGAGAGGTTGAGGTAGAATATGGTGCAGCTTCTTTTATCCAGCGGTCCGTATACCAGTTAATATGGTCGAATCGTAATTATTTATGTAGCAGTTAGAAATTTCATCAATTCTTCTACGTGGTATGTGTGTATCTGCGTCTACGAAACCGTAACCAAAGGAAGGGAATAATAGATCTCCCTTCGAAGCCACCATTTACGAACTATTTGGCTGCCACATGTGAAAAAATCTCTCAATTTTATGCTTGTGGGATCTTTCCATTAAGTTTACTTATGACGTTGCAATGCGATTGCTCGAATTCTCCGTGTTCAGAAATTGAACTGGCGTTATCAGTGTGTATCCATATTGAGAGGGAGGGGTGCAAGTGATAAGATAATCATACTTTTAGGTGTTGCCGAATCATGTTGATCGCTTGGCGGGTTGTCAGTTTTTGGATGTAAGCAAGGATGGGAAGACAATTTTGGGCTGCTGGGCGGTATCTAACTGGGGTCTGCCGGGTGATTCGCGACGGACCAGCTCTCGTATAATGTGCCTCAGTGTTAAGTCGGATACCGATATTGTTCGGTTAGTCATCTTGCTTCCTCCTTGAACGTTCATGCTCAAGTTTGAATTGAATTTTGTTTCTTCAGAGTTTTTCTGTAATTCGCCGAGGGAGGGAAAGTTCTCAGCATTTTGCTTTTTCGGTGACAGATCATCTGAAAACTGTTTTGTTTCAACTTATATCTCAAGCTGATGATCTACATTCATCATTTGCAATATTTTTTGATCGTTTTGATAGAGGTGACTCTGTTCTGAATTCGACCGATTCGCTGAAGGAAAAGCCGTCCTCTGTACTTTGTTTTTATTGTATAATCTTAAACCTGTGATACTCATACACTCCTTAGTAGAGTGAGCGAGCTCCGAAGGTTGACTGACTAGTTGGTTGGACTGAAATGGAGGAAGTCATTGTTTCAGCAGTTGAGTGATGGACTTGTTCATCGTGCGTTTGACATATATGCCACAATTTGCTTTCTTTGCCTTTTATTTATATCTGTTTCTTTAATTGGTAATTATAATAATTTCAGACGTAACGGGTTATTTCGAGATGGAGGTAAATGCTGTGATGCAAATGAGGCGGGCAATCGTTACGGGTTGAAATTCGAAGCAACCTCTAATTCGATCTATGTGCTCGATCCGAATCTAGTGGATATGGTAACCGCTCCGGTAGACAGTGATGTCACGTGCGTCCTATATGTTACAGCTAGCTCACATCTTAGTATGCAACGCAAATTAACCACCTGTTGCCGTGTGTTCATCGAGCCTGTCCCTGAACTCAGCAATGAAGAGGTTCGTGCGTTCATTTTATTAGCGAAAATACACTAGTTTTCAACATTCTTCGTTTCAACATTTTGTTCACCGAAACATGCTTACTTGTGCAAGTAGAGGCACTATGAAAGTAATGGTTTGTGTTCCACACCTGACAGCTTTCCGAGCAAATCACCTCCAAAAAAAGTTTTTTTTCAGGTTTTTCGCTAACTTTGGTAAGAATGAGGATAATATTGAAGCTTTTCTTATCGGTTTGATGCATTTCTTTCACAGTTTCAACGAAATTTCTCTTGGATTTTATTTATAAGGCGAGGGGAAGGGCGCTTTGTTTATATGAATGCTATGTCAACTGAAACGTCCGGCTACACCCAATCTTAGAAAATTATCAAAGTGTTTGATATGACATTGAAGTACAGTGTTGTTTAGGTGTTGGAAAACTGCTATATCAAAATTGCGGACTATATCAGTACCAAATTCAAGAATTTATTCAGTTCTGTTGCCTTCGGCCATGTAAAGCGTTTGATTTGCAGTCCAGCGAAACATACAGTGTGGCATAAATAATTTCACCATTGAAGGCATAAGGAATGTGAATCGTTTATATTATTGATCGGTTGATGTTTATTTTGAAGATTGCGTTATTTTTATGATATATTTCTATATATAGGATGCTGACGAAATGAGTTCGCCGATTTACAACATTCGTTGGACATGTCAAGATGAGGTGTGGTCATGTGCTTGGAATGCGAACAAAATGAGAATCGGACTTGGTCTGAGCCTTGATTTTTTCTTTTCATTTGATGATTGAATGTTGGTGTAGCATGGATTGAGGAGGTTTTCTTCTTAAATAATATTTTGTCATCTCGTTGTGTAGTTTCCCAAAAAAAAAAAAAATGTCATTTCATTTTAAAAACACGTCAGAAAACGCACGGTCATGGCTGAGTGGTCTAGTGGTATGATTCTCGCTTCGGGTGCGAGAGGTCCCGGTTTCGATCACCGGCTCAGCCCGCGGATATTTTCCAGTGCTTGTGCGTATACGAGTTTACGAGTGATGTGCATAATATTCTCTTTTTTTTTCTCTTTCATCAACTGTTTTTTCGCAATTGTTGACCATATTCAGTTTGAGCATTATTAGAGTTTAGTGCATCGATATATTTTTGTGGGATTGTATTCGAACTATCGGAATAAGCATATTCTTATCCATTATGGCTTGACGCTTTAATGCATTCTGTGCTCTTCGTTCCATTTAATGTTTCTTAAAGTGGAATCCCATCAAAAGTCTAGGAATCAACCATCATTGCAGGTATGGAAGAGAATGCAATGATCGTCGATGTGGTGTCGGAACAAAACTTCCGTATTTCAAGCAGAAAGAAAAATGTACTTAGCCAGCAGTTTTCACAGGTACTTTTCTTGGAAATGTTTCACTCGTTGTTCTCCTCTTATTTGTTCACCTAACAAAAGAGGTGTACAAATAGCATTTGAAGTTGATTTGATCTTTGCAACATTATGCTGTTTAATCCATTTGCAGTTGTATCATTTTATATTTCCGTAACTGTAATATTAGCTGAAGCTGCCGCTTTGTATTTTTTGATTTCTACTCTGTCCATATCTTTTGTCAGCTGAAATAAAATTTATCTCCCCGATGAGAAGAGGTCGGACGAATAGCGATTTCTTTCTTCATTTTCCGAATATTTCGTCGTACGGTCATCTCTCGCCGACCAACCGATCAGAGCTGAGCGGAATTTCTCGTTCATTCTGCCCTTTGTCTCATCTTCATTTCCCCCTCCCCCTCCTCTTTCACACATCCTACTGTGGTCGAAGTTATAAACCGAGTTTTTTTCAGGACGGTGAACTTTTGTATATGGGATTACGTGGAGCTGATATGGTGTGTTCAGATTTGCGCCTCAAGAGTCATCATATAGTAAGCACTTTCGAGCAATGCAGTTCAGTGGGTTGGATCAGGATATTACGGTCGCAGCCTAATTTGCTTCTATCGGAGAACTTCTCTGGAGAGGTACGATATTTTTCAACAATTTTTTTGGTATAACGTTGAGACAGTTATGTGTCACACATTTTCATTATTTTGATAACTGTACTCGGAAATGGGGGGGGGGGGTGTATACGGTGGGTGGTAAGGAGGGAAGCATGATGCCTAGTTAAGGAGTTGTTGGCTTTTGCCTCTTTTTAAGCTTATCACATAAATGGATTATCTCCGTAACGTACAAAGTTCTCCTTCTAGATCACTAGGATGTACCGCTGTTCATTTGTATCCACGTTTGTGATATGAACTTTGTCCACTCAGATGTCACTGCTATCTAAGGCAGGTACAGTTGCAGGGAAATAAAGATGCAAATGCCTCTGTCGAGTAAATTAAACATTGTGTGCGATGTTATCATAAATTTGCGTTTTTATATACTGATTCGTAATCTTTATATATATATATATATATATATATATATAAATATATATATATATATATATATATATATAAAGAACACAGCGGAACTTGTTATGAAACAATAATTGGAAATATGACCTAAGTTTATTTGTTTGTGCATGTAGTTCTTATCGATTTCAGCTCAAACTATGGGATATTCGTGCACGAAAGACGTTAATATCGTTTAAAGGGCATAAAAATAGTCATTATCGTTTGCCGTGTTTCGTCGATGACAATGAAAAATTCGTTTTTGCAGGTGCGTTATCATTTATTTTCGTATGAAATTCCAGTCACTCTTTCATTTTCTTCGACTTCTCGAGAGAAATTCAACTGAATTTAAGTGTTTTAAACTTGAATAAGTATGAATTGCTTTCGATTTCTTGATGTTATGTGAGAAGATTTTAGATAGCACAAGTGAAAATTGTGAGCTTTGGGCAAAAATATTTTTTTGCTAGCAATATCGGATTCGAAAAAACTCGTTTAAAGAGTTCGATGTAGTTTCTCGGAAACCCTGACCGTGAGAACTGTGATTCGTAATTCTTTAAAAATCCTCAAAGTCTTTCTTGCCAATCAGTTTGTGCTGCCGCCGATTTTTCGGTCAAAACTTTGTGTTAAAAACTTCTGTCATCTAAGAAGGCCACTTCTTTGCAGTTTCTGATAGTCCTTTTTTTCGCTCATGATGGAGCTAGCGAGGAATAGGGAGATGTCTTTCTTTGAAGGTTTTTGGTGATACCAAGATTCTTTGTTTAAAAGTAACAGAGATCTGCTTATTTTTCATTGCTTTTCATGTCACTTGCAGTTGGCGAAGACGGCACATCACGAGGGTGGTCGCTTCGATCGGGCGATCTGCTATGTGCAGTTCCTAGCCCACGGCCCATCGAACAGCGTACCGACTTCCCGCGGCTGGTCTATTCGGAGAATTGGGCCGGTCGTGCTGGAAACTCGGCAATCGTGATTGCAGTTGAGGGTGATATCCGAGTTCATGAACTAACTCTTTAGCTTTAGCCTCAGCTCTTGTTTGCGCACACCTTCACTCGCTTCCCTCTTTAACTTTAAGCAGCTTCACTTCATCTTCGGCCTCTTTGGAGGGAGTTTGGTTAAACCACTAAAGGTCAACCTTTTTTATCTCGAAATCCTCTTTGCGGGAGCGTCGGTTTTCGGGAGAACGCTACTTGCTTTAGTCCTCTAACACTGAGCTATTTTCTCAGATATTTCTTTTTTTGGCACTTCCAAATAAAAACTAGAAGTTGAGAGGAGGGGTCAGCCGATGAATGGCCTCGCTGCATTTTCCTCCGCCCAGCCTTTCTTTCTTCCTATCCTAGTTCGCCTCTTCCTTCCTCCCACTCTTCTCTTTCCCATTCTAGTACCTTCATTCAACCCTTGAGGAAGTTTCACCTCTCACGGCAGAATGTATGCATCCTTTCTGAAGATAGGGGGCTGTGGTTACAGCGTATAATTGGCAGAGGCGGACGTCTTCATCCGCCTAGACGGAACGTAATGAAAAGTGCGTAGGACTTATAAACCAATTACTTGCACCTAACAGGTTTGGTCTAGGCGTAAACCATGATCATGATCGGTAAATTTGAATGAAAACGACTTATCACGGGACTCAGCTCGATCATAGAAGCATTCGACGTCATATTGCATCATTTGCTCGAAAATTAAGCATCATATTGTTTGGAGCAGAAATTCATCGACGAATGGAAGATGTTTGAAGTTTATTCGGCTTGAGGTTTATAAAGACGAAAGGTCCTAGTCCGCTTCAAGCATAGTGCGATGTAGCTATGTCCGTTCATATTTAGCACTCTATTTTCCTATTCGGGTCTTTATTATTTGGTATGAATGCCATTTTCTGTAAGCTATCCTCAGCAACAACCATTGTTTAATGCTTTTATTATGCGCTCATTATAAGTTGAATTGTTTCTTCGATTTGTTTAGTAGTGAATTTGTTGTCCAGTTTTTACTGTTGTTAATAAGCTTTCCATCTTTTCAAAAACATACTGAACTTTACTGAACAGAGGGCGAGGATGGATGGGGAAAAGGATCCAGATTGAATGCGATCGTAGCTCATCACATTCAGCTTAAATATCAAGAGCGTATTCGGCAAAATAAAAAAGAAATTAGGCAGTAATTAACATTGACGATGAGATCGATATATTGTTTTTGCAGGCAGTTTTCCAGCGTAGATGATTCTGGTTGAAAATGGTTGTTGTAATATGGTTCACATGTTATATTTTACTTTCCTTGACTGGACCTAAATTGTTTCGCTGTTCATGGAAAATGTTCTCTGGCGCTGTACTTACTGTATCAAACAGTAATATAGCCTTTAAAATCTAAGAAATCCTTTCATTCATAAGAATTACGCAAAATCTCAAGGAGCTCTTGGAGGGAATATTTTCACTATGGGAGATGGTAGGTGGCGTAAGAGGGGAGGAGCGGTTTGGCCATTTTCAGATTGCTATTGAAAATTCAGTGCGATTGACCATGGCCGCATTGCAGTGATTTTTCTTTTTTTTTGCTTCATCTGTTTATTAGATATCTTCGCTCGTTTGCTCGCCCATATTATCGAGTTTTTCATTTTTCATTTTTAATATTTTCGGATACAAGGTTCAATGCCTTGGTGTCTTATTTATTTTTGCCTCAAATGTAATTCTGTAAATACGCTTCTTGTTGAAAAAAAAAGAACTCAGATAAGGGAATGTGTGCCAAAAATGACTTCCTTTGATGAACTGTCCTCTCATTTGTGCGAAAACAAACAAAATTTCACAGAAATATGGAAATGTGAATCTCCGTTGTCGTATTGTTGTTTTCTCAATTGTGCTTATATGTTTTTGTTTCGTTGTCATATTTTTCTTTGCCTCTTCATTCTTTGAAGTGTGACTTGAGCTTTGTTTTTCATATGCTACCCACAATACAGTTAGCATCTGATTTCACAAAAAATAGTGCATTATTAGTTTTCGCATCTTTCAAAGGGTTTCTAGATCAAAAAGAGGACTGAAATTACTTACAATGTTAGTGGGCGGAAGAAAATTACTTTAGTTTTTTTCGTGCTGAATTACTTTGAAGTAATTCAAAAACGTTCTCATTTTCTCCCATTTCAACTTTTTAAAGCTGTAAAGTAACACGATGAGTTATTATGAGCAATGTACATTATTACGTTTGAACGAATTGTGAAGCATTGAAGTTTGAGACAAACGATAATGGTGCGAATATGAATGCAGATAGAGCCGCAACCTGCGAGGCATTCGACAGTTGTTTGCTCCACCGAATAACAAATGCACATCTGAAGGAGCAACTTAAGGATTTTTCCATCGTGTATTCGCCTATTGCAGCACTTTAGCAATGAAATGTTTATCAAATGTTTTAGAGGGTTTCTTCAAATTAACATTGTAAAAGATGACATGTATTTGTTATTGAAGTGCTCAAACACTCAGTCAAATAGGCTTTATATTATTGACGCGTATATGTTCATTTATGACATAATTTTCATGCGACTGCTTCATGAATGTTTCATATGTTAGTGGTGAATAACTTCTCGATATCAATAATCACGTTCTGTGAGGTGTTTTTCTTGCTTTCGCACATTTTCCTTTGGTAGCCTTAATTGAACGATAGGGGCATTTCAGCTGTTTTTGGTGTTCGTTTATTTGTTTAGTTTTCTTCTCATCTTGATGTTTTGATTTGATTCTTAAAGGTTTATGCGTTGAAGAATGCGGCCTGGTGTTGCAGCTTTCAAATAAATCTGCTTTTCATTCGTAAATCTGCTTTTTCAAGCCGTTGATATTTGCATATTATGCATAATTCTGAGAAATAAATCCAAAGTGCTAATGCTGGTGGTTTTTATCCAAATAAGTTTCGAAAGAGCTTCCGATTAATCCATCAGGTATTTTATGAAACGACGGGTTGACCAAATGGAAATATTTACTGAACTGAAATATTTGCTTCCATATTCATTTCAAATATCCAGTAAGTGATAGTGCTTAATCAGTGGTAATTATTGCTTATTTTTTCGGATTTTATGGGGAGATCTTTGATATTGCGGTCAGAAGCGCATTGATATGTTTAATTTGGTAGGTGTAGAGGTCGATTTGCGAGGAATGAACTCTCAGTGTTAAAGAGTTTTTTTTAGGGTAGGGGGATGGAGAGTTCAAGTAGCTATAAGAAGTCAGAGGTAGATGGTGTAAAGATGTGATCTTTATAAGAATCTCAACGAATTGCGCTTGTTGCAAAAGCTGCAATATGAAAGTTGGATCGTTGAGAAGCGTTTCCCTTCTCGTGGTTTTTTGGATAGTGCAAGCGAGTTCGATGTCAATAAAGTGTTGACATAAAATGGTGCTGTGAGAAAGGTCTCATCGTGAAGGCGGAAGTTGCTAAAAAAAACTTACAAAAAACGAGCTTACATTGCGTACGCGAAATTTATGAGTCTATAGCCTGATTCAGCATGCACCGTATCTTCACGGCCGCAACAATCATTCAATGCCGTTTTTATGCATTTTTGCATCATGAATGTGTCATCTCTTTGCTTGTGTATGTGCTTTCGTGTCTGCGCTGTAGTTTAACTATGGATCACCAAACACGGAGCTGTGTTACAATATATAACACTATGTTGGTGGCTTACGTTGATCCATCAGTTTTCAGTGTATATAAGTGTTCAATGATCTCCAAACATTTGCATACATTTCGCACCGATCGGACCTTCCTGTTATGCTGGTTGCGTCGTGAAGAAAGGACCATTTTTAGAGGTTTATGCAGACGGTCGAGGTTATTGAGACACCAGCGTAATAATTTGACTATTTTATTTCTTGATAGTATGTTTCTGACAAAACGATCGTGAATCGGATGATGTTTTAGTTTCATTTATTTTGACTATATCTCTGCAAATTACTGGATCTTGGACCGCTGAGCAAATCCAATCGGATTTTGGTGGCCAATTTCATCTGTCAACAATTTTTGAGGAGAAATTCGAAGATTGATTATGTTGAACTTCTTCCACTGAGGGGATATCCTTCGCGGCACATTCCAGATGGAGAAGACGTTTGATTGCTTTGCAAAAAGTGTCAATACCTTCCCTTTCAAAGACTAGCATATATGATATTTTAAAGTAATTTTTATTCCACATATTCATTTAGAATAAAACTATTTGTAGGAGCAGTATGCTGTATGTTTTGCTACAGTACTCATGCGGAAAAATCTATCAAGCGATTATTTTTGCAATAAAAATTAATCGTAAGCATTTTGATAGCGCTTTGATCTTTTATTTATTGTCACTCATAAGACGAACATCAAATCTATTCACAGTATTTATGAAAAATTAGTGGAAAATTGTACGAGGAGGGTTGGCACGGCATGTGCTTTTTGCAAACTCAGCTGAGCAGACCAAACGTTTCATGAGATACTAAATCAATCATAAAACAGTAATAGGTTCACATTTGTAGTGAACAGATCGCTCATGGAAATTTTTCTACAGAAGTTTCATCTTGCGGTGTGTTTTATGACTTGATAAAATGTATAAAATGCACGTGTTTACAAAACAAAGAACGTTATCAAAAGAAGCAGCGAAAAGAAGCAATGAAGGCACGCAGGGGCATGCAGCTGGATCTGCAGAGCAGTGCATTCGTTCTCAATTTTTTTCCACGTCTGCCATTTCTTAATCAGCAGTCAACCATACGGTCGATAAATGCAATATAGGATATGTTAATACAATTCTCTGCATACACTATATAGGCTAACTGAAATTTGCATAAAGTGGAGTGTGCTAAAATGCATATTCATTTCCAGTTCGACTTTGGAAAATGAGATTGCAAAAGCATATTATGACTGATGTCTGTGTGTACACATATCCCCACATATGACCCTTCAATGATTCGATGCTTAGAACAACAGAAGGTTTCATAACTTTCGGCCCTTTAAAATATTTGTGTCATGTAATATACCTGCCCATTTTTTCCATTCTTCCTGAAAGGACAATAACTATATTGATTACATTTAACATTGCAAACTTAATAATTGGCAGCGAATTCACTACGTTCCCACAATTTGCTTTTGCAAAAAATTTGCAAAAATTTTGCATTGAAGAGACGGAACATCCGGGGAGGATGATATTGAAACAAGTGGAAAAATGCACCAAGAATAGCACGATTTGCACCTTTATGTTTCGCTTAGCGAACCAACCAGTTTCTTAAACCACCAACAAATACTCAATCGCCCAGCCTGCTGAATTTATGTTTAAGGCGAACGATCCCTCGTACAAGTTATGGCATAGATTATATGCATCAATTTCTTGGCTTTGGCTTCAGCAACTCAACAGTTTGAATCAGTAGATAGACAAACAGACAGATGCATACATACGCACAGACAAGACGTCGTTATGATAGAGGATTGACTAATGCAACTGCATTAGTTAACAGTATTGTTTTCAGGTGTCAGATTGTGAAGAGGCGACGGAGAAAATAAACACAGTGTTAGCATAATTCAAGGGATGAAGAAAGAATGCGGATTCATGCTTATTGCAAAAGAGAGGAAGAGATAGCACATAAGTCACGAATAATGCATTCAAAAAAGAGATCTCATATTGAAAGCAAATGGTTTATGATTCATGCAGCAGTAGAATTGAATGATAGAAATTTGATCGCCGACTAATAAAATTCAGATTTGATCGAAAATTCAATTGTTTAAATTACTCACTGAATTTTTGGGGATGTTACTTGTTCGAATTTTACTAGCAAATATCACCAAATCATTAAAGTTTAAATTTTTACAAAAGCAGTTGGATTGAAATGGAAAGTATTTAAATAACAACTAGTCTCTTTCACTTTCTTGGTTGAATGAGACAGCGGCAAGGTATAGTAATGGAATTCTGACGAAGTAGTCCACACTCCTCAATCAGTGAGAGATTATTTCCTCGAAAAGTTCGAAAAATTCAAACTCAAAATAAAATCAAAATTTGTAATAAGATCCAAATTTTTGTGGCAATCGATTTCTTAGTAAAGTCGAAATTTTTCTAGCAGGATTCCACCATCTTTTTTAAACTCTATATTAAATCAATCCTTTTCTTTAGATAAATGAAAAAGAATCATGAAAAGACACAGTGTTCACATTTCATAGATATATCCACCGCATCTTTTACAGAACGGAAATTCAAAAGAAAAGCATATAAAATCAGCGAAATCAGATGGCAGCGGCATTTAAATTATTTAAGAAAGCCTGAAATAAGCAGACTAAACCATGTGAAGCCAAGCCTAGTTATACCTAATATAAAACCAATTTTGTTTAATGTGTTTGTGAGGACGAGCTGTAGTCGGCAATATTTTAATAAAATTCATGCAGCTTTAAATGAAAGTTGTATGCCAATATCGCATCACCTCAAAGCTTGCTAATCGCTAATTTTTCCCATCTGAAAAGGTTCACTCTTGGAAATGTATCGCTTCACTTCACCCTTCCGACGATAATGTATAAAGATGTTACATAAAGCTACCATAATATTAGTGTCGGATTTCTGTGAAGCAAATAATAGAAATGCTTGAAGTTGTATTTTTCTGCTTTAGCTGCCGTATTCGTCCTCTTTAAAGCTTTATTCTTATTGTGCTGAATTATTTGTGAAAACGTTGTTTAAAGCGATTGCGATAGGATGAGCAAAAATAGTTTTATGATTGTGCGAAAATATATGCGAAACGTTCGTTGTCCTTCAATAAGATCAAGATTTCTATTTCAGATATCAAACACACACACAAATAGTGGCGACTAGTGAATGTTTGCATCAGTAGATGTCGTGACAACGATTTAAATCACAGCATTAACAGCATTGCAATTTAGTAGACAAAAATCAAACATATTAAAAAACGTTTTGTATCAAATTTAGAAAAATAAAATTAAAAATATAACCTTCAGCGGGTCTTTTGAAGAGAGAATTCGGTGATGCTATACAAAAATCACTCTGACAATAGAGTGTTTGTAAAGAGTACTTAAGAAAAAGAGGGAGAGGGAGAGAGAGAGAAGAGACGAAAACAAGTGAAGCATAATAAGATAAAAAGGTGGGCGAATTTGGAACGCCCTCGAGAGAACATTGTTCGCTTAGTACTATTTGCCGATCGACCGCTGACCACATAGTATGCCTTCTGAAGGAGTAAGCACTCACCTTTATAATTCAGCTTTTTACTCGCAACCATTATTATTTCAGCTAATTTTTGCAGTAATCAAATAAGTCATCTGATCTTGAAACTGCGACTTGCGATAAAAATTTTAATGATGTTTTGTTTAATTTGTTGAACGCATTATCTTTGTATTCTTTTAATCTTTCTAATTCACCTCGTTGAAAGATTTCCATTTCGATGAGTGCAGTTTTGATGAGGTATGAGAATTAAAAATTATGGCTATAATCAGTGGGTCGCTAAGTCAGTTTTTGTTGACATATTGCGAGCCACCTCTTTCAAGTTTACGATCTGTTGGAAGTTTTACTTGAGGAGCTTAGATTATCTTATCAACCATTTTTACCACTTGTTAATCCATTCTGACCAAAGAATTGAGTAAAAAAATTACACCATTACACCATGCCAGTCGTATGCTGTGTTACTCCTCACTTGTTTCAATATACCAACACTTTTTTCTTATCTGCTTGTGCGTTCTTCTCGATGAGAGTGGAAGCACTTCTTAGTAATAGCTTTTCCTATGTTGACAACTCTTACTATTAAGAGGTATATTAAAAAATAGCTTAATTCCTTTCATTCCTAAAAAAATCACATCGAACCGGTTCTTTCTTTCGAGTTGCTATTAAGAAAAACTTTCAAATTTCTTAAAAATTCTTGAAAAATTTATTTCTTATCTCAGTATGAGTACTAGAGAGCCTCTGAAAAAAATTCGAATTGATTCTGAGTAGAAACATACAAATTTACATGCAAATTTCTTCGCAGTATATAAAGTTGGCTCATTTGTTTATATGCAGCAATGCATTTATGGGCATTGTAAATCAATGGAAATAAGATTCGACTTCTATCTAAAATTTTTTAAATTTTATAGATTTATTTAGCTCACTTTAGAGCTATTCAGCTAAAATAAACTTATAGGCAAAAATTTTTAACTTGGCAGAATCAATTTTAAAGCGCTATTTTGAACCGTCGCGAAGTGGCTACTTCTCAGTTGTCACGTATTCTTAGTTAAGTATTCGAGATTTGCTTCGACAATCTCAACGCCGAGTATTTTATACATAATTATAAGAAAGTAGTTTATTTTGTGAGCAAATAGATGAACCTCGAGTTTCTTTTGGTTTTTATATGGCTTTATAAAATACGAATCTAACAAAAACATCCGTTGATCATTTCCTCATAAACCTTTGAAATCCTCGAATTGTATTGTCTTCATTTCCGATTGCGGTTTTGACTTCAGCGATGCAATTAATATTGATGTGCTTAGAGTGCTAGTTGAAATTCCTTCATGTGTCACTTACTCTATTTCAAGTTGAATTATTAGTTTTGCATTTGACAACTAAACTTCGAATTGATTTTTCTTATATGGACATCTTTTCAATACTACACTATCTCATATGACAGAACAGTATTTAATCTATGATCGCATTCGATCGAATCGGTCATTGAAGCAGAAAGGAAGTCAAGCACATAAAATGAGAGCTAATTGAGAATAGTAATGCACTGTGCTTTTTCAATAGAAGCCAATATTATTACTTTTATTTCTATCATTACCACTATTACTACTAAAAATGCTCGTGTTGATTTTTATTGTAGCGAGAGTGCATTTCGATCCATATTGGACAAGCAGGAGCTCAAATTGGTAATGCGTGTTGGGAACTGTATTGTTTAGAGCACGGAATTAATCGTGATGGAAAGCTTTTCGATGATCCCGACACCGAAAAGAAATCCGAAAATCAGGTTTCATTTCATGATTTCATATCAGCTTTTTTGCGAGAACCTCTAAATTTTACAATGGTTATCACACTTTTCAAATGAACAGTTTAGTGTGTTTGAGCTGCTTACTGCATTTTTAGACACTAAATATTTACAAGCTGAATGAATTATTTATAAAATGAGTTGTGAAAAATATTGACCACGATGGTTATTTGTTAAATTTTCTATGTTAAATTTTCTATTTCAGTTTTAATGTTATTTTAAAAAGCTGACGTTCGATGGAACAAAATTTTTATGAAAAAATTCATTTCGACCTTCACTAATGCCATTTGTTCTTCTCACATTTTTCTTTTTGAAAAAAAGATCGTTACAATCTATGTCTTCGAAGTAATAAAAGTGTAGTTGAGGGCTTGATGGATAAGAACGACTTTCATGGATCACGTATGAACATATTATCGATAGCTACGCAACTTCGGCTGTCTCATTTAAAGATATACGCATTTCCATTTAAATTATTCTAATCGAAAGTTATAAGAAAGAGTAAACAATGAACTATTGAGGATAAATTGCAGTCAATAACGACGTTCTTTTCCGAATCGTCGGGCGGTAAATTTGTTCCACGGGCGATTTACGTCGATTTAGAACCGACTGTACTCGGTATGTATATATTTTCTTCTTAATCAGTTGAATGGAAAAGAATCCATAATATAAATCCATAATATAATGGAGCATTCATCGAGTTGACAAAGTATTACGAAAACCGGCAAAAGCATTTTGCCGTTGCCTTTTTTGCAGGAGCTATAATTGTATTTTCATCTTTTAGGAGGCAAAACATCCGGCGAAACCTGAGGCAAATTGCTGGGAATTTGCATCGTTATTGACCATTCCTTCTCTTCCACCATTCTCTTGAACTGTTCCTTCTCTTTCACCGTTTCCTTTTAAATTTTACTATAATTTTTTCTTCAAATTTATAAGCCTCATCTTGTCCTTACATATGGATAAGTGGAGTTTTGTTGTACTCTGAAAACCTTTTACTCCGTTTAGAAATGTTTCAATGGACACATATGATGGGCAGTTTATTCAAGGTTATTGAATAGAGTGCCTTTAAAACATCAAAAAATTCCATCTATTTTGAGTGCACTTTTTTCAGCGTAACAATTTCCTCTCAAGCAATATAATTAATTTTTACGTCCACATGAGAGAACAGGAATGTGCAATTAGAGCGGATATTTTTTGTTAAAGACGTAGAAAAGTACTTTGCAAACAATTTTTTGAGCAAATTTTCATCATTACTTTATCGGAGTCTAACTTGTGGATAAATTATTGTAATATGATTTATTTAATAAAATTCAATTTATAGTTTACCCAGTTATTTAAGTTGTAATTAAATTACATTAATATGTAATGGATTTGTTGAAAACTGATATGAAGCATTTGAGATGTTTAAGTGACCTTCAAATAGCTCCTCCACTTATCATGAATTTTATCGATGTTTTCTTTCTGAAAGCTCTCGAATGCGATGATGCGCTAAAGTCAAGGTCGATTTAGAGCTTTTCATAAAAGATTTTATCGGCAATATACGTTGAATGTGAATTTTTTGCATTCGATTCTTTTCGTAGCCTTTGATACTTTATTCACAATGTGATAATCACAAAGACGTATTTTTTAATCTATTAATGAACAGTTATGTGATAAATATTCATAAAAGTGATCTGATTAACGCTTCAACTCGAGATGTTCCTTAAATACATCATTTTCTAATTTTTCTTCTTTCCTCTCTAATTCTATCCATTTTAATAGAACAATTTTGAGTAGTCGATTAGAAATTAACCTTTTTTTGCCAGTTCTAATCCTAACCTTGTCTAAGTAATTGGAACGCTACAAAATTTATCTAATCAATGGGAACTAGAATCGCGTGATATTATTCGAGGAAATTTCTATGTTTTATTCTTATATAGGTGTGACAATGAAGATTCTTAAGCTACTCTAATACCTTTGAAATAAGGTTGAGCTGTTATTATCGCTTGAAAAATTATCTTCTAAATCGTTCTGTTAAAAAAATCTTGAACGCTTACTTCATGTGGAAAAAAAGTTGAGATAAACAGATAAATACTGTAAAAGACACAATTGTTGAGTTCCTCTCGTTTTTTAATGGAATCAACAAAAATAACAAAATCTGATAAAGGCATCAACAACCACTTCACATCTCTCTGCACTTGAATGCATTCATTCCACTCGCTACATTGGCAGCTCAATAAATGAATTGAAATCGAGTATTTAAATTTTGCTATAGCAGTTAAGTGAACGACCTTATAAGCGCTGATTACATAAATCCAGCTTGGAGGCACTGACTGTGCGACCGACTATGGGAATGCCAATAAAATGCTACGACTAAATGGAGCGGTGGACCCACATACACACAGAAGCACAGACAGATGCCAGTTTCTTGGCAGGGATAGATCACTATTTATGATGGCGTTTTTTCTCTCAATCGTGTGCTAAAAGATAAAATTTTTCAACTATTTTGAAGCAGGTTATCTGTTTTGATCTCGCTATCGAATCGTTGTGCATATCCGAGGACATAGTCGTTAGATAGTTCGCCGAATATTTTCGAATTCAATTTCTTCATTCATTTCTCTTAACATGCTTTTCACAAAAAATTTTATTAGAAACTCCTCGAGGATTACGGCCACCAGACTGTGCGACCGACTATGGGAATGCCAATAAAATGCTACGACTAAATGGAGCGGTGGACCCACATACACACAGAAGCACAGACAGATGCCAGTTTCTTGGCAGGGATAGATCACTATTTATGATGGCGTTTTTTCTCTCAATCGTGTGCTAAAAGATAAAATTTTTCAACTATTTTGAAGCAGGTTATCTGTTTTGATCTCGCTATCGAATCGTTGTGCATATCCGAGGACATAGTCGTTAGATAGTTCGCCGAATATTTTCGAATTCAATTTCTTCATTCATTTCTCTTAACATGCTTTTCACAAAAAATTTTATTAGAAACTCCTCGAGGATTACGGCCACCTCCAAGATCGATCACCTGTCAAGCATACAGATTTCACTGAATTTTGAATTATGAATTTTCCAATGTGCTTTCAAAAGATTACTCATTATTTGTTTGTAACTGAATGAGCGCATGCAGATGAAATTCGAACTGGACCGTTCAAGCATTTATTTCATCCGGAACAGCTTATCAGCGGTAAAGAAGATGCGGCCAATAACTATGCCCGAGGCCATTATACGATTGGCAAAGAGCTAATTGACCAGGTGCTCGAGAAAATCAGAAGACAGGTAAGATCTGTGATAAAATCAGCCGGAGTTGGTTGCTATCTTTGCAACAGGAGCATAGTCGCGAATTTGACGATGAAAAACTTAGATAATGATTAAATGTTTTATTTTTTCAGTTTTCTAAAAGTTCATTGGAGGATTTTCTTTCAAGAAATCATCAACAACGTATATTCGTAGATGGTTTAAATGAAGCATTGTCCGAACAAACTAACTCTGAAGAGTTTTTTCGACGTTAAAGTTTGCCCATGTTTCAACATCAATATTGATATTAAAGAGAATATTCACCCTCGATCGCGATATTTATTTAAAAAAACAACACCCTATAAATTTTAGTTAAATTTCATAGTATCGGATATGAATATGACATTCTTTATTTCAGACAGAGCCATGCATGGGATTGCAAGGATTCCTTGTTTTTCACAGCTTTGGAGGTGGTACCGGTTCAGGATTCTCCTCACTTTTAATGGAACGTCTATCGGTGGAATATGGAAAAAAGTCGAAACTCGAGTTCAGGTTGTGTTTATATATGGCTCTACGTTGAGAAAGTTTAACTTCTTTGTGCAGACTATTTTCTAAATTCCTCATTGCGTTCATAGCATAATCGTTTTAAGACAGGAATACTCTAGTATCTCAGCCAAATATGTCTTAGACAATAATCTTCATAAGCCTTGATAATATCTCGGATCATTGTCTGGAATAGGTTCATCACTGTTGTTTTTGATGATTCCTTAGGGTGAGGGATTGTCAGCTAAATACTATGCTAATATTATTAGTAGAACTGGTTTGCGATATCGTTTTTTAACAAAATACCTATACATGTCCTATACAAGATTGATCCAAGTTACTCATAGATTTTTAACTGGAGATATCCTCAGCAGTTCTAATAACACAAACCATTAATTATTTATGTGCTCAATTTTGCTGACTGATCATCTGTTACGAATCAATCGTTGCCCAACTTATGAACACCTGTAGTATCATTGAACATCACATCATTCAAAATTCATGTGTGAAATACAGAACTTGCAAGTCGAGTGAATCATATCTACCCCTTAAATTTCAGGAAATCGAACCAATTTAACCCTTTCAGGTTTGATTTGAAAACTTACAGTAATACAGGTGGTTTTTTTTTCAAATAATCCGCTTTTGCAGCATCTATCCCGCACCACAAGTATCAACTGCTGTTGTCGAACCATACAATTCTATTCTTACCACACATACAACTCTTGAACATTCTGACTGTTCGTTTATGGTGGACAACGAGGCGATTTATGACATTTGCAGAAGGAATCTCGATATTGAGGTTCGTTTATTGCTTTTATTCGATGAAGTATTCTCAGGTCCCAGAGCAATCTCATTTTGAAAGTAGAAAATTCTAGAAAATTTTCCCTGCAACCCGAATTCCTTCCCACCCACTTCCACCATTACATTTTTGTTTTATTTCTTTTTGTATAAATTCCATTAGTAAGCGATGAAATACAACAATTTTGTTGAATTGAATGAGGAGCAAAAAATATTTGGTCTTGGAAATAAGTAGTGGTTTTAAAAAACGAAGAAGAAATAAAGATGAAGTATAGGTACAACCATTTCAGTCAGGTTAACGGAAAAATGTCTGATATTGTAGCAGACAAATATTTTGCAAGTTTATAATCGGCGTGTAATCATTATAAACATTCTATAATCATATCATTTGTGGCGTCGTTTGTCATACATTGCACTGAAGATATATTTTGGGTTATTTTTAATGTGCACATATAACAGAGAGTAGCGATTAGTGAGGAAATGCTTATCTGCAAACAAAAAGACGGATGCAACAACAATTGCTGTTGAATGAATGCAACTTTTCTGAGTTTCACTCACCAAAATTATTTTGTGCCCAAAATGCTCGATTAAGAAACGCTTTTGCTCCGAAAGAAAAATTTTTTTTCAGCGTCCATCTTATGTGAATCTGAATCGTTTGATCGCACAAATCGTTTCCTCAATAACGGCGTCATTGCGCTTCGATGGTGCACTCAACGTCGATCTCACTGAGTTTCAGGTTTATTCCATCGTAGACGGCTTACTTTACCTTGACGACTTCATATATAATATGTTTGCATTATCATTAAACATCGATTTTATTTCAAAAGTTCTTCAAACTTTATTTTTTTTCAAATATATTTCAAAAGTTCCTGCAAGGTATTAGTAAATCACAGCTTTATCAAAACCTAGGTTTTTGTTGGTTCTATAACTTCAGAGTACTTTCCTATTTTTGCAAGAGCATCAATATACTTTGCAATTTCGCTTAACAGACCAACGAGCGTCATGAATCCTGAATAAGTACTTCAAATAGGATGGATAAAATTGAAAAATGGGAAAAGAGTTCATCTATAATCCTCAATATAGCCAATAAATTCCATAATTATAGCTTGTTTACTTGTTGAAACTATCCGGCAAATAAACAGAAACGTACAGACGCGTACAGATAAGGTATCAGAATAACGTGCTTCTCAATGCAACTCTGCAAAGTACTTAACAAAAGATTTTATACTTAATATCCTTCGCAACTTTTTTTTATTACATGGGAATACGGATAAGTTATTGCTGCGTATTTTTTTAATATTTGCTGAAAAATTGCGATCTACGCTGGTCGCCGATAGCAATGATGTTTTCCCTTATTGTAAAATTTGAAAAGAAAAACTATTGCCTATAAATTTCTTGAACAAACGAGTAAATAATCTTTACATATTGTTTAGATGAAGAAGTATAGCATATTAATGGGTATAGGGAAAGAGAGGTAAGGGGGTTTTTTATTGCTCGTATATGGTAGCTAGTAAACATAAAGATTGGCGCTTTTCGCAGACCAATCTGGTGCCATATCCGCGTATTCATTTCCCTCTCGCCACTTATGCACCAGTGATCTCATCCGAGAAGGCTTATCACGAGCAGTTGAGTGTCGCCGATATCACAACGATGTGCTTCGAACCGCATAATCAAATGGTCAAATGTGATCCACGTAGAGGAAAATATATGGTGAATGTTGTACTTATTGAAAGAGTTAATTCCTTTCGAAGATTTTTTAGTGATCTTAGGCTGTTGTAATATTGCTCTCATGTTGTGCCCTGAGGCAACTTCCGATGTACCTCGCTAAATTTTTATTTATTTAGCGAGAGTTTCTTGAGCAAAAAATTATTTGCTGCGATGAATATCACTGGAGGGAGGGGGTAATTTTCTTATATGAACTCTGATGTGNACTCACTTGAATTAGTTTGTAGACGAGATCGAAGAAGACTATAAAACAGTTTATCATAAGGTGGCTGCGAGAAATTAATCACATCATCTTAGATCCCAGAAAAATCATAAAGCAATTCATCACCTAGGTCGATAGTGATTATGGAAATTAGAATTTCAGGTAATTCAGAAACCCTTCAGTTGATCTCCTCTGAACATTTCTTGAATACGATAGCATTTAATGGTATCAGATAGACAGAAAAGAAAAACAGTCATCGAGCTGACTCAGAGACATTTAATATGTGTGTTGAAATCACCAGGTAAAGGCTTAACATATGCTATGGTCTCGCAATAATTTTTAATCATAAGAGCATGTAGCAAATATTGCAAGATGTACATAGCTATATTTAGGTGCATAGAGCTGTTTGTATGCTCTCGAATACAACGGCGATCGCTGAGGCATGGGCACGTCTTGATCACAAATTTGATTTGATGTATTCGAAGAGAGCGTTCGTTCATTGGTATGTCGGCGAAGGTTAGTTAATCGAATGATCTCATTCAGTATTGTATCATCGTTAGCACATCGAACGAAACGAATCCAAATTCTTATTTCTGCACTCATTATCATTCTCTCACCCGAAAGAGAAGTCAATTAATAGTCATTAATTTATGCAAGTAAAGGGAGATGCGTTGTACGGGTCATAAAATGCGTGCTTCTATGTCTTAAAGGCAGTAATTTGCACTGCTAAACGGAGAACTAAAAGTAGATGCTCAAAACCTGAATTGTGCTAATCAGCAGTACTCGACAATATCTGTACACATTTGCAACCGAAAAAATCCACTTTTCTTAGATGTAAATAGTATTGTAAAAATGACAACAAATTTCAATAAACGTCCCCTCATATAGTGATATCTTTAAAGACATTCTTCCTGATGCCAATTGGATATCAGGAAATTCCTTCATTCTACTGGTATATTTTATTGTTTCGAATCGTTGAAAAAAATAGCAACGGTGTTTATTTTTTTATTCGATAGTATTGAAAAGTATGTACGATCTCTTAAACAGTTCTTGCCACAAAGACAGCATTGTAAATATCTTCTAGATGACGATTTTCGCATCGTGAGAAGTAAGAGTATTGTTGTGTATGAAAATGGTTTCTTATGTAGGCATGGAAGAAGGTGAATTCACAGAAGCTCGTGAGGATTTGGCTGCATTGGAACGTGACTATGAAGAGGTGAACTTTTTTTTTTCGCGTATTCATTTGGCAACTCCAATTTACCACAACAGTACCGTTTTGAGTGCCATTTCATAAGTTTTATTCCTTTCCAATTTCTAATGACCTTGAATTTTTATTAGAATTAACAGCAGATATTAAGAGATGATTTTCTATAGATGTAAAGAAACGATATCATTTTACGAGAGAATAACAGCAGTGCTCTCATTTGTGTAATAATATGAAAATCTAGTAGCACAATAGTTGTTCCATTTGAATTAATGAAAACAGATTTTGCTTCTAGTCGATATTTATTGACAGTTCATTCAATATAGTATTAGATCTTCTGTTTATTTGAAGAAATTGTTTCATTTCCGGTGTAGAATTCATCCAGAAGGATTGATTGAATGAATGAGAAATTTCATAGGACTTTTTTTAAAATTATACTTGCCTTTTGAATCGATTTAAGCAATGAGTAGTATTAAATTGTTTCAGGTCAGCAAAGATTCCTCAATGGTAGAAGACGAAGAGTTCTAAAGGTGTGATTTATTTTGCGATTGCCCTCAAGTAACTGCATCGACTTCATTACCGTACCCAAAAATAAATATTATATCGGTAAAAATGAACTCGGGTACCCAACACTTAATTATTATTATCACAAATCTTAATAGAGTTATCACAATTCCAATAAACGAGCATTTTTTCACTCAAAATTTTCTTTTTTGTTCTTTCCTCGTTTGAAATTCCTAACCGATAGAAAGCATTCAATTCGATCAAATTTAAGATAATTTATCGATACATATTTCCCATCCACGATTAAATTCTTTTCAACTATCCGATCCACGGCTATGAACCGCTCTGTGGATATATTTCTTTAATGAGCATATTCAAAATACTGTTTAGAAGGAAAGTTTAGTTTCATTTGAGCTTTACTGAAGATCACATGAAAGTATCAGCTGGTTGCGCAAGACTATGAAATGAATAATTTGCATAATTTTTTAAAAAATTAACCACGAAATTTGGTTGCACTCAATCCTTCTTGGACTCGTCTTCTATTCCATCACAAATATTAACCCAAAATTTGCATATCGCAATTCTGTTATAAATATATTATCATCGTATGAATGTGACCGTTGTTTATATGCAGATAAATCAGAATTAATGCATGCTGATTTGACATATGAACGTCAGTAAGGACAACCTTTTTGCTCGAATTTCTTTAGAGAAGAAATTTTCTTATTGGCTGACCTCAAAAATTTAATGTCGTTTAGATGAGAAACATCTACACGGTATGCAAAAAAAGCTTTTTTCTGAGCATTTCAAGACGTTTCATTGTCGAATCTTTAACATCGTTCAAATGAGAATAAAAGAATTTTTAAAGAGTTAGAATCAACTATGCTCGCAGATGAACACTTTAAAAAATTAACGCTGAACATTAGGCTAAATCTAAATCATACTATACCTATATTATACTTTATAGTAATTTATAAAGTAACTATTAAACTATAGTTAGACCTCATTATATAATTCTAAATATATTTTGTTTGCTTTAAACTAATTGTGAGAAAGAATTCTGCTGCAGAATAGTAATAACTGTGTTAGCTAAGAGTATCATTACTAATTAAAATGAATTATTTCTCTAATATTTAATAACACAAAAAATATTTTGTGCAAACAATTAAATATTAAACGAAGAGGCGACCGAAATATACGGTAAACAGATATATATCTAAAAGAGGGGAAAAACAATAATTTCATGATCAATGATGGTGATGGCGAAACTTACCATTTGACAGCTACAGTATATAAGGAAGTAATGCACGAATGTGTAATCAATTTGATAAGTAAGATATGGTACTGTATTTTGCTATAACATGAATGATCTACTCAGTAGATCAGATACCCTCAGTGGAAAGCAAAATGCAATAACAAATAGCAATCCGGGCAAGTTGCAAGTTGAACAATGTCGAAGCAACTTCACAGTATAACTTGCCAGGTGTATTACTTCATAATTTGTTATGATCTCATATGAAAACTGTTGTACTTGTGATTCCCCCCATTATAAGGCGGTATTCGATAGCGTTCACTCGACGACTCCTGCTAACTGCTTCACCGATCATACCACATTCGAATCCATAGGCAAGGATCTAGTACCTTCCAACCAGTCAAACAAAGCAAGGATAACGACACAGCACATCATTAAGACCCTTCCTTGAAAATTTTCATCATTTCCATTGTGATTTTCATGGTTAAGCACTTATATGCTTCAAAATACGTGTGCATATTTACTGACTTATTCGTTAATTCGTTACTTTTGCACATATACTTACTTACGAAAAAATGTAAATATTAGCAAATATTTGAATGCAGCAGATCAACTGCTAGACTCAACACTTGCAAGAGCTTTGCTTAGTAAGGATGTGAACGATGACAATGTATCAAGCTTTTATTAGCAATGTAACAAATAAATACAGCCAATCTTAAAATATTAAACAAAAGCAATGTACTTGAGGCACTTTTATGCAATAATTAGGTATTTCAATAAGACTAACGTATGAAAATTTCCATTATGCAAATTACTGGTACGGCCGTATACAATAACAATAACAAAAATAGCACATTTGATCAACGATGCACAAGATTTTAGGAAACGCCGAACACTTTTGATCTGGTAAGGAAATCAACCATACGCTGCTGTTTATAGTTCATATCTCCGAATGTGATCGCCTCATCGCTGCAGCATTCCACCTTTACGTCGGCTTTCTATAAATAACGTGAGGGTTGACATGAAAGGATCATATCCAGTAGTATTCAATCGCATACTTGGCCTTGACCAAAAACATCAGACTCTAAATAAGATTGTGCCTCGAAGGGAAGTCCCTATTAGACGACAGAGGAAAGCTGCAATGAAAGGTTTTTCGCGTGCTGTCCCCCAGAAAAAGAAGAAATCGCATCTTCCTGAGTGGAAGGAATGAAATGCCGATCACGTGATCACTTAAACAACGACTAACACTGATTGAAATTATAACGGTACAGATGATGAACAATGGAAAGGAAGATATTAAGCCTTAAAGATCGTTCCACACCTTGTTGTTCCGAACTTCTGAAAATCCCCGTCGAGCTTTTTAATCTATAGGCTGCTGCAGGTTTGACAATTTCCATTCCATCTACTGCTGTTAAGTTCCGATCGCTGTGACTGATGCTCGCTACTTTCTCCCTGGGAGACACTACAAGATACTGCATAAGTGCCCTACCTCACACCCCAAGGTACCGGGCGACAAGCAAATACTTACGTTACCCATTTGCAAATGTCTTATCACTGAGGTGATCAACAGTGAAACTAGACGTGTCTACGATGTAAGGTGTTTTTATTTCTCACAATGTTCTCCTTTCTGTAAATGTTCACACCATTCATTTACGCCAACTTCTTCCTATATTCGTGCCATTGCTGTTATGAGCTTTTGTAGAATTTTTCTTATTTCAAGATATGAAATTTTTTGAATTCATCAACGACAGTACGTTTTAGGAGTCATTGCAGCGCATTTGCTTCTGATTACGTTGCGCATTTCTTTCATTGTGCATGTGGATATTTCATGTAACCTCCGTAGCATCCTCTGTCTCTCCTCTCTCGCTCGCCCTCCCCCTCACCGTTAAAGGTGACGTCTTTTGGACTTGCTAGAAAATTTTAAGGGAAACTAGAAGGTGGGTTTATAGGAGATGGGAGGAATTTATTTCTGATATTAAAGGTTGTACCTGAGATGAAGTGGACAAATCTCGTCTTCTGCAATCAGGATGCAATACGTTTTAGTTATTTAGAAGTGTCGTGCAGAAATGCAAAAAAAAAAATGTTCCATCAAGGTCAGATAATTCATTGGTGAAAATTCATTCATAAGAAGCAATACAGTGAAGCTGTTACGAGAAATTTTTGATGCACAAAACTACGTGCTGAGTTTGATTGTGCTCCTCACATTTCTCTCCATTTATAATTTGTTCTTTTTTCTACACTCCAAATACACAGTTTGCAATTAGGAGTCTTTAAAAATTACTATTTAATCAGTGATCATTTCAAAATTACTTGAAGTTATTTCAAGATTTATTCAGCTGAAAAACTCTACTCTTATTAGATGGAGGGCGTGTAAGTTATGATCGTCGTAAAAATGGTAAGACAGATTAGTGCTAATATAAATAATGAGAGTGTTAGAAATCAGCCGCTTGAACGAGTTCACAGTAGGTAGCAGAAACAGCGCATTCGCATTACAGGAAACTAGCTTTCGTCTGATGAAACCTGATTGTGTATTTTTTGTTGGTGGATGCTTGCTTGAAAAGCAAAGTGTTGAGACAGTACTGATTATCACGAGAGAATCAGGCATTTTGGTATTGTTGTTTTTATAATACATAAGGTCTTATTGTTTTTTTAATATACGAACCGCATTACATACGCAGAAACAAAAGTCAGTTGTCAGTAACTTTCGCTTTGCATAAACAGTAGAAAGTTGGTTATTCGAGTTATATTTGAGTTATTATTCGAGTGACTGACTTTACTATTCTGAAGTAGTTGTAAAAGGGAGGTAAAATTTCTTTATCCTGAAACATAAAAGTACCCTAGGAAGATGATTGCATGGCTTATTGTTTGAAATTATGAAAAAACCCTTTGATCGGTACAAAAAAGTAACTCGTGAGTTAAAATGCATATAAAGACCCGAATTCTTTCAAAAATAGCATTAATATTGTGCCATTCACCTCATTTTCTTACCACATCTGCCCTTACAATATTTCATTTTTTAATATTTATTCCGCTCTCAGTCTATTATATCTATTAGCACCTGAATGAAGCCTAACTAAACCTTTTTGAGAAAGCGATGAAATTTAATTTTAAAAAAAGGATTCAATTGTACAGCACCTTATATAGAGAGCCTATGCTGAAGCCTGAAGACATTGGAATAAGAGATTTGGGACTCTTCGAATGAAGCAAATACATTCCTTCCTGAAAACATGGGCTAATAATTATCTCTAAAGAAGCATAACGTTAATTTAATTCGATATTCGATATGATCCAGAAATTGCATAAAGAACGCAAATTAGATTAGTAAAAACAAAGAGGGAATATCCATCAAAGGTTCTATACATTTTCACAATATTCTTTCTCTCATTGTATTGCTCATTTTAATAGGTATTCAATTACAGCTTTATGTGCTACAATACATTCAAACAAAAGGTATCTATCTATAATACGACTACTACATGAGACAACAATATTCTTTAAGAGTTTAATTAAAAGGTTTCTTTATGTTAAACCTCTTAATTATTTATGGGAAAGTTTATCTCTTATTATTCACAACGCTGTGACAGGCAGGGACTTATCGTCGAGCAAAAAAGGGGTATATATTTTTAATAACATAGCACGGCTGAATGAAAAACAATTGAGCCTTCGATTTATATTACGGCATTGATATATGTGGAGAAGATTAATTTCCATCCCTTAAAATACGACGTTTATTTTCGGAAAAAGTGCGTTTTCGCAATTTGAGATCCTTATTTGACAGCTCTCCTTTTCGCGTTGATGAGAAGCTAAAATAAATATTCCACAGTATTTGGTTTTCCCTTAATCCAGAAAAACCCACTACTTCAAAGATTTACTACTAGTGGTAAACTTAGAAACGTAAAAGTGTCCCAATCGAAAAAGTAAATATCTATGATAAAACGCAATGCAATAAAATGTGAAATAAATAAAATGGAACTAACATGATCAACCGGGTCAATAATTCGAACATTCATGGTGGATGCGCAATTGAGAAGAGCCTTTTCGGTGGCTATCGGAATAGACCAACCTGAACATTTATCATCGGCCATCGCTCTTAACGCAGAATCCGAATAGATTATGCCTGCTCGAGTTGAGACAATTGTATAAGCACCAAACGGGAATAGCAACGATAACAGACTCCTTTAAGTTCAGTAAATTGTGAGTGAAAATGTGTTTAAAATCAGAAGAAAGAAGCTGACCGCCAATTAAGCACATAAATGTTTACTGATCTATGGGAATAGTCTAATACTCGATCATGTGGTGCTCACATTGATGTATGCAAATGTGTATCATAGCTAACAAGAAGGAATGAAATAATAATATTAAAAAACAAAATTAAGCAACTATGCTCGAAACATGCACTTGCAATACTTGCATAATTTTATCTTGTGTGGAATGAAAGAAAAGTTGCATACTAAATAAACGAAATTATGTTCCAATACTCAAAAATTATAGAAAAACAATTGAGAAAGCGCGCTACGCATATTGGCACTCTTGGCTTTCAGCTTGTCAGTATCGATGCCTGTTCAAATATAAAAAGAATGTCAAAAGCCTAATATGTGATTTTCTTACGAAATCGATCGATCGTAAAAATCCTGATCCAAATGAAAAAATTTTTTATATGCAAAAGACAAGCAGCAACATAAACACCGCTTGTAAAATCAGTAGCGCCCTTTAATGCTCAATAATTTACATATAATATGATGAAGATCCTAAGCCGGATTTAGCTATGGAGAGCTGTAGAAATATAAATTACACAATGAAGGTTTAATCTCTTGGATATCCTAACTCGTGTAGATTTTCCTAAACAGAAAGAAATTCTTGCATTTTGCTTCTTCTTCTTTTCTCCCCACCTTCGTAGAACTTTGATGTCATGAACTGCAACGAACTTGGGGATGAGGCGATACTTCCGCTATGTAGATAACTTACATCAAACTACAGTGCTATAGATGTTGTAGTCTCTAAGTTGAAACTATCGCCTCAAAGGACAGATATATGCGCGCACATGCCGCGATTGTGAGCATGCATGAAAATTCGTATGTAATTTTTAAAAGTTGCCGAAAGGGTATAAGATATATATATATATATATATCTTATACCAATCGGCAATTAGTTGAATGAATGAAAACATACTGACCGAAATTTATTATTTTTAGAGATGGAAATAAAATGAAAACAATTAACCGTGTTTGTGTAACACGACCAAGAAGTAATGCCCTTCGAGAGTCCACTTTGAGCAAATATCTTCTGAGATTCTCAACCAATAAATACATTTGCTCATCAGCGATAACCGTCCAACCAATCGCTCGTTTCCTTGATGTCAAATCGCTCTCATTCAACAAATGGGTACTCACATAACGAAGTGCATGACGGTAAAAATTCCAGTGGTACATTGTTTGCCATGTATCTACATAGACTGTTCTCAGTTCTTCTGAAAATAGATGAATGAAAAATCACTTGTTTTCGAACAAAACGATAAGTAGGATAGCCGAAAATGTAGTAAAATTGGGGAACATTTTCGAATTTCAGATCAAAAACATCAAGTGAAATGAATGATGGAGCCACCAAAAATTTGGTAAAGGCAAAAAACCCGGATTAAAAATTTTTGCCACAAACATGAGCCAGTGATGAATGTAATGAATGCAATGCAAAACGAGAAAAAATGTAATGAATCAAAATACATGATGGTAACTTTATAAAAAGCGAGAAGCTCTACAAGATGAAGAAAACAGAATAGACGCTTAAATAGAAACAACGGGATAACATTTGGAGCAAGTGCCACATATAGATTAATAGACTAATGCTCTGTAACTTTCTATTCCATGGAATCTGAAATAAAAAAACCTTTAGCTTCCTTCCACCACGGGATGTTATTATAACGTCTCCAATTGCTTAATAATAATCGTCAAAAAATAACAGAAAGAAAATTAAACAAACCAGCAAACTCATCTTGCAGTCTCTTTGAATCCATAAAATACAACGTTTGATTGCATCGATTTGCATAGGTATCTTTGATGGCATTTATGTAATGCGACTTTTTGTCTCGTTTCCTATATACAATTATCACACAGCGTATATAAATCTCCTCGATTGTTACATTCCGATCCTGCGACGATACAACAAAGTCCAACCCATCTTCGAATGTATGTACGTCCCATTCATATTCGTATCTTGTAGAAAATCCTATCAAAGTACCAATGAGGATTCCGAATGCCAATTGAGCGATGAGTGAAACCGACGGTTTCCAACGGAATACCGCAACTCGGAGTTGCGCCAAAGGTATACGATGCATCAAGCAGGTGCCATTCCTGAAGATATTTGATATAATTGCCCCAGTTAGAATATCGCAATTCTGGAATTGCTGAAGTCTCGTTTTATCAGTAGTCATAAAATCAACACGATGCATTTGAAATCGATTAGGCACTTCACTACAAGCACAAATTAACAACTGGACTGACAAAAATGGGAGGGGGGAACTGCGTCTTGGAGGTCCTACAACAATCTGCAAACAACCCCAAATGGCAAAAACTTCACTCAAACATTTTCTGCTAAGAATTTTTTGCATCACGACCCTATCGCCCGTCTTAGCAATTGTTCTAAACAACTCACATTTGTCAGGAATGTTACTAAGCTCCGGAGTGAATTTATCAAGTTTATTTATATACAAATTACTATAATTTACTTCAAAGTTTTTCGTTTTAGATGACCTAGTTCCATATAATATTCTTCCCAAGAGTTCCATTAGAAAATAATATTATACTTCAATAATACGAAAAAAGGAAATAAACAAAAAATGACTATGGAGGTATTGCGAAAATTATTTAGCCTCTTATGAACCAAATTTGAAACCCCTTTTTTATAGAGAAGTGGACCACATCACGTCAAGCAAACGTAGCAATTGAGCCAAAAATCAGAAATAACAAAAATCTACCCAAGAAATAACCTGTATTTGAATATATCATGCATAAATGCTACATGGCTCTTGAGTGCTTGAAAGGCGAAGGAGTGGTATCTTGACTAAAGAGAACATGATTAGAACAACAACCGCATATCCACAAAATAGATGAAGCATATGCTAGGTCTATGAGAGGGACAATTACGACCCCTCCAAGCATTTATTAGCGTGCTTATAAGAATAAATTTTAAATACCGAAATCATCCGAAAACAAGAGACCTACCGAACTGCGGAACATACAAAAGTGGAATGGATGCGCAAATCAAAATTAGCCAACAATAATAAAATTTTGCAACATAAACCGCGACAACCGCCAATAAATATATAGCGTAGTGACCGTCCCCAAGACATATCGGTCAAATAATAAAAATTTTATCGACAAATCAAATTGATAATCATGACGTGTAAGAGGCTAAAAGCCAAAGTAGTGTGATTTAAGTGATGACGTCTTTGCTCGAATGAATAGAAAACCATCTTCCTTTCATCTTACTTATTCTTAGTTCCCCGAAATGAATGGAAACATATTTTCCTTCTCAAACATTTTGCATATGCTTACTTCCCATATGGAAATATATTCTTTCACGATGTTATTGCAATTGATATATTATGTAAATTCCACGAATGTATATTATGTGTTTTGGTAAATCAATCCACGATATTATTGTCTTCCAACCGTCTTGGCAGCCTTAACTCGGAAATTCTCAAGCGATTTCCTTCGCCGCAACTCGAAACTTTCATATGTAGCGTCCGTCTGTCTGGTAGTCTCAATTCGGAAAACAGCAAGACTAGAATGGTGAAATTTGGTGGATTTAATGTGCATTATATGATGACCTCCCTATAACCATATTCCACTTCGGTCGATCAATTTCAAAAGAAGCCAAAAGGCATTTGAGAGTGAAAGAAATTTACATACATTCTAGATCGGCCGGTTTTTCATTTTACATCGTGGAAGACTAAAAAAAAAAATTCTTCTGCAAGATTTGTACAAACAGTCGGCTCAATTCAAATAAGAAGGCATCATTATCTGCATATTTATTAGTCGGTTATAGAATATTAAATCGGTTAACCAGATCAGAGGGGATGCATAAAAATGCATTTCATGCTAGCTTCTCTAATGCCATTTACCTTCTGCAAAATCGAAAAATTGTTTGTTTTTCTTTAAATCCAGCTGGATGTAACCTCTAATGAAAGAGTTCGTACTAGTGGAAAGTACCACCGTATGACATCATGAAACAGCTGTCGTTAACTTATACGAACTGGAAGTAAAGGTCATGATAAAAGTTAACGACGTTAAAATTACATAAACTTTCGCATAAAATGAGAGAGAAAAGTGCTAAGTAAACAGACACAAAATGCTATATCGTTCGTGCACAGAGATGTGCAGCTGTCCACAGCGAAGCTGGACGGAAAAAACGAATTTAAAGAGGAAACAACGTCCCAAAAAAAGCTCGATTAGCGATAACAATTTCAAAGAAGATGCTGTTTAAATAGCTGGAAAACTTCAATAACCCTGTCTATACTTTCTCTCTTATGTTTTAACTCATTTAGCAAATTCATCGACAGCAATTGTTGTGAAATTGCGCTGAAAAATATTCAATTAAAAAAGTCTCATCAAAATTTCAACCAAATTTTCTATAAAAAAATATTTCGACTCATCAAAAATTGATTTTTCATGTGAATTTGATTGTGCGATATCTCAACTCGGGCACCGCTAAAGCTAGAGTTTGGAGATCTCGGTGGGCGAAGTTATGCTCTCTGAACTAATGTATCATAAATACTTCACAGTATCTATCAACTTGCGAATTGCGAAAAGAAGCAACGGTCGGGTTGCGAATAAACGAGATTTTTGTGGAAGATTATTGGAGACGATTGGATCACCCAAAATATGAAGGCCTCATTCCCATACTTTATTATTTATAGGTCGTTTATGAAATAGGTTGATCGGACGAGCATAATGCGAAACGTGCCAGCCTCTCCGTGTTTCAAATATTTTCTCATATTAAACAAACAACCTAACAAATATCCTTTTAGTGTACCTCTCATAATAAAGATTCCGTTCGATTTTCCACTCGAACTTGTTGTAAAATTTAGATCGATGCACAGGTGTAATAATATAAAATTTTTTGGCACATTTCAGTCTCTTCAAGTTTTTCATTACTCGCTCGATCAATCGCAATGTTAGTATAGGTGGCCAACTTGTACAAGCAGCAAATTTCATCCCCTGTTTCAATGGTTTCCATGATGAAACTTCTACACAAATAGAAACACATGCACGTATAGGAACGTAGGCACGCGCACGTGCAAACAGACTGAAGTGAGAGAGCAGATCGCGCTTCAAAATTTGTGACTTCTTTGGTGATTTGCAATTTGTTCGAAGCATTAGTTTTCAATGCAAAGATTTCAGACAAATGCTACGAAATTTGTGTAACGACAGACAACGAAAACAACATCGCTCCCATGCAACATCTGTATCAAACCAAAATAGCTGTTTGTAATGGAACGACTGGAATCTTAAAGAAAATTTATTTTCATTTCATTGATGTCGGTGGAGTCTGAAAGCAAATAAAAAAAGAATGCAAGCAATGCAGAAATGTCGTTCTTATATATACGGCTGACCGTTCTTCTATTGATTTATTCTTAAGCTTAGCCAGAGTGCATCGCTATTCATCTCGCAACAAATGGCCGCTTTCAAGATTAAAAACCCACTCAATAGCGTTCCTTAATTGCTAGCTGCTAGTTCTCCTAGCATAGTGGGTCAGATGCGATATAGGTGAAAGCATATAGCGAGAACGCTGAAATCAGGAAGGAGTTGAGTACTTTGAAATCACAGAAATAAGATGGGCGAATCTTCCAAAATTGCTCTACCTCCGCCTCCGCCTCCGAACTCTTCAAATCATTAGGTTTCCTTAATTTTTGGTGCTCATTCATGTCAGTGGTGCGTAGCAAAGTGAACATTTCTCGTGGATGTTTGTTGCGATGATCAGCACTGAAAGCCGAATGTTTTCCAGCCTTGTCAGTATTCAATAGTCTTCGTTTCCCTCTATGGATAGTGCAAATTGAAGGGACGAATCTTTGAGTACGAAGAATGGCTAGATTTGTTCATAAAATAGACTAAAATTCATTGGAAAAGAATCCACGAAAATCGAAACGATCGAAAAAAAAATCACCGAACTCTAGTGACCGTATCCGTCGCATTAAAACAACAACATAATCCTAAAACTCTACTGAAAGAAAAGAGTGCCCTAAGGTGAAATGAGTGCGTTCATTATCCGCGTCTCCTTAACAACGCTGTTCAAAGCGCTAGTGGGCATATAGGAGATTGATTTTAACCAGTCGGTCTGATATGCTATTTTCTTCAACTTTGGGTTTATTTCCGTTGGCACAGTGCCCACTTCGCAACTATTTCAAATACTCAAATATTGAATTTTTCAACTCTCGTTTCTACTTGTCTTCATTTTTGTTGTAAAATTCTCAAAAGCGATAAAAAACATAACGTTGCCTAAATATTACTGTGGACGTTTCTTCCGATTCTTTTGCTTCTTCTTTTTGTCAATTTTGCAAACGACCTTTGAACCAATTTTTATGGGTTCAATTAAACTATGCAATTAATGGATCTTTGAACCTCTTTTTATTTAACAGTAGCCGATATTACTAATAAATAGTCTTCGGTATCGCTAATTATCAGCTGTGATTCTGAGATGATACAACTTGATACAGAAGAGCGTTAAGGAGGATTAGTGAAGCAAGTAACGGTTATTATGGATAAAACCATTGTTGAGACGTTTTAACGCTTCATCGCACTTTGCCGAAGCACACACACTTATAACGCAGGCTGCATTTCAGATCTGTTCCTAAGTTCAAGTTCGAAGTGTGCAGATGGTGGGGAAAGGCAGGGTGGGGAGAGGGGTACGCATTGTTGACGATAACCCAAATATGATCTAGGCGAAGAAAAATTAGGATCTGATTTGGGAGGTGGAAATCGCATCAAATTTTTATCACTTTCCGTAACATCCTATGGGGCAACATTTAATGCCGGATCACCGATTTCTAGCGGTCAGGTGTTATGGAATAGTTGAAATATTTTTGACTTGATGAGCTTCAGTCAAACATTTCTGTTGTTACCCATTCATCCATAAAGTGGGCAACCTTTACGCTTTAAACGATTGAGCATAATTTTATCGGTACATTTAAACTTGGCGATGTCAACAAAACGAACTTAATTTTGCATCTTTCTCTTCGCTATTTGTTAATTTAATATGAGAACGCCAGTTTTACGAATAGAGAGGAAAACTATAAAAATTTCCACTGTATTCTTCAGCATTCCCAACACAAAAATAGATTTCGAACAATGTCAATCGGACGTGTAATAATGGTCGCCTGTAAACGTCGCACGAATTTCGTAAAATGAAGGACGTCCCGAAAGAGACTGTGAACTGTCTGACAAGCATGGAAGATCCCCGCAGAAAGACAACGAGGCGGAATCACTACGGGATTGGAAGTCTTGCGATGTCGGGTCACCGCTCTCAAGGCAAAATGGCCGAGAAGTCCCATTAACAGACAGCTTTGCAGGGCTCAGTTTCTAGGATTGGTGTTAGAAGAGTAAAGGTTATTTGCTTGTCCTACTACGATTAAATGCACTTCATGAGCAAAACAATCGGCCCAATATGCCCGGGAGGGGAGGGGACTGGCACGATGCGCTTTTCGTCACCTAGTTGCCAGGCTTAAAGACTGAACCAACATTCAAAAAACAAATATCTACTTAGGTTTTATCTACACCTATTATACGATATACGAGAGCGACCACAAACAATTAGAGCAATGGCTGAAGAACAGAAATCGCGGGCGTTAAGTTGTCACCCCACCTCTTGAGCAATAAACCGACGGAAAGGAAGGCAATGAAACGCATAAGAGAAAAGAAGAGCAGACTGACAACACAGCCGCAACGTGAATGCCTCACTGACGGCCATCAACACTTACCTTGTTTCGCATCGCGCTCTTCTATCGCAACGCGTAACTTGCACATTGACATCCAACCCCCCTCAGTGCATTTCACCTGCAACCAACTGCATCCGCCATAGCACATCGGTGTTTTGCTCATTTGTATCGTATGAATTTAAGTTTGGGTTTGAATTCCATTTCTCGAGAATTGAGTTTGGAATCGCTAATTAAAAATATATACAGCTGAGAAATAAAATTTACTAAGCAGTATAATAAATTTGGAAGTTTTGGAGGACTTTCGCCTGAAACATTTCCGGGAAAATTCCACGAGATGCAGCATGGAAATCAGTCAAAATTCAATTCTACCACTCAAGGATTTAGATAAGATAGCGTCTCAAGTATTAAAATCTTAAGAGCTATGTTCCCTTCTCCTCCCTCCCCATCAACTATGTTACGGGACTGGTTCGACACTTTGGCATCTCAAACATCGCAAGTAGGATAAGTCATGAATGCACTCATGACATTGGTGTAATATGTCAACACACTCCATGTTTGCCATTACCACATCACTGTAGTGCTTCTTAAGCCGAACGTCATTCACTGCTTTAAACATAAAGGAAAATACTTCAATTATATAACACCTTTTATTAATTCCCTATAGTCGATTAACTGAGCAATGAAGGTGTTCATTAGCGTGGCAAATCATCTGTTCATTACAGGTCTTTATTAGCCTCAATTCCAATTCAACACTTACAAACAACAACACTTATGGAAATAAATATAAACATTAAGAAAAATCCGAATGTCGTTGGCAAATTATGTCCATTTATCATTGACAATCATCACCCTTTGTGGATGCAAATTTGACGTGTCGATAATCCCGTCAATACACTCATATGAGAAATCCTGAAAGGAAAGTTTTCCATTGAATATCATTCACATCGCCTTTTACGGCATCACAGGCATAATCAGACGAGCGCAGGGATCGATTGTCTTCCCTCAGAAATTTTAAATGACGAGTAGAATATAGTACAGGCAGTCACAGAAGAACAAAAAAAAAAGAGCAAAAATAGTACGAAACAGCCATTTCAACGACTGTCCATCTCTTTCAAAAATTTCTAGCTACGCCACTACTTCACAACAGTAACCTAGTCGGCTAGCATCATGGAATATATGTGGTAAACAATAGAAAACCAACACAACAAAACTGGTCGAGATGGCAATGAGGATAACGGTGAGAGAATAAATGCAGATGTATTTTGCAGTGGTTATCTAAACGATGTGCTCACAAGGATCGTCTCAACGAAATGAGAAAACGGTGGAAAGCGATGCACTGTAACAGATTGCAACCTAACTTTCCGACTGCTTTTACAGTTTACATTTCTGATTGTTGACCTCATTTCAACAGCTAGCTTACTGGTTAGTAATAATGGATGGCAAAGATCCACCGTGCGTTCTGATCACCGCATCGGTAATCAACCGATACAAATATGACGGACGATCCTGACTCCTCTTACTCAAAGATACGGCGGTGTAAGTGCACGAGGTGCTTTCGGCAGTTAAGTGAATGAGAATCAACATCTCATCCCCAGGTGTATATCTATTATAATCTATTATACTGTGATTGTGATCACAGTAACTAGCGAGTAAATAAATGGTATAACCGATGGTCATAAATAATGAAAAAAAGGAAATAAAATCATAGTGAATGGCGTAACTGCCTTTATGAAATAAATGGCAATAAGAAGTACTATGCCTCAATTACAATAGGATCCCGTGATAAATCTCTATCCCACTTACCGCTCCATCGTGAAGAGCGCAATCATCGACGTTAATAAACTCTACATCATGACTCACTGTTGGTGACTCTTCTCCATCTTTACGTGCCGCTACACGCAAACGTTCGTATTGGGCCCGAAGTACCTTCTCTTGAAGAACTTGGATTGATTTTTGACGTCGCAACACCTAAAAAGACGAAATCTGAACGATCATGATGCAATACGCCTTGACCCGATTCGGACTTATGAGCAAATTCAGCGAATACGTCTAGCCTCCATGGAAGATGATAGGAAAGATAATTTCTGCATCGTCTCAAATGTTTTATTCTGCGTGAGCGATCGACTATGCAAACCTCACAGCAAAAATCGCCTCTGGACCGCAACCGACTTGTCTGGGGATAGCAATGAACTGCAAAATTCAGGGTGCCTTTAAATGTCATGTTATTTACAGAGATGGTTAATCGGAGTTAAAGTTGCTTCAAGCTATCTGATTGTAGATTACAAATAAATTACTACCATATGCATAAAACTTCATTTTCTGTGGCGTTTGGTTACCAACACCACGTTGTATCAACGCTGATTTTGGTGGGTAGTGCGCTTGATCTATGACAGAGATAAACAAACGTTCGCGTATGACGTCAGCATAATATACTTTGAACAAAAAATTTGTAAATTTTGGACAAATTTTTGAAAAACTTGCATGCGTGGATTTGCAAATTTGTTTTTTTCGAAATTTGTTGAAGACTTGTTAAACTTGCATATTTAAAGACCACCTGCCTGCTTGCATAAAAATAAATCCTCTACTTCTATTAAAATTTATTATAGGGCATTAACTTGTGCATCTAAATAGCTGAGAATGGTTAAAATGGAGGGCTGCACATTGTAAGCACTATTTTTGGATGCAAAGAGTGAAAAAAAATATTAAAATTACAGAAAGCCGTTTCATTCGCTGGAGCAATACTTCACAATTGTCGCGACCAGCAACTGCCTCCCATTGACGGATTCATATGGAATATGGCTTTGCCAAGTTACTGTCCCTCAGTATTCCAAGGTCATGGGCGAGATTGAAACAGAAGACTCGTATCCGATAATTTAGCGCTCTGCAAAACGTAAAATAAAGCAGTGAGGATGAAATTAAAAAATGCCGAACCTCTTTTTGCAGCTGCACGACCTCAGGATCACTGCTCGGTATCAGCATTATCGGTGCTAGGCCAGTCAGGGATGGCCTATGACGTGCCGCATCATATGGAGTCAGAAGAGAATCGGAATCAGACAACAAACGTGACGTTGAGGGGGACGCAGTGTACGCACTGAAAGCCTTATTGCGGTGCAACAACGAATCTGCCGATGAGGTTTGTGTGTATCGTTTACTTCGAGTTCGCCTTGAGAATATCGCTGAAAAAAAAAAGAAATTTCACTTCTAAATAGATGCCTACTTTACAGTAGCCTATTTCGAGTTAACCTTTTTACTATCACAGTCTTTTCATCCTTGAATTCTATGCACTTTTTTTAAAAAATATTACGTGAAATCAGAACATGAAAGTGAACCCCTTCACTTATGAAACTTTCGAAATCCCCCCATTGTAAATGAACTTGCAAGCTTAGATAGTAAAAAACATTTCTTGCACAAGAACAAAGAGATATTTTAAATGCTGCTCGAACTCTATCGCTATTGGTCATAAATTCTATGATTCCCATGAAAAAAATCATACATGAGTACAGATACAAAATTAGGCACAAGAACGTCGAAGAAGGAAAACTGTGCACAAGAAATACTTCCAAAAATAATGTTTCTTGAAGGAAATCAGTGAAGAAATTAGATCAAATTACATACGAAAGCGACAATGGGATGGATGTGTCGATTCCGCAGTAGACGGCAAAGTATTATCTTCACATATGATTGCGTCATCGTCGATTCTAAATAAGTATGAAAAAATAAGTTTGTACGCGATACAAGAAAGATTTCGCCATAATAAAATAATATCTCATCAAGGAATTTCTGAAAAACCTCTAAAGTCGAAATTTGCATATAAAAAAGAAAGATCTCTTGCTGAAGGTTTATTATGGTGAATTCCATTTTTCAGTTACCTATTGTTATTTCTTCGGCTGCTATAAGTTGCATCACGTATGGACAGCGCTTACTCTCCAATTGGGGTGGCGCAGAATGGTGGGGAAGGAGAGCATGAATGCTAAACATTTATCATAATTTATATGCATATATGCTGTCTAAACTAACCCTCCGATTTCAACGTCTGAGGATTTGGTATTTCAACTGGTCAAATGGGAGGAAGAATCGAATTAGAGGTTCATGCAAACATGAGATGTATCTGATCCCCTGTTTAAAGCTATCCAACTCATTCCACAATCAATGGTTTTACTCAAACCGCCCAAGTCGCGCAATTGGCACTTCCTTGAGATTTTCATTGCGAGTGTGTGACGATATTTCTTCGTCGTAGATGGATGTTGTCTTTAGAGAGTGTATTTGTGTAGGTAAGAATTTACTTTACAATATTTTTGATGTTCAGGTTCTGCGGCTTTAATAGATCCGTTAGAAGGTGAAAAATAGTTACCAGCGCAAGTACAAGTGCGTAAATATTTCAGTATAAAACTGCGTCTATACAGTATTGACGATATCAGCGAAAAATTTCTTAAGGGAATAATCCTTAGCAAGCCAGCGTTAAGAATTGAACACGAAAGATGTTGAAGCGAATTTAAGGGAAAGTTTGCACACATTAACATTTCTGGGGATGGGGGTAGATTCAGAGCCTATCTAAGATTTATATAGATCCGTTAGATCTATATAAATCTGAGATCACTGGATCAAGTGTTCGAATCCAACTATCCACGATATACTCGGCTACTGTGAAGATTACGGTTACAACTAATATTGCCAATGCTGTTAATTTATTCAACGAAACGGATGAAAGTTTCGTTACAAAATAGTGAAAATATATAACTGCAAAAGTGATAAGGAGACATACTCGCTGCAAAAAAACGTAGGACAACTCAAAGGTTCCACAGGAAGGACAAACCTTTAGCGGTTTTGGGAGGCCGAATTTCCTAGACACTCTTCGATTTCATGTAATTTATTTACCCTGCCGCAACTTTTCCCTTCCCTCGCCTTTTGATAATGGATCTGCCAAGTGATTCGACTTGGGTTATCGCTTAAAACAATAATCTGATTCATTATCAAGCGTTTAAAAGCCCATTCAATGGAGTCAATAAAGAGACATTCAATGGCCCGAAATGAACTTTCAGACGAGTAATGAAGCTATCATGAAATAACAACCAATACTTTCCATTCATCGAGTCGTCGGATATCAATTTGCTTCAATTCGCCTAAATTTCGTATCGGTTCAGTAGGGCCGCCCATTCCCAATAAATTATATTAGCATTAAAAGTGTTTCTATGGTTAAAGACTGAAAGAATTTGTATCAATTAACTCACTGTTCATCATGCGAAAATGCATCAACAACGCCATCAATAGGAAATGTTGGTGCAAATCGCTGAAACCGAGTCGACGGAGCCGTCTCATCATCTGAATATTTCATTGACTCGTAAGTGGCGTTAGGCATCTCCAATGTTCCATGACTGAGCTCTTTCATCTCAATGTAACGGCGTGAATGACTGAAAATATGCAAACACCACTTTCGATACATTCAATCAAATAAAGAAACAAGCCAGTTCCATCTATTGTTCTTCTGCAAGTTCAATATTTTTTTAAAACTGTAGTCGGTTTACGAAATAAATAATCAGTGACATTTACGTCTATTTTCTGTTTGTAAGCCAGAGAATTAAAGAATTCGTTTCTTAATCCCCCAAAATTGACGTATCCCTGATGAAACGAACGCAGAGGGGTTATGCACTTTGAAAAGTTTGATGTGGATATATTCGACGAGCTTTAATGATGCAAACTATTGCAAAAATCTTGCAAAAAGCACACTGCTTGGACGCTCTATGGTTGGATATATATATTTCTTTCCGATAGTTACAACTCACAGATTGCACAGTGAAAGTTAATCAATGCAATATAACCAAACAGGAAACGTCTCAAGCAAAAGCAATCTCAGCGACAGGTATATCTGGAAATGGAATGTTATCAAGCATTCCAAATTATAAGATCCGGCAGCACCCAAAAATGAGAGTACTTCCCTCTTCCCCATATATACTAACTTCCCTCGTGAATTCATCCGCAATATATGAATGGTTGGAATATTTTCGTTTGCATGCCTGTTTTTGGATTTTGCAAAAACGTGTTCAGTAGCCTCTCGATCCCCACTCTTTCCAACGAATTACTTTTTCTTAGGGCTCTATATCCGGAAAGATGTTATAAAATTTGCAAGGAATCTAACGTCATACTCGATAAAGTTCAACCCAAACATTAATTCTTAATTAAGGGTTTATATAATCGATCGGACGCATGGGAAAAAGGCGAATTATTGCTTTTTAAGGACTAGTTCCACTAACTGCTTCAATAAGAGGAGTACAATGGAATGCAAAAGTGTTGAGTAACATTTCAACATAGCTGTGCCTTTGAGCGAGGTTGCACATGCATGAAAGCATTGCTTGTTTACTTATGGAAACCATAAGAAGATTACAAGACTATATGGCCAACAAATAGAAGCACGAAAAAACGTCTATTTATTCAATTAATGCCATCACACCTACCCCCAGTAGCATTCGTACTTATCTGTATGAACGTAATAAAATCCTTTTGCTAGTACTTCCCTTCTAGGGCGTTCCGATATAGAAACACCCTCCCTGCTTATGTGGAGGGACGAAACCGTCATCAAGAAAACCTTATTCAACATGAACAAACGATTATATTTTATAAAGAGGAAGTCTAATATTCTAGGGAGTAAAGGTTGGACGGGGTAGAGACCATCTAACTTTTAAAACGAACATGCGTTTCATGGAGGTTTTGTAAAGCGTGAGTTTATAAATAAGGCAACACGATACATTTACCAAAACTGCTTACTTAAGAACAAAAGTAGACACAACATCAACTTTAAGAATAGTTGGAGACACATGCCAACATCACATTGGCTGATAAGAAAGAACCGCGGAAAATATCTTCAAAGACAAACGACCAGATAGTGATCATACGACTTCAAATTATAACGGAGATGATCTAAAAGGATTACCTTGTTTGGTGTGTCACATTTGCACCACCACAGAACGAACGAATCGGTGATCGCTTCAGACGTTTCCTTCTAGCATCTGGCAAATCCTGATAATGCAACTCGTAATTTGGATATTAAAACATCGCATAACTCCATAACTCTATTTATATGCCCATAGAATATAGATTAGTTTGAGAAAGTTGCATATGCCATAAGCTGTTGTCACCCATCTCCCCAGCCTCCCCCTCCCCCTTATGCACATTTGCTTACCAATTTTCGGTTTAAAATTTTAATCTTGATTGGTCAACATCATCGAGAAGACTACAATGAATTTGTTGAGAGCACACCATCTGACTGCACATTGCACAGAAGGCAGTTGTTTTTCATATTTTCAAATCTTCAACAAAACAAAAGCGGCGAATTGGAATTCAGAAAATCAAAACTCGATCTATGCCAATTCAAACAAGTCTCGGTAAGTATACGTGGCAAAAGATCTCAATGGGTGTATCCGATTGAAAACTGCTTTAGATCAGACTGCTCCTATCTTCTAGTAGACGTGACAAAATAGATGCCTATACCTTTTGGATTAAAGATCCGCAGAAATGAGCTCTTTCTTAAACATAGAGATTTCTTAATGAAAAACAACCTACCTTACTACGAACGATGATCTTGTGATGTCGATCATTGTTGGTGACGTTACGGAAGGTGTATGAGACGAGTTGTGTTTGTGCTTGTTGTTTAACAGTTTGTTCATCCAATCCGATCAGCCTTAACAAGAATCTATCGGCGTAGTGGGAGCGCTCCTCTACGGGTCTCAATGCGACCTCGATATCCACTTTGTCACCTTTAAAACAATTTCTCTTCCACTGTTTAGTGCACTTTGGGAGTCATTATGACGACCTCAGCAATCAAATTGTATCCCATATAAAAATATAGGGATTCCCATTATCAGTTATGAAAAACTTAAGTATTTTTAGTGATATTCTTCTCATGTTTCTGCTTAATATTGGCTTTTTGATCCCCTTCCCCCCTAGAATAATGACACTTTGCTAAAGGTTGTAAAAAACACAAGCCAGAAAGTATTTACAAATATCAAACAGCCATTACGTGATCTGAACCTTTGACTAAGCGGCAAGAACGGAACGAGTGTGAAATGATGAAGATCATCTCAACCACGTCGATGACCAAAAACACCGAAACAATCATAAATTCTTGCGTCTCGAGACAAACAGGTAAGGGCATAAGGAAAGCGGGGTCGGTATGCGCATTATAGAATTCAGTCTACCATCCAACCGATTGTAAAAACATTCACATTCACAGCACAATGACACAGTACCTAAAAAATTCTCCAATATCAGCAAACAATGATGAAAAAAACTCATACCAGCCGAAAACTTTTTGAAGAGATGGATTTGTGTTTGCAGATTATGATAACAAATTTCACAAAGCATAATTATATGTGTTGAATTGCCAACTCAGATGAACACATGCAAATGCATTTGATTAGCAAAAAAAGTATACTTTAAAAATTTAGAACAATGAAACTATAAGGGAGTTAAAATTTCCGCAAAAATATGAGAGAACAAATCAAAAAACGAAATCTTTGAAGTAAAAAAGGACTCACTAAGGATATCGAATGACGCTTTAAATAATTTCTTCCCGTCGTTTTTCTTCTTCGTACAAAAATCACAACTGTTAATAAATTTTCTAACATCTGCTCGTACACTTCGCCAATATAAATGCCTAAGCACCGCATACTGACTGAAATATATAAAATAAAATGAACAACTATTGATTACATGCTTGGAAAAAATTAGAACTATTCACAAAATCCAAAGAGCAAAAATTGCTCTGAAACTTTATAACATGATTCCTCAACAGGTTCTCCTATGGGATCTTTAAAAATTTATCGCAAATAATATAAAACATCAAAAATGATCGGTCAAATTTATATCGGTTCAGCGGATTGTCCGCAGTTCGGATGAGTATAAAAATCTGACAACTTCCAAAAAAAGGCAAAACTCTGAGTTTATTTTTATGGTGAGTGGACTTCTAGTTTTCGCGATTCTTTGTTAGCAACACTTATATTATATAATAAAATCGACCGCATTTCTAGGCATAAATTTTACAATTCCAACTCGCTTATATATAATCGAACATAAAGATATCATTGCTAACTTTCAAAGATTTTTTCTGTTACCCTCCAAATTTTCTGTTAAATGCCTCTATGCTTTCATTTGTAAAGCCTTCCATAAACAACAGTATAAAATCTAACGTTCGTTTCATGCCAAGATGTCCGATCATCTCGTGAACTCTTTGAAGGATCGACCTAACTTCACCCTTTTTGACAACGAATCTCGGCGTCTCATTGTGATCATTATAATAGAGTAATGTCTCATCGTCGTTCCATGATAGTATAAATCGAGTACAACGCATTCTGCAATAAACGTAACATCATAATGGATGTATTATCTTTTGTAATTATTCTACACTGCATAGATGCTTTATAGATAGAATGCCATAGGAATAGGTAAAAATTTAATTCCCTTCGAAGTCAGAAAATTTAGATTCCCTCGAGTAGAGAAACCCCTTCTGAGAATATTTTCCTTCAATTATGACTCTACTTTCAAAATGAGTTTTTTTTTGAATTTATGGACTTTCAAAGTATGGATGAATGATATCTATAATTCGTGCATAACTATGATAATTAATCCATGTTAAGTATGATAACTTATCGATGGAAATATCGAATACATTAGCACTTTCGACGTGAGGATGCAACTAAATACCGCCAATGTGCATGAGCACTGCGATCCATCCTTTGGTCACTGAACGGCGGGTACGATCCCTCTTTTTTATAGCGAACGATCGCATCGTAGATCACCGCTGGCATTCCACCGTATTCATCATCAACCATAGCCTGGAAGCATATGCAATCACACTGAAACATTATGAAATAATTCAATTAAAGATCCATTCTTAAAATTTGTTCATCCGAGAGGTGAACAGAAACATTGCAGTGGATATTAATATTTGTCAGATGCCTTATAAGAACTAGCCTTTTTCAGTTAACTAAAAGAAGTAGGCGATGTGAAGAGAATGCTAGATAGGCTGGCACGATATGCGCCTTCATAATCGTGAAAATAAATAATATGACAGATAAAATAATATATTAATACCACAACCATCAAAACATTCGCTTAATGATTTTCTAGCAAAGGTTCGGTTTTACAGTCTAACTTCTGGCACCCAAACCGAGTGCAACATACGATATACTCGAATTTTTTAACGCACCTAAGTATCCCTAACCTTTTCACAACCCGAGAGATCCACTTGCAGATTGGCGTAACAGGTCAAACCTTTGGTAGTTCCAAAGTTGAAACTATCAAGCATGCAGTCAGACAGACGGACAAACTGAAGGACACATACGCAATACACAAGCACAGAGGCAACGTAGCCACAATGCATTTCACAAATGCAGATTTGCGAAAGCGCAACCCACATCTTACAAAGCGTTACTGAACTATCAAGAAGCAGAAAGTTGGGGGGTACAGGAATTAAAACCGGGAGAGAAATCAAATCAAAGAAAGGAAGAAATCGGCAACGCAGAGATCTTAGGTGCCGCAATGTCACGCGATAGGAAATCCCGTAATTTCAACGATCCACATTTCAAAATGAAAGCAATATACGCAATGATGAAACATCGCAATTATTGCTGTCAATTGTTAGCGATGATGGTAAACCATATGAAATACTTCTAAGTTGCAGTGATGATCAACTGAATATGACAAAGGAGGGCGAACGTTAAAAATTCCCTGAGTTGACGTTTTCTTGGACTGCAGCGCCATTGACCTCCCCTTTTCTCCCTCTTCTCTTCCTCTAGGACAATTTTGGAACCTCAGTTTTGAAGTCCGAAACAATAGGGTGGAGTTTACAGACTCGAAAGTTGGTTATATTTATCAACATTTCGACAACTTTGTAAGATTCATAGTTAGAGTAAGGATAGGTCAAATCCAGCGGCGTTTCCAGCGCTGCGATTCATGCGAATATTTGTATTCATAAAGTTGGCCGAATCTACACAATCCTCTGTTCAGGTGCGCTTAGTACTTTCACTTAAAACGAAACTACAAACACGCTAAACCTGCCTAACCTGAGGTTCAAAATCAAGTCCGATGCCTTCCTTGCAGTCGAGGGGATCCCGCTTGACCCGACTATGCGCACTCGTTGCAACAATTGTTTCCTCTGCAGCCGCCGGTGGTACATCCACTTCCTCGTTGATAACCAACGCATTCATCCTGCAAGCCACAATCGCGTCACGCAAAAAACTTGTAGGAAATGGTTGTTTGATGCTAGACTGCGAAAACGTCCACCGGAACAGCAACCGGACGTTGTTACTCACTCCAGCGTTTCTAAAACATATCTAACCTCCCCATGTTTGGCCCAATTGCTCCGGTTTCGTCTTTTTTAATTTCCGCTCAAGTGAAAAACTTCCATAGTTTCATGCTAGTTAACTTCAATTAATGTATCGGACGAAAAGGACAAGCTGTGGGGAACAGAGGATAGTCCGATATGCTGTAAATCCCGCATATTCCTCTACATTCCCAGATATTCCTTCACAAACAAGTGAAGGTACCAGCATATGCGATTTATATCTAACTCGTTCCACCAACCAATTTCATAAGTTGCCAATAAAAAATAAAACATGGAGAACAATGCCCTCATCATTCAACTAGTCACATCGGCCCTATGAACAGTCTATACGAACTGATGTACCATGGAAACTCCACCAAAACAAAGTGCATGCAAAATTTTTTTGCTTCTTTTAATGTAGATGTTCCTTTTGGAAATCAATACCTCGACGTAACTTGGGCTTTAGTGAGCAATTTGTGGGTAGACAAACATATGGACAGCCACATACAAACGCTCAGACAGGACGTTGGCAGAGTGCACTTTGGCAAAGCAAACTCACAAAAGCGCAAACAACAATAATATTGGATCTTATCTACGCTTTGTGAAACGCAGCAACAACGTCGCTAACAGTGTCCAGCATTACAAATCTTACCTTCATATGCTCTTAACTCCAGTTTACCCAGATTTGAATAAAAAGTGGTAGAGAGATACTCTCTCCTTGTAGCTTGTTTAGTCTGACACAACCGAAGTTTATCCCCACAGCATCCCTTTCATCCCAAGTGCCACCCAATCAGTGATTTTAAAAATCAGTCATAGCTTCGTTGAATGCATAAATCCTGTAATTTGACGCTAGGGTTCAAGCACGAAATGTCAAATGAGGAGGGATGTTTCTTTAAAGGAACGGAAAACCTAGACACAACACCTCTTAGGTGGGAGTACGTTGCGAATTGAGCAAGAGAACAGGAAGGTGAGGGAGGAAGGGAGAGGAAGGCGTAGCTGTAACATTATTTAATTACTAATAAAATCACTATAAATTCAGCCGCACACCCCACACGGCTGCCAATACGCAAATTTTTCACCTCTGTGCTGTTTTCCTTATCGGGCAATCTTCGTGTAATAACGAAGAACAGTATAATTCATTACGTCTTCTACCGTAATGGGTTAATGAGATGGAAAAGAAATTTAATCAACGTTCTATCTTTTCACCGACTGATTTTTAATGGAAGTAATCTAATCACATCTCAAATTATCTTTCAGAGTCCCTCATTTTCAGCTTCATGTTCAACTTACTGCTTTTGCCTATGATTGTTTATTGCGATGAAGAGCTCTATACGTTCCGAGATGAATGTCCTGAACTCAGTCCGAGCACGGATGCTTTAGTTCCATTGAAAGGTCAAGGGTCCAAGGTAAGGCCCTTACGAGGCTTTATGACGGTTATTTGATTCTGCATCACCTTCTAAGGTGTTTGCGGGTCTCCGGTAACATAACGCAGGACCACGAGCACCCTACTGCTCGCAGATTTCAACCATCGAGACATTCCGAAGTCTCCAACGAATTGTGAAAATAAAGTTACGACCGTTCCGATTAACGTGGAAACGAAAAGCGATCGTGCTCCTAATTCATTGTGCAAGTCAGTCGCTAACGGATTCCTAGATACGTTCAAGGCAGAGTGGAACTTAATAACTTTCCCATTTTTCGAATGCCTGGGAAGGTAAGTCATTATGTTCGGATTTAATCGATTGAAATTTTTATAATCGCCAAAGAGGGATATCACCCGTGTTTTCGAATCGAAAGTTTTGGTGTTGCAGATGGATACTGCCTTTAAAGCACGACTCTAGCTAAAAGGGTTAAAGGGATGTTCCAGTCCCGCTGACCACCACAACCTAATTTAGACTCGTGTTTGAGGTATCAATATTGAAATGTCTTCTGTTGGCCTTGAAGGCTTTGCTGCCATGGGATGCCCTCTTAATTCGCCTTCAAAATTGAGGTGTTAAAAAATAGCCCATTTTCGACACCTCTGACGCACCTTTTCAAGTGCTGTTGCAATTTCTTAATGCTTCGAATCAGCTTCTGCTGATTCGAAGCATGCATCTGATTGTTCCACCAAATTTGCGCCTCTATAGGTACATATCATGACATCAGTAGAGGTGTTCAAGTATTACTTAATATCAAAAGCATTATGCCAACGCATAGATTAGTCGACGAGAGAACACATGTGAAGCTCTCTCTTTCAAGTCGAACACCTCGTCGACACAAAAGGCACAATTAGAGAACTGCCGTTTTGTTATTTTCATAAACGTACGAGTATTCTGTGATAAGCGAATGCAGGAGAAAGCATAATTTATGTCGGCTGTCACTATGCTGGTAAGCATCACAAGAAGAAGCAAAACTGCTCTCCTGGGGCTTTCTTATGATCACGTCTTCCGATACGACGTGTCCTCTTCGAACGAGCTTTCGATGCCTTGTCCATTTGTCGTTTCTGCTGCAGCAACTTCTGTTTCTGCGCTGGAATACATCGATCCTCGCGTATATTTTACTTAAATGAAGAGTATCAAATTCTTCAGTTGAAGATCTGCTTTTTGCCAATCATAAAGAACGTTCCACTTTTCGATCAATCATCCACTTATGACGAATAATGAGGTCTACACGACAATCAAAGACATTCAGCACATTGCTCGACCTCCACGAAGCATCTAAACACAAGTCACAGCCCCTTTCCAATCCGACGAACGTTTTGCTTTGAGTCTAGTGGGCCAAAACTGGCATCATTCACTCTAACTATCTAAAACCTGAAGAAAATTTCAAGGCAGAGGTTTATTGTCGTCAATTGGATGATTCACCGGAAGTTGTCGAAATTATAGCTGATACTGTCAAATCGAAAAGGAGTGTGAAAGTCATTGCCTTTAGCAATCTTGTTTTCTAGATCTATCTCGCTCGCCCATCTTATTCTTCAAACCCTCTAAAAACATGCTACAACTTTTTCACACATCAACAGTTTTCTCAGGGATAAATCCTTCTGCAAGCAACAAGTGAGTGAAGTACATCCCCAACAGATGTTTTCGAAATGTTATGAGTTTATTTGTGTCTCACTGGCAAAAATGTGTCGATTGTAACGTTACTCATTTTGATAAACAATATCTTAATCCTGCAAAGGCATGAAGTCTCAAATCTATTGCTCGAAAAACCGATAGAACTTTTAGAATAGTATATTGTATCCACTGAATCCATTGGACATATGCAAGACGAGCAGGATTACATGACAACTTGTTCTGCAAACTTAAGCTGGTTCATAAACAAAGTTTGGCTTTTCAGATTTAATACGATAGATGAATCAACTTAAACATTTTCAAAACACATTAAAACAGCGATCGCTTTCATAAATGCCTCAAAAATAATAAAACATAAGCAGTTAGTAATCTGCCTATGCTCCACTGATTTCATTGCTTGTCTAAATTTCAGCTCGATGTAAAATATATGAGAACTTTGCACATTTACACGTTTTTTAATGCATTACCATGATGGTTGATATATGAAATCAATAAATGGCCATTGGCTTAATCAACTAGAAATTTTCATCTCATGCACATTGTAGAAGTTGCGAAAGCAGTTAAAGATAGGTTATATTCACAATTCATCAACAGACGCATTCAAATAGCAACATAAGGGGAACTTTGGAGTCTTACCTTTAGCACTCGAAGACATAGACGTACTAGTTGAAGAGCTCGACTCACTTGTCCTTTCACTTTCCTTTTTACTGGATTCATCTTCTGCTCCCCTATTACTGATCCCTTCGCTTTTTTCATCGTCATCGTCCCTTCCTTCGATACTGTCCTTCTTTCTGGAGGAGACTTTTTTGTCCCCCTTCTTGGAGGAAGACTCCTTGGCCTCTTTTTTGGAAGATGATTCATTGATCTCTTCTTTTGAAGAGACGTCCTTAGCCTCTTTTTTTGTCGAAGCTTCCTTGTCTTCCCTTCCCGATGAAATGCCTTTATCGTCTTTTTTGGAGGAAACTCCTTTCGCTTCTTTTTTAGAAGAAGATTCTTTGACCGACCTCTTCGGTTCTGTTCCCTCAGCTTCTTTCTTCGAGGAAGTTTTTTTGCTCTTTTTCTTAGAGGCAGATTTCTCAGCTCCTTTTCCCTCCCCTGTTTTCCCTCTCATGATATAATCCGGATACTTTGCCGTTGCTGTCGAAGGTGGTTCTGTGGTTTTTGCTCCCTCAAGCAGCTTTCTGACCACTGCTTTTCGTGCCTTTTTATCATTTTCATCCGCTTCATCCTTTTTGCTAGAGTCTACTGGTGACATTAACTGACCTCTAAAGGTGGTATTCATTATTGCTCTTCACCTAATACTTTTCTGTATGCGTATGGCAGCTGATGAGTAGAAAACGAGCACATTTTTCTTCTATTAAACGAAAAATCGGTGTTTAATATAATCCTTTTTGTAACCATACCAGCCGTCATGTCTAATGAGAAAGGAGTCACTATATCTATTGCATTTATAAACCAAAATTCAACTCGATTTCCGTTATTTTGCCTCATATAAGTGTCCACATTCGGCAACACCTCCTCTTCCTCACCACTACCACCTTATCTAAACTTCGTTTCCATATATTCTTTCAATCGAGCTTTATGAGTTTACTGTCTCTTCACTTTACTATGAAAACAAAGTAGAAAATTTTCACAAAGCTCTTTCCAAAGACCGCGCTCTTTTCTTACTTTTGCCAATACTCTCTAGAAGAGTTTAATCTTCTCGACTTAAGGATCCATTCGATGTGGGATGTTCAGTGTTTATTGTCAACAGTTGATAAAGCCGAACTTCTCTTTCGCGTTGTCCTTCGAAGCGGTTTCGGCCATGACGACAGGTGCACTGAGGTTCGAGCATGCACCTATTGATTCGAGACTCATTGATGGTGGTCCCATTACGCTACCGTTTCCCTCATGAATGAGCCGTGCACATTCTGCACTTGATATAATATTTCCCTCCTTCTCTTCACCTAAATCTCATTCACTTTTCGGTCCAATGAACTTTACATAGAATCGCAATCATTAAGAACTGCCTAGAGAAATGGCGTGTGCATATCCATAAGTTCTTTTAGATTTAAGACTGGCAAAGGGACCATAAAGTAAGGGGAAGAATAAGTACACATCTTTCCTTTCGATGCAGTCAGCGGTCTCATCTTAACCACTCTCAACTTGCAGCCGTAGTAGTCATCGCGGAGCGGACTTTTGAGTCACGGAATGGCCACTTGCTGAAGGTTATGCTACGTGCCTTCAATTTATTGCGTTGTGGATATCGTTTCGGTTACCTCATCCAGGAGGCCAATTTGGATGCCACCTTTCGTCCTCTCATTCCACCTCTCCCTTCACTTCAGCTTCCTTGGCAGTATGACTTACTTTGCCATTCGTCGAGCAACCGCCTGAGCACATCCCACGATTCATCGACCTCAGCCTGCGTAAAATGTTCGCGATTAAATGCCATACGGATCATCGTGGAACGATTCGATGAGACCAGTGAAACTGCCATCTTGCCCGATCTCACAATGTATGAACAGAAACGATAGGTTAGTTCATTCGCCTGCTCACCCTGGAATTTGCAGAAGTCTTTAATTATGGTGTACATGCTGAAGTTGTGATCGAGTGGCTGAGATGCTTGGTTGCTATATTGACTATTAGTGCTCTATTCCTCTCAAAGCGCGGACCTAATGAGGTGCTTAATGCTACTACATCGTCAACCTTAACAATGCAAATCGTTCACTACAAGCAGCTGCTTCACTGACTATGTGCTTTTATTGATGGGAATTTCGTTTGAAACGATGCTTCGAATTTGGCATTTTAATTTTTGTATCTCATCTGTTTTTAAGGCTTTAAGCTTAGTTTAGCTTTTTTATGGGGTGATGGAGTTTTCTCTCGATTGAAAAACACAACTTTTTATCCTCAATGAAGAGGAAATGCAAATCGCGAATATACAACTATACAATGAAGAAGATATAATCTTATATGTGACTTCATGATACCCATAAAAACTTTCACACATCATTACGCGAGCGAAATTATCATTTATTAATTGTTCCAAGCTCCACACAAAATGCCGTCAAGCATTAAGCTTGGAATTCCAGACAAACTTTGATGCGATCAACCGAAATTATGATGAATGAAAGTTTTTGGGTTGAACGATAAAAATCCGAAGAAAAAACAAAATTTTTGAAATTGTTTCATGTTGTTTTCAAAAAAACTACATAAATAAATATTATTTGCGCTATTCTATGAATGGTTTACACAAACAGAATTCATCGAAAGATAAACAGATCAGATTAAATTTTAACACATAAATTCATTCTCGAAAATCGATAATATATTTCATAATGTAGCAGTAATTCTTCTACATTAGTATGGAAGCTTTCTGCCAAAAATACAAAAAATGCGCATAAACAGATGCAAAAACATTGGTCGTCGCAGTAATTTATTACTCTAAAATGCATAAAAATGAGTAAAACGTTAGAGAATGACAAACTTGGCAGCTGAAAACGATGAAGCCATAATCAGGAGCAGAGGTTTTATCGATAAGCCGTCCATCAACGCACATATGCTGTCGGAAACGTGAGGTCATTGCAGTCACCTGAAAATGGCGCTCTATGCTGTCTCATTAATTCTCTTCCTCCATCACATGATCACCTTTTCAGATGCACTTTCAAATACTCGAAATCACGCATCAGTCATCATTTTAGGAGAACTGCTGTGAAACTTTTCTCGATTTTATTGACTCCACCTGTACAAGTGCTGCGTGCAATTTTTTAGATCAAAAGATTACATCTTTACATGCTGATATCAGTCTGAACTTTTCAATACGATAGACTTGATGAAGAGCAAATTCGAACTGCTTTCCGAAGGTAACTCAAAAGAGGTTAAATTAATAACTCTTTGAGTTTAACATCATTACACAATGATGAAATCGGAAGCCACCCTGGTAGATGATGGAAAAACCTCACCGATCGTATATATTCTCTAAGTCCTTCAAGACCACTCATTTTGAACCAGATATACGTCTTTAACGCCTTATAGCGGTTTGAAGCTGATGTTGCAAGTTCGTGGCATGAACCATCCGCTACAAACGTTCCCCTTTAATGATACTTCAATAGGAAATAAATCTGCACGATGCGCTTTTCTAATTTGAGTTTTCAGATGTTTGCACATATCTGTCCATGTGTGTGCATGCTTGTGCGAACACGTTTGTCTGCCTCTCCGATTAGAGAACCCTGAAGCTATAGTTGCGAAATCTGTCTAGCGGGTGTAATCTAAAAGAAGAGCGATCCTCTTGTAAGAGAGTCTTCAGTTTGATTCATTATGTGTGTCAAAAAATCTCGATGGATTTCGCGACCTGTTCGCTTAGAAAAACGATGCATTCGTAGATTTGCATAAACGATTGCTCCAGCTAAAATACTAATACATTACTGCGCTTCTTTAATTATCTGTTGACAGTATGTGGTAATGAATGGACGGATGAATGGAATTGCAAGGCGCATATCTTTTGCACTGTTTATTGTTTACTATATTGAAAGCAAAGAAATGCTAATAAAACCGCAAAACTTTGGTCAGCAGCAAACGTGGAATAGTTTTGAAAGTCTAGAACTTCAGCAATTCCCTATATCGGTTTTCCCTCTCGCCATTTCCATCTACTAATTAATATCCTTTTGTGCGGATAAGGTGACTGATTAATGCGAGATGACTTCACTTATTTAATCCGGTGATTGATTTGTGACTTTTCATATCAGTGATTGATTTCAACCTATAATAGGAGTCGTGAAATTGAAACATTACCATGAAGAGCTCTGAGCATATTCGTCACAATTGGTGTGGTCCGCTTAACGACTTTGTAATCAACTGTCCTGAAAATAGGAAACAACACGATGTATATAATTTAAAAATCAACGTGAGATCAATAATGGAAAAAGAGGTAATGACTAGTGCTTCATGTCAAATGAAGCTTAATGCTTCATATCGACTAAAGCATTCATCGTACTTCTATAAGGTGCCATCTTAATAACTTCGCGCGTCCGAATTAATCAGGAAAGACATAATCATTTGAATTATTCGATTTTTGAAGGAACCATTTTTGAAATAAATAAATGAATTGGATACCCATATTTCAAACTTGAACTTTATTGTTCGCTTGTTATAGTAACATTACCTCCGTCCCATTAACTAAACGACTGGTAAAGATTGATTACTACTAAAGACTTTCCAGCCTGTTCTATTGTCATTACAGAATAGCTGCTGGAAAAAATGCAATCCAATGACTGCGAAATACCACCCATCAAAATTTCATTGAACTGGTATTTTTAAAAGCCCTATTCTTGTCACAATCCAAAGTTTTCGGACTGGATTATCTAAAGAATGCATTTGGCTTGAATAAATTTGGGCTTTCAAATTTGGCATTGTTGCACCATTGACGCGATGTATGATTGTTTTGTCAGCTGGTTTCCTCGATTTGGCAATTGTTCTTAAAACCTCGACTGGTGGTAGAGCAGATGACAAATGTGTTTTAACAATCCGATCAAACTCATCCATATGAGCATTGCATAACCACCCAGAACACGAAACAGTCATCAGTAAATAAGACCACTCGGAGAGATAAGAAACAATGAACGTCGGTGACGAACCAGAAGAAGGCTTCGGTGCAGCACTGTGTCAAGCATTTATGCAGATTCACACAGATTGAGTGTGCATCCTCAATACCCATTAGGCGACCTCTGTACTGTTCACAGACAAAATAATTGCCTGCATAAGAAGCATCCACATGCACCCATATTCCATATCTGAAAGCCATTTCACTATATAGCTGATGTCCAATATTGATTGCTCGTTCGTTAGCTGACCGCGAACGCCTTTCTTGCAGTAATCAACACACCACTTTACCGCAGTAAATGAGTGCATTAAGACTGAGGCATTGCTAATTTACATAGAAGAAATAATATAGAGCAGTATAATATATAGGTAATAGAACAAATTTAAATTAGTGAGTAACATATGATGAAACCAACTGTTTTGCGACTTTGACCACTTCGGAGAGTTTATCGAATGTGCATGCCTGTGCTGAACCAAGGGTCACGTTGATAAACGCCGGTGCTTTTCCATTGCTCACATCGCCCTATGCATCATGATCGTTGAATAAGGGAATATGTTATTAAAGGTGACAAAAGGCATCCTTTTGTATCCCTTTTCCCGATAAACCTTCACTATTTCAATACATAAGTTATGACTCAGTTTGAATTAAAATCCTTCGCAAAACTTGATGGCATCTCCTCTCTCCCCCCTATTTCCTGATTCTTCGTTACTTCTTGTTACTGCTATTCTCTGTGAGCAAAAACCTTCGCTGTAGAAAATAACTTTTCAGAAATTCCAGTAGCCTGGAACTGCTTCTCCGAGTGGTAAATGTTATGAAGCTTATATGGGTTGACTAAAATCGGCGTGATATGCCGCCCAGGTTATATAAAGCACTTACAAAGTCTTTCCTATGCACCGGAGTGAGAAGAAAACCAGAGTGGAAAATAGCTGCAAATTTCAACAATATCGTTACGCCTTCAAAAGTTGAGCTAGACGAAATTTGTTCTTAAAACCATACTGCTAGGAAGTTTGGTAACCGCATCTTCTTTGGATCACAGGTCAAGTGTCCTAAAGATAGCTGGCATATACACCAATTGCTCCCACGTTAGAGCTTCAATAAAAATGAATTGTAAAAAATACAGGAAGTAAAATATACGCACTGCAATCTCGCGTTTCAATTCCTCAACATCGATCGTACCCTCCGTATCGGGAGTGATTAATTTACATTCCACTTTTGCTAGACGACATCCAATATCAAACGAGAAATGAGCCTGAATTGATTTCACTGTCAAATGCACCTTCAGGTGGTGTTTCCAAGATATGTTATTTAAAATATCCAAAGACTGAAACCGAAAATATAGAAAATCAGCGAGATATATTCCTATAATAACTGACAATCAAAACATCGCAGCACTGAGTATAAAATTAATTATAACTTTATTTCATATTTAATACAGCTTTGGATGCCAGAAGAACAAAAAGTTGTGAGAGGAAAACTAGAAACACCTCTTGACATCCATAAGCGACCATTTTTTTGATCCCACTTCCTTGTACACCAGCCTTCTTGGCTTTCGCATTCGCAGATTGCATTTCGAGAAGTTTACGTTGATATGCTGCAACCATTGCAGTGAACATTCCATATGTTGTGGTGTTCTGAAAATATTATTGATCTAATTGAGGACATTTGACCTATAATCGACAAGCAGCAACGAAATTCGTCGAAAATGGTTGTAAAAAACCGATCGATTGAAACTTTCTGCTTTTACAATTTTTCAATCCAGAGAAGTGAATAAGATAGTAAGTGAAAAATATTTCTTGAGCATTCGAAATTTTAAAAATTCTTCTTTTTTGCTGCTCATTTTAGAAAGAGTTTTCATGTTGTCGAACTGGTTGATTGGCGATGTCAGTGAGACTACTCAGACTTTCGGGTGAAATAACACAATTATCGCAGAATCGTCCAATTCAGATTAATCGAAAAGTTTTCTTTTTATGCTCTATGCATATTCATTCTATTACTTTCGATATAATGGTATCCATTATAAAATAGCGTTATAAACATCCTCTACATATTCATTATGGGTTCAATTGTGCAATAAGTACCACTCTTTATAAAACAAGAAAACTTCACCCATTCTTTCAATATTCGCAATTCTATCGTTATGTATACGATTGACTTTTCTCTAGTGAACGCTTCCCTTCCCCTCATTTCTCTTCTTCTTTCAGTTACATAATCAAGTGGAAAGCAATGAAAGAGCACAAGTGCTCAACAGAAATTCATTATTGTAAATTCGTTCGCTGAACAGAATATGGGTAATAAATTTTTTAGTATTGATGGCCAAATGACCAAGTGGAAAAGAATCAGCGTGAATGAGAGTTAATGACGATCAACGATTGAATCAGCGCAGGTGGTAAATTTGGGTGGATCAACGATCAACGATTAAAAAAATTTTTTTCCACTGAAGTGCTCATAAATGTAAGTATAGAAATGAATTTCCCATAATGCATTGTAATGTTAAAAGGTGGCAAGGAATTATTTAAGAATACATTCAATGATATAGCCAAGCAGTGGGTTAAGTTTTTCAGAAAGTTCGCGAGAAAAAAGATTCATTTAAGAAAAAATTATGTCAAAATTCACACTAGAGCACTCGAGGACACAACTAACAAATAGGATTTATGCAAATATCTCGAAATCGATAATCTATTTTGCAAAAATTTCCTATTTGGGAAATGAAATTTGTAGAATATTTCACCAGAATCATGCCACCACCGTCACTGTCCTTTTCGAAAAGAAATTGCTTTGGTAATCCCATCGCTTTGCCCACCCAATTCGTTGAAAGCATTTCAAGCTCATTCATCGCATGACATCCATCCTATAAATATCAACTTTTTAATCAGATCATCATCAAATCATACAACTGAAAAATGATAAATAAATAGCTACAATAATGACTGTAAAAATCCTATCATGGCGGCCATTGCTGTGGCCAAGAGCGGCTCAACAGAATGTGCGAAAAGTCTTGCAAAGACATTCGGGTATTTTCCGCATACCCATGAATTCAATGAATTTTATTCGCATTTAATGGAGTGCTTTAATTCATTGGCTTACAGATGCTTTATACACTCCATCATGCAAAGTTTTTTTTGCCAGAATGTTGCCTGAGAAGTACTTTTTAAGTGGATAAACGGGAGATACCGAAAGAAACGTTTTCAGAAAATATTTCAAACGTTTTCAGATGTCGACAACAGTCATAAATACAAACCGTGATATTGCCCTGCGATGCAAGGGTATCGCAAAGGGTGCTCACAATGATATCCGTCTTCGATTGTACGCCCGGATAGAAACCATGAGCACGGATGGGTGGACGCTCTTCGAACTAAAATCGCTCTCATAAGTTACAGCAGTAAATATTTTTAAAAAATTTTCAAAATTCCCCTAGAAAAGAAAATAGCTCGGAAAAAATATTTTAGCAGAAATCCATTATTATTATTATTGAGCAACAATGTTGAAACAGATATCCATCTCATAACTGCTCAACCTGCGTAGGTGGTAAATATTTCAGCTACGATTCAGAAATATGTAAATATTGTTCATCCTGCCTAAACCACACAACAGCTGATGTGTATGAACACATCTCAGAGCTGGTCACTAACCTGGTAGACCGAAACTGGAAAAAGAAACAATAAAACCAGCAGTAACAGCTGTCTCTTACCATTGGTAAAATGTCGGCCTGCAGTTCTGCAAGGATGACCTCTAATTCAATCGGTTTCTCGTTTGGTGGGATTGTTTTGTCGAGGGTTTTACCTGAAACACCTGTTAATAGATCAATCACAAAACAGATCACTCGTAGAAATTATGTTGGCTGCAACGGTATTAGATAAATTCAACGTGAATGATGAAAGTGTTGTATAATAGCTACATGAGCTCATTTTGGTTTCCATGAAGTAAGAAAACTGCTACATTAGAGGATTTGAGATCAGCTACAACATAGATACAACTAACAGCTATTATGCTAGGTTTTACCACCAAAAAATGTGAGACCAATGTTTTTCACCCCTCTGTTGCTCATTCCACCCCCCCCCCCAAAAAGGAAAAAAAATTCATTATTCCTCGTTCTCGTCTGAGTGTAGAAATGTTTTCAAACTTTTGTATTTTTCAAAACATGCAAAGTCGTACAGCCCTCACATTAATCCTCATACATCATACCAACAGGAATAGTAAAAAGTGGCCAACATCAGATGGGAACAGCAAAGATAATAGGTGAACAACAAGAAAAAGAGTATTCGCCGAAAATATGTGGTTCACCTTTAGCATCGTCATGCTTCTTGGTGCCTCGTTCATCAACCTTAACGCACAATGATGCCACATCATTCATTTTCTTCACAAATTCATCGGCCGCTGGCGTCTTCGAAATCTGTGATTATCTATTGTCATCATGCAAAAAAAGATTTATGCCATCATTCCTCAACATCCTCCAAGAGACATATCTTTTGATTCGTCTAGGAAATAGTTAATTCGTCAAAGAACATAAATATGATACCTATTTTGCAACGCGAGTGTTAAGATTTCAGGGAAGTGATAGAATGGAATAAGTGATCCAAAGACTCATTATACAGAAGAGATTATATTGAATAGGTTGTGAGGTATTAATGAGGAAATGAAATACATTTCTGGATTCAGAAAGAGTTTAATCAGATGTCAGAACTTGATTTTAATAGTGCTACAAAACATTTTTAAATTTTCAGCAAGCAGGACTATAGATGTGCTATAAAAAGAATCAATATCACTTCGAAATAAAGATTGAGGGGCATTCTTCGAGGTCATCCATCACACGGAATGTTGTTTGTTAATGGATTTAATGAATCGCAAGTTATGAGCATTGGAAAACACACCCACAAACACAAATTCGTATTCCATCGTAATGTGCTTTACATACATAAAAAACAAGGATAGTACTTTATTGTAAAATATATTGCAAGATTCAATTGGCGGCTGCAAAATTGATGAGAGAGATTTCAACCGTTTAGTTAAATTCAAAGCAAGCAAAAATGAATTCCCTTTGCAGTCACATCCAAAAAAAAGATTTCTAAACCAATTACTGTCTCTGTCTCTCTCAACTTCCTTTTCCTCATAATTCACAAATACACAACTGTGAAGTTTTGTCTATCACTACAATGGTACCGATGGCCGATGTACAAAATATTCTCAGAGTTCGATGAAATATTCGGCTTGCCAATTATATCAGGATTGATTTTAATGACTTTGCACCTTAACAAATGCAAATGAATGCTCAAATTTGTATATCGCTTCCTCAAAATTGTGGAGTTATGAATAATGAAATTATTATTGCTCTTACATCTTTATTTTCGGATTTCTTTTTCTCTTTCTTCTTCCCAGCAGAATCTTTCTCTGTGTTTTTCATTAGAGATGCTCTTGATTTCAGCACTCCTATATATCTAAAAAAGAATCTTTCTAGTGGTTCCACTATATAAAAACAATTTTTGTGTTTATTTCAATTCATTGGAGCTGCAATTATTAAAAATAATAATTTTCTCCTTAGGTTTTCTTCTCATTGCGGCAATCCACTTCCATAATGAAACACAAATCTTACGATTCGGTTTTGTATCCTTCAGTCATCACTACTAGGCCACCTATTTCTATTCCATCTATAAGAGGAACTCATTCATAAACAATAAAGACAACTAACTTTCTCCTCAAAATTTCCTTCAATGGACCGAACTCTTAGTGGCGCAGTAATAAGGCAAGAATGAAAGAAATGAATAAATGGAATTTAGTGCGCACTGCTAATCGATTCTTCTGCAGTAGCTTTGTCAGATCAATTCAAGATCCCTCGTCCCCTCTTCTCTCCCCCCCCCCCCCCCCCCCCCCCCCCCCTCCCGAACTAAACTGCTTTTCCTTTTAATTTTCCGTATAATCCTTATCGCGATGGGGATTTAAACATACTTGCGACTTTTTCTATGGTCGATATAAAAGATGATCGCGATACAGACGAAGCCAAAGGTGATAATAGCTCCTATAGCGAGGGCAGCCCAGAATGGTACCGTCTTCTTCTTCCAGAACTGTAACGATGAACAAGCTTACGAAGATTACTAATGATGTGAGCAGCAAAAGCGACTTAAATGATAACTTCAATAACCGATTTATAGAAATGTGATGGATTTCAGTTGTATTTGCAAGTGATAAATTTGCACTTTTGAACAAAATTAAACACCAAAACGATTTCACTATGCCTGAAAAGCGAAATACTGCAACGGCGCTTTACCTTGAATTAAAGGAGTGAAATATTCGAAATCAACACAACAATAATACAGCATCACAAAGGATACTCGATGTTTATTTACTTAGTTTACATCATATACTGCACTCGGCATAGTGAAGATTTGACATTATAGCAGAAAACGATTTGAAGTTGTTAAAAAATTAGGAGTGTATTTTATAAAGAAAATATTTTCTTACCGAAGATTTTTCTTCACTACGATGATCGCCGTCATCTTTCCTCAAATTTTACTGCTGTTTACTATATTATCATTCGATATAAACTAAAAATGCTATCGTTTGATCAGCAACATACTCTATTATAAAGAGTTGTTTATTTCTCATGAAATAAAAATTCCAATTGCTGGATTTCAGTTGCACATCAAATAGATGAGAAACCAATTAGCTAGTCGATTGTAATTCTAATTTTCGAAAAAATGATTCCGATAAAATTTCATAAGTCGATTAGAGGAAAGTCGCCATAATTTTTTGAAGGATACATTTAATCTATGCATTTTTTGCGTTACATAAAAAGCACCGGTTAAGAATTTAGCGTTATTGCAAGTATTCTCCAGTTACAAATTATGAGTATTTCTAGAATAAAGTCCTACTAAATTTATGCATTATGAGGCAAGTTCCTTCAGTATGAATGAGTGTTGGCTTGCATCAGAAAATTTCACTGAACATACTCAACATCACGCTTCCGGCGAATCTTTCCACTCATCGATAAGCATATCTCGTCCAGCATACTATGCAACTCAGTCTGCCATGTGTCCTTGCCGAAACTGAAAAAAAAAGTTGATTGGTTTTGAACCAAACTAAAAATATGCTGGGAACCGTGCAGCCATCGAGATGTGTTACAGCTGAAATCGCTAGTTTATTTATTAAAAGCAACCAGTCAAAATTTCTTTCACGACCGAAAACGATTCCTTGCAACCGAAAATCGGTTGAAAGAATTTCAAAATGCTGCCCCATTGCTAACGGAAGCCGTTGGGTAGAAATCGGATTCCAACTGCGAACGAATACATTCTAAAAATGTTAATCGGTTACCGACCGACTGAATTCGGTAAAGATTGAGTTTCGATTGTAACCGAAAAACCGATAAGATTCTTAACCGAATTTCACCCATTAAAAACAGACCAACATACGGTTTTTCAGTGAGCGTTTGTAATGCTGAAGCACTAGGATGCTTAAACGCGCTCATTTCTTGATTGATTGCAAAAGCCGAGCGCATTACATACTCCACAGAATCAAGCTCTCAAGCTCGCATTTATAGAGCAATGCATGCCAATGTACCTTCCACTTCGCAAGCCAACAGATTGGCAACCCTACCACTACACGAATTTGCATAACATTATAAAAGTGGATGTCCACTTACTCGATCGAAGAGATTCCTTGAGCAGGGAGTGCAACGTGTGCCGTCATCCTACTGGAGTGGTTCTCGTAAAACTGTACCACCGCCCCGTAATTCAGCAGTAATATGCACCACTTGAAATTTTGACTAAAATGAGTTACGCGTTGAAAACTGCATCACTAATATCAAAACACTGAATTAAAACAAGTTACATTCACCCACTCTAATCGTTGAGTCCCAACTAATGGGGATTGGTGAATTCACAAAGATACCTAGCCGATGAGCGTTTTCAACACTTTGCAAGGCTGTGAGTAAAAAATGCATCAGAAAAACTTTCCCACTCATTCGTATACACCAAACGTCAGCTAAAATTATACATGCATATCGAATATCGCTGTTATTTCAAGCAACAAATTTTATCACTTTACCCAGTTTTCTCACTTTTTGTCTCTTTTAAAAGCATGAAAGAATGAGTACTGCTAGCAGGTGAACGCAATGGATGCACATATTATTGGCCTATGTTAGTTCCATAAAATGTTTGATTCATTCATTCCATTTCCCTGAACGCCTTCTATCACAACTTTCTCCTACCATTTTTTCTCCTATCTTCCATGATATTACCTTTTTTTCGCTTTTCAAATTCTTCTTTTACATTGCTTTCAACTTTTTAAATTACGCCTTCAATGGGCGTGGTGAAGCATTTGCGGCAGCACTGTCACGTTCTGAGGATACACAAGATATAAATACCCTTTCCTTAGCACATAAACATCCTACAGGGCATTTTTTAAAGTTTAATTTGCCGAGCTGGTTCGGTCCACTTTTCTGCGATCGCTTGATTCAGCTGATAGACGAGGGATGCTCAGATTTCAGTGGTCAGTGATGTGATCATCGGCCAAAAACGGATGAACGGAATCCTGCAGGCTGATCGAGTCTCACAGATTATCCTTACCAACAAAGTTTATTTATAAAAGCGATCAGCCAACAAGGCTATGCTACAAGTTTATAAATTTTCGGATGTGAACATAACACAAACCGCGAGAAAAAAATTGTAATTTGATTGGGTGCTATGAGATTTGTGCCTGCAAACTCGTCACTTTTTGAGCATACTCGCGCGTCCATCATGTACACAATATTGAAGCGTTTCGCCGATGAGTTTGCGAAGTACTCTTTGATCTAGAAAATGTTTTATTGCTCTTAGCAATGATCGTTTAGCAATAAAAAATTATTGATTGATTGGATAAGTGGTTGATTTATCGTAATGAGTGTAAAAATTACAAAATCACCCATTTATTCAAAAATTATAACGTTGATCATTTGTAGGGCCTAGACCGAAGGTCACCTCTGTAGAAAAGTTTGAAATTTTACAATTCCACAGAGAGCAAATAGCGGTTACGAACTTGAAAAATAAAAATGGTCAATATTGCAACGATTTTAACGATCATTTTATCTGTTAATAACTCAAAAATAATATAGGATGCACTGTAAGGTAATAAAAGAAGAATTCATATATAATGAAACCATCTGTTATCATAAACCATTGCTTGAATCAGCGATAGAAAATATTTCCGTTCTGTGGTGACATAACTGCGATTTCAAAAATCTTTCTTAGCTTAAATCCCATATCTTAGTTCGATGAAGAGGATTCACATTTGGTACTCGTTGAAATGACTATCTATAATTTTAACGCGCTGACCTTGATGATTATCTAAAAATAGCCACATGAAAGTACAAAAACAACGAACATAATTGATGAAGTCAAGTTGAATGCCTTCCTCAGCGAACACGTTCACCCCACCGTCGAAGAAAACTGCTTCTCTGGCTTCGTGAACATCCACGTCAACCAGAAGTAGAATTGCAAAATACCAAATGGGACATGTCATTCTAAATGTGGGAAGCATTCATTGTTGAAGGGGCGTATTAGAAGTCAGCAATTAAGGGGAAATTTTCGAAGGCGAAGCTTCTGAAACTTCTGAAATTTTGAACCTTCTAAAGTTGTATTTTATGGTGACATTTAGATGCATTTGCCGTTGAGGTTACATTCAACAATAAGAAATAAAGATTACTAATTAAGTTGAAGAACAGAGATATAAGCGTACTCGAACAGCTTCAAGAGTTTATATGAACTTAGTGAGCTTGAAACTAATAACAACCAAAAAATTAGTCATTCTTAATAGTGACCTGGAATTTTAGCAAAGATAGACGAAAAGGAAGCAACGCACACATTTGAATTAACCCAGTCACCTATTTATTAGGTGCTGGTGTGTATGTGTGTGTATCCACAGGTCGATCATTCAAATCTCCATTTACAATACAACAGGTCGGTCTCGCATTTTGCTGACAAACCGACTTAATTAGCAGTGGTAAAATTTTAGGGAGACTATTACAACAGATGCGTTAATCATTCTGGATGTAAATCACCGGCTTGAATTTCTCTGCGAACTTCTTTGCGTTCAATTCGTACTTATTAAAAAAATTATAATATCAGCATCTAGCAGTATCTAGCCTTTGTTAGCACTGGTCAATTCTGAGAAGTCTCTATACTTTCAATTAACACCTTATGACAGCTGTTTTATTTTCAGGATAGAAAGAAATGAGCAAGATGGGCACATTCTAAACTATTAGCTTAATAAATAGACTTTTAAAAACGTCACGACGGATTAACGCAAAAGATAAGATATACGAACCTCCCGAAGAATTAGTTAGGAACGGCCACACAAAACGATCTCTGAACGAAACAATGAGTACACCTCATTTAGAACCACAACTCATTAGTGCAAATATTGCAAAAAATGATAATTATTAAGATTATGGATGCATGAGCCCAAATTATGAAAAAAACAAAAACAAAACAATATGCAAATTGCACAACCCAAATGCAATGAAGACGTTGCATTGCAATATGAACTATTATAATTTGCCTATAAGTTTAGTATTTATATATTTATGCACAACATTTATCTAAGTAAATTTTTTCTTCGATGAAAGAGTGGTAGAATTTGCTTAAATGTTGCAGAAAGGTTATCAGAGTTTCGTTGTTATAATTAAGCAGCAATTTGCCAGTGGTCATATAATTAGAAGAGTGAAACCGAAGTCACTATAACTTATTCACGAATTGATTTGAAAACCCTCACGTAAGCTTGCAAAATTTAATATCTATAGCTCCTCTAAATGAGCAGTAGAAACCGAGTAATGGCTACCGCACACACATCTCAAATAGGCATATTCCCTCTTAACGTTATTCGTTCCAAGAAACCGCTCAAAGTGCTTTAATTTGGAATACTTGTACCGTTCATTTTCTTGCTTATACCGTGATATTACGGTAGCGGTATATGCACGCTGGATCATTCTAGAAATACGCCAATGCATGGGGTAACTCTATTACGCCAACATAAATTACGCCAAAATAAAGCGTAAAATATATTAATAAAAAATGAATTTAACTCGACAGTGGACGTGAGATGGCCTGATGGGCATTTTTATATTTGCTTGATATTATTCAGCCATATTCATAATTTGAACTCTCGTTAATAGAGGCATGCCCATTGAGTATATATGCAAGGTGCATTCATTTATTGTTTATCCACTTTCGTCAACGCTTAATAACACTTTTACCGCATACGATCAATTTCACATTCATTGACCGATGAAACTCCAGCATAGGCAGGCAGTTTTAGTAGCAAAGACTGCTTATTAATATTTAATATTGCTCACTTTGTGTGCATAGTATCTCGATAGGTTTGAGATAGAACTATATTATAATGAGGCAGAGATGCTACAAAAATTATTAATTTGTATTCTCATGGAAATAATTTTCCAATTTCACTATGAATATGCTAAATCCCTCATTCTGCGCGCTTGGAAATTTGCTTCACTAAAGTATATCAGAGCGACGCTATGTCTGTGTGTGTCTCTGCTTGCATATGCTCGAATTGCTGAATTTAAAGGCATTTAAGGATTTAAAGGCAACCTGGTGGCTATGATTCAAACTACGTGACGACTTATGAACGACAGTCTCACTATATTCCAAGCCATACAACGACTCATTAATTTTAGAGCACTATAGATACTTTCAGCTGCTAAAAAAAATTCACACCTATTTAACATAGGCGGTATTTTCATTGAACTTTTTTGTAGAAGATTTATAAGCGAAATCGTTTTTGTGTTCAATTTTTCGTTGAGAGTTTGTGAAACTGACTGGTCAGGCAAGTGGAATGGAAAGTCCAAACTTTTCCAATTCTTGCCAGTTCTTCCAAGATGCTTTTCCACTCATTTAATTTTCAGGTCTTACTATCCTTTTTCGCCACGTTCTAATGGAAGGTTTAAATGCAATAATATATTCCATTACCATAATTGAATAAGTTCAGTTCACTTAGTGCTTAGTACCATTCTGCGCATAACTATGCAAACAACGTCCAGAAGAATGTAAATTATTTGCTAGTGCAATATTTCTACCCTATACCGCTTGCACTCGTGTAATTTGCAAATCTGACGACTATTCTATTCTTTGAGTAGAAGTTGGTAACTTGCTTTTGTGATGTAATATTTCTACAAGTGGGATTTCATTGAGCGGTCGCTATCCTTCCGGTTCATTTCTGAGGCATATTCGATTCATTTGTTGGTAGCACTTTCATTATATGAAAAATATAATTATTCGAGGTTTTAAGTGATGCTCATAAAGTGGCTACCTGACAAACACTACATTCTTTTTGATTGCTGATGAACGATGTGTTTTAAATGAATTATATTAGCGATAACCAATTACTGCAACGAATTCATTGTTATATACATAGTTGCATATTCATTTAGGTGCTAATGCTGATGAGTAGACGCCAACAGAGCGCAAAAAAAAAATCTTTAAGTTAATAGAAAATGGTGATGCAGCCCGAAAATAAGCTCGCATTTGATTTATCGATTGCCTAGTTCTAAACATATTTATGTCCTCCAATCTCATTTGATAGTCCTCCAACGTCGTAAAACCTAGGCATCCCTGTAAGCGTCTATGAAAATTGCTTTGAAGGTAATCGTGAACGATGGGAGAAGCGTATGAAGCACTTGGACCAATGGACAGTGAGCCACCACCTCAGCCACCAGCAGCAGCACCTCCACCACCGCCACCTCCACCTCCACCGTCTGCACAAAATATAGGTTTCTTCTCTCTTCTCGATCATTAAAACTGTCTTTTATGTGAATATTCCTTACTGCATCGGACAAAGAATTATGCTCATAAACGATGCTACATACTGGAAAGTGACCGATTTGAATTTAGGTTGTACTGGAAAGCCTTATCTGAAAGCATCACCTGGAAGCAATGAAAAATTTAAACTGCTAAACTCGAACAACTCAAAATCCAAATAAATCGGAAGCAGCACACCTATGGAAGTCAGCAAACGCTTTAAAATATTTAAGAAATATCTCTTAAAATAAGAGATCCTCTTAAAGGAAAAATGTAATAGGATTTTTTCACGTGATTTGCCTTCTCAGCTACATTTCAAATAATTGACGATTTTTGTTGATTAGCACAATATTTTTAAAAGGTATTGCTGACCGCGTTGAGATCGTTCCATGTGTTCATAAGTGTTCGCAACCTGGTCCACCAGATCCGCAATACGCTTGTTTTTCAGCTCCGGGTACCGCTGCTAGCGCTGGTGTTGCCATCGAAGCCAAAACGAAGGTTTTGCGTTTGCATATGATTCTGTGGTATGCTGAAGCTTTATAGGACGAAAGTTTTAGTTATCTTTCATCTATAGCAGCGTGCCAAAAAGTGGAACGAAGTTGTAGAAGATGTTGTAGGCCCACTCCCTCTCTCACCATCTTCAGCCGATAATTTTGCCATAATGAACTTCAGCTGAGCTTTCGTAGAACGCGCAAGTACAGGTCGACTTCGTTTCCATTACATTTTCTGCTCTTTTATTCCAAACTTTGGTTCATATTAAACATTTTTGCGCTCTCTCATCCAATTTCATTGTTAAATATGCAATAAAAACATGCAACTCACGCAGTATAATATCATAAATGTGCTCATGACCAGCTGCAGATTTGAAACTGGGATTACATGCTGAGTTGAAACATACCATTTTGAATACTCTATCAGGAATGAAGAGAAATAGGAAATAAAACAGACATGAAAAAACGGAACTCCCACTCAAAAACTAACGCCTACCTGCATGGATTTCTCCTCTTCAACCACCTTCGAAATGGCATCATAATAGAGGCACTGGGTAAGATAAAGGAAAATGGTTACCTTCTTAATTCGCAGTATTCCTTTTCAATGCTCTCCATTCTGCACCTTTAATGTTTATGGGACACCCATCAAGAAAAAGAGATATTTTGCAATGTCTGTTAACTTTCCTCGACCGAAAAAGAACATTGACTGTTTTGTCGAAACTGCATGAGTTTATGAATAAATCTGATTAGTTGTTATTAAGTAAAACACCTTTTCCTCGTGATGCATATGAGAAGTGAAAAAGTTACAAGCCGGATATGAACAAGAAAGATGATATTTGAGCCCGAAAACTATATGAATTCCAAAGAAAGAGTTACAAGAAAGGAAACACTCAATCTAACAAGCTTAATGAGATTTTAACCTCACATGAAAATCATCGAAACAACCGCAACATTTTTCCATCGCCACGTTCCTCACGCGATAACGAGCAATAACTTGTCGGCTGATAGAAATTTTATCAATTTCAATGCGCAATTTTTGGAAAAAAGCTGCGAGCTGCATATTTTGACTCATCATAATGTCAAAAATGTGGGATTTGGGATTATAACTTAGAAAATTGATCTCCTTTTCGATACACTTTAAAGTGGTAAAATAAGGTGACGAATGGAGAGCGCTCAAAAATTTTTACATATCTGGTTTATGCATACAACGTGAAATCGATGAAGGCTTATGGAACATATGGATGTGCGTTTTTGGAGAGAGGATGGGGTAGATAAAATATTTACATAGGAATGTTTTGAACGCACGTATTTCGAACATATTGCAATATATTAATAAGCGAAGACGTTCAAAAATGGCAAGACTACCACACGACTGGTAAATGTGGGCATTTGTTCTCTTCACGTTCTCCTTCTTTCGATCTCCTAGTAACCCTTTTCGTCCTCCTCATATTCTTTCAAATCTTAAATTTTTTCGCACCTGTCGATTGAATTGGTAATAAACAGAGTGACTGACTAGATAAATTCTGATCTAATATACAAATGAACTTGCATAGAGCTCAAATTCATCGATTTACTCGCTCATGCATTAGTAGATGCAGAACGACGTTTACGGAAGCGACTTTACTACATCAAATTTCAACTAATTATATGTAAAAGTTTCACTTCATATTCTCAATGACTCGAGTAGAATATGAGAGCATGACTTCGTTGCTATTACATGGGTGATTGCAGCCTGCGTTTGGGATGGCTCATGAGAACACAGATTTTGGCATCGTTTCCGCTTATACATTAAACTCAGCAGCTGCGCAACCTGTCATACCAGAGCATTCAGGTAGGCCTCGTTGTTAATCTCACTGTTACTTGTAGATATTGGAAAAATAGTGGAGGAGGAGGGGAAGGGATGGCTAAACATGCCGATCCCTTCGCAAAAGTAATCGAGAATTCGAAAGTTCTAATGATCGTCTTTAATTTTCCACACTCGAAAAGCGCGGTGATGAGGTCTACCGAGATTCTACTCATTCTTTCTCAAACGCTTGATCATATGCGCAGGAGGAGGAGTTATTTTAAATAATAATAATAGGGAAGCAATGCTACCTTTTATACCAATTAAAAAACAACATGCATTATATATTAAATAACGGAGAAATTTGAGCAATAAGCACTGTTCCACATTTGCCATATATTCGTGTTTAGTGCACCATACCATATCAAAAACCTCTTCTTACAATGCGATATGCACACCAATCTGAAAAAATAGATTACGATAAAGATTAACAATCTTTAGAAAAAGATATCGGCAGTTTTTGATGGTATACGATGGAACAAAATTCCTGCCTAGATGAACCTTTTTAAAGCTAACAGCTCTACTGGACCAGGCATGGTATCTAATACAGTGCCTCACATTGGAAAAAAAACCTGTGATAATGTGCGCGTAACCAGATGAAAGAAAATAGGTAGCACACAGTAGAGTGAGATGGAGTTTATGAGCATTACAGTACATTAAAATGACAGTACTCTTAGTGGTACACTGAAGAAAAGGATGTCGCTTTAAAATACGATATTTAAAAACCATGCGGAGGCAGTCGACGGGAAATGCTGTGTGCTAAACAAGTCGATTAATAATTCAGGTGCACCGGTAATGAAGCAAAAAAAGAAGAAGGAACGCACACGAATAGGAACAATATTACTCGTGATATTTAGTATCTTGTTTGGTGTATCAGCAGTCGGAGTGATCGTTTGCATAGCATTGATAGTGTTCGACGTTGAAATTTCTTGAGAATGAAAAGCCTTTTTATAAACATACAGCAGTAGTTGAATAAAGATTGTATTCTCGTTTAATATGATAAAGTTTTAATGTTTATCGTTGGTGTTCGATAGCAGCAAACCTTTCTAAACAACTGATTCCTCTCTATGATTTCACTTGAAATATAGTGTTCAGCACTGGCCGAATTTCGCTGTTCAGTCCACTTCCTGGCTTGCAGAAATTTCGGCATCTGTTATTTTAAAAGCAAAACGATTTTAAGTGGTTGAATCAATTACAGATGATTTATCACTTCGTACGATGAAGGGCCACTGTAAGAAGAAGTGATAAACTGCGTTTTATTTAAAAGAGCATATTTCTCTGCGCAGATGCCCCTCACTCGTAAAAGACCACTTTCAATAAAGGCTGCGACGAATTTTAAATGCTTCCCATGTCTGCTTTTCATTTAACAAATCTCCCGGTTCCCATCCTCCGAGAAGTCGAAGCTCTAACGGGAACAAAATTACTGAACGACTCAGTGAAGTCATCGCTCATGATCTTATTGGGACAGGTAGATCGCACCATATCCCACCTGTTTCATTACGCTTTTGCATAAACCATCTGCAGATTTGTATGCTTCGCACCTGAATCATTGATTATCGAAGGGGAATGGTTTGGATTCCAACCACCCCATCTCTCGTATAAACAATCCAAGCGCTCACATGCATCAAAAACTGCGCTCAGTTCGCTCGCGCTAACTTGCATATTTCCGCCGCACTCTGCTCGCCACCTCAGAACAGCGTCATATTGCCTCACTTCACTCTCTTTACAATAAATATGTGTAAGGGTACGGGATTTATCTCGAGGCTTTACTAGGTACTATGTGAAGCCGACATAGTAAAGAGGGTTGAGGTTTTATTCAACGCTTTAAACAAATTGACATAACACCATAAAGAAATGGGGTGATCAGGAGAAAATGAAGGCTCCCCCAAGATGGCTTCAGCAATAACCACAAGAACGGCCAACGTCTGCGCAACCGCTGCAGGTCCAACCCGACTGGAGACACACCGGAAGTAATAATGACCGCCCTTTCCCCTGCTTTGCACCAAAGCAGTTGGTCTGTGCTGATCTCCCCTACATATGTATCTTAAGTTGTTCACGTTTCCCACACCAGTTATGATTCCGGGGTGCGGTTCTCAGATGGAGACGATTTATTCGTATTACCTGATTTTTTGTTCTTTTTCCCTTTCCTTCGTTCTTACGCTCTTCTCTTCCAGTAACTCATTTGCGTAGAGCTCAACGTTAAATTTTTCAAGCAATTTTGGCCTGCTTCAATCGCTGACGAATCTCTCCGAGAAATCGCGTCGGAGCGAAACTTTCGTCAACTGTTTCCTATCACGAGGAAAGTTGTTTCATATTCGGCTCAATGAGCATGCAAAATTGTGTCTTGAGCTAACTTCCCTTTAAAATTCTTCCCCTCCCCGTTGAACGACCGCTTTACCTTTAACGCAGTAAGGATGCAAAATGGCGTGTGATATATTGCAATGCACTAGGCCAGCTCCGACAGAAGACCTGCCAAGAATTCAGTGAAGTATGTGAAGCCAACTTATCACTCGCATTTCTAATGTTCGCTTCAAAGATAGCAAAAAATGATTCATACCATGAGCGAAGCACTTCTGACCCAAGCTTTTTGCAATGCAATATGCAACAGGATGAAGCCACGAATGCCCATATCTGTTCACTAATTTAGTGGAGCTCAATATGCAGTCAGTCATCGCTGTGCAAAAGCATCCTTCCATATTAAACTTAACGAATAATTCAATAAAAATATCTCAACAATCACCGATGGCATACCGCTGCGCATGGTTTTATTTGTAGAGCCGTCGCTCGACTATCCACAATATATAAAAATACACTTGGAATCAAACCTTAAGGGACTGGATCTCCACTCGAGCATGGTATATATCTCTCCTTCCCTTTCCCTCCCCCACCCCCCTCTCCTAATGTGCGGAAGGGTTTGACGATTTGAGACGCTTCTATCCGCAAAAAAAGGAAGGCAGTTGTCGGGTGACGCATCAAATATGGCCGCAGCTGCGACTGCAACTATTTTTTCCACCCATATATGGTTCCATCTTTTTTTCGAATATTCAACACTTGTTATGAAGAAAGTTGTCAGAAAAGCAAATACATCACATCGATTACACCATGAAAAACCTATCCACTAAAACAAACTTGGCAACTTAGGAAGCAAACTTGAACGTGGGATAGTTGTTTAGCCTCCCTAGCACACCGTCTATTGTTTTCGTATTCAACAGTAGATAAGGCCTAAAACTTCTTATAGTTTCGATAGACGTCAATATCCGATATGTCTCAACAACTTAACATAGAATGGGTCTACAAACAGCTCCCTCCCCCCCCCCCCCCCTCTTTCCTAAAAAACAGCGCGAAAATCATTTTCAAAGAGCAAAACGAGTATTACGACATTCTATGATCGACTCTCACGATTCGGAACCAACCACAGCGTAATTATTACCCAGAAATTAGCAGCGGAATTAATTTCCCAACTATTATTCTTAAATAATTCAACACATCTCATGTGAACCATTTAACATATTACTCTAACAAAATTATAACAATCCCACGCCAATAATTTTAAAAAAAAATCGAATGAACATTATTCAATTGAGAAGTGCAATAAATTGAACGGCTTTAGCAGCAAACAAAAAGTTTGCTTAACACGCACAAATCTGATATGTAAATAATTCACAGATTTAGAAAACATAAAAGAAAAATACAATAGCACGATAGTCAAACAAAACGAGACATATAAGTAATGATTTTTCAAGAAGAAAGCACACAACCGTGTAATCACGAATCTAGCAGCTGAACATTTATATTTATTTAAAATAATCTTAGCGCAATATTCTTATTAGCACAATTGGGTTGCGTGAAATTTAATGATAAAACAAAACGATCACTCTTTTATTGATCGATACGCGATCTAAAATATTCCCTATTTATATATTCATATAAAAATTCGATATGTGCATATATTGCACGATTTTCATTCAATGAGGATTTTTTTAAACGATAACAAATATTCTTTGTTACCGATAATAACAGAAAAAATCAAATGCAAACGCAATTTACTTCAATTCAAGAGATCCGTTAAAGATCTTTTCATAAAGCAAAAACGGTGAACTTGATGCTCGAATTTAGGTTAAAACGCTAATTTAGAAACGATTTGGAAAGCTTTCATGAAATAAAATATGGGGAAAAAAACGAAGAATGATTTAATGAACGCGAAGAAAGCACAACCATTTGGTTAAAATGTAACGCTGCAACAATGAAATACCAGCTACTATTATTACTTCAAAACTCGCTGCTGGCAATAAGTAATTCAATATTTTGGTTACCTTAAACAATTCGGAAACATTGAGGATTATTATCATTGCTAGCATCCTAAATTCAGTTTACTAGCTAAGCATCCAAAATCAAATAAGCGCTGCTATGCAAGCGATGGCCAAGTGCGTAATGCAGACGATTCTGCGCGTGTGCATATAAAATTGGGTTGAACGTGTGCACATCAGCTGAGCGCCGAAGGAAACGAACAACATTTATGCTGTCTACGCGTCGAGCACCCACACTTTGCCCTCTCCTCCCCTTTCTGCAAAATCAGTTCCACGCTGAAAACAGCCCTGAAAAACCTGCACGCTGGAAGAATTTCAGCATAACTTCACCTTCCACACCTTGTTCAGTGGTTGCATTATTGGCGTTCAATGCAAGCAAATCATAAGTTGCGAATATAACAGCACGTTGATATACCGACAACAGTCTTTCAAAACATGGACTCATAGCTTCGCGAGATGGGAAACGATGGACTCCGATTGAGACGCTTCTTCGGCAGTCTCTCTAGCATGTCCAGCAAATCACGAAATGATGGCCGATCGCCAGCGGTGTATGCCCAGCACTGCACAACGATTTCCTGGAAAACCTTCAACCACAAACTAGTTGACCGATCGATTCATTCACAACCCGCAACTAGCACGCCTTGAACTAGAGCACATTTACTTATGGGGAACCGTTCCCTCTTGATAACGTCTACGAAAGAACACCCAGCTAACAATGAATATGATCCCTGCCGATAGTACAAAAGATTTATAGAAGACAGCGTTCAATAAGCCCTCTTCCTATTTCCATATGATGCACAGAGTAATAAAGAATATTCGAGGTCCACATCTTGAAATACGCAAACCGATGAAGAAAATAAGGATAAATTAGGTTGCTAATGGACAATGCGGGAGCCACGAACTGCAGTGAGTTGGAAAGGCGTCGTGTCGGGTATCTAAAAGTTGTCAATTTTTCTTAACAATCCAAAAAAACGCACGAATGAGCGAGCTCCGGTCTTCCCAATTTTGTCGCCAACGACAAAGGATGCATTACTTTCGAAGACTTCCACGTATCAATGGATGCTTCTTTGCTGCGCTGTGGAGCTCGAAACTTTGGGGTGGTGACACATTGTCAGCTTTTGATCACATATCAATCTCCGTACTTGAAGCCTCCAACATATGTCCCGTTTTTGCCAGTTTGTCAGAAGCAGGGTTATTAACATGGGCAAAGCTTATGGCTAATACCATAACAGTGAAAACATCCGAAGACCCTCATACTTCTGGTAGCTCACGAAGTACCTAAATGATCGCTTAGGCAGATGTTTTGAACCTAAACACGAGCCGATTACAGATCAGCATTAACGCGGTTATTCAACACAAAATTTAGGTAATGCACAAGTATCGCCTGAGTATTCCATATTGTCCAATAAGCCACGCAGCACTACTTTGACCTCACCCGGTTTGATCATCAGAATGGCTTTAACTGCTAAAAAGACGTGCTTACCTTGATCTCTCTAACGCCGTGCAGATTGCTCAATGCTCCTTTCATACCACGTCCCACCTGCCAAATCACCACATCGGGATGAACTTGTTCGAATGGAAACTCGTATGTCATTAACTCGAACCAAATTGTTCTATAAAAAACACTGATGGGATATCACTTATATTATCGCATTTAAAAAACTAGCCGGAAGTTTTGACAGATTCCATCGAATGTTTTCGGTTGACGGCCACAAAACTACGCTAAAAGGAACCACTGGACTGAAAAAACACTGAACTATTCCAGCGACCTTCTTTGAGACCGCGAGCGAAGAAAATGACTCCCTTTTGTATTCTTTCATAGGCAAGGATATCGTTGTATCACTCATCATAACAACCTCCCTGTACAGCACATATGATCACTGCATTTGCCGTTATTAAAGTGCCCTGGAGTTTCTCACCGGATGTTATACGGTATGACTGGGGAAAATATGACTGGAGCAATAAGATGCACACCTCTGATAAGTACAACTGGCTCGACTAGGAGAAGCAGAATCAAGAAATGTTGCATGCAAAGAACTTCGGTTTCATTGTTTAGAGGGACGCATGGGTGATAAGCGCAAAATTAATAAAAGACGGGCATACACTCAAGCAATACTGCAAATCACAATAATCACTACTCAAAAGGTGCAGTAGGGAAACGCTCCAGCGGGGAACTAAAGAACTCGGTAATGTAGACGCGCGGGCATGTCCTTTTGAAACCGCATCAGACCAGTTACGACCACAATCCACAGCGCTGACCAATGCATCATAACCGATGTAATGAAAGACGCAGTTTGTGACAGCCGGGACTGAATGAATGACGACAAGCTTCGAATGCTTACAGTGATATAAAAATATTAAAAAATGCGAGAGCTCACATAGAAGTAAATTGGCCTTTATGAGGCAAAAGCGCAGTTACAGCAGTGAATCGAAGTGCAAACATGCGCATTCAAAAAAAGAAGCTCCAATGAAGGTGAAGGCAGCGATGGCAAGGGAAACGAACGGGAAGGGAAAAAAGGAGGAGAAGAGCATGATAAAGGCGGAAAGAAAGAAGGAGCTTTATAAAGTCGATTATCACCAGAGGTTGTCTGGCTGAAAAAAAACATCTCGAAGTTTCAATCTGGATAAGAAGACTAACAAACCAGATTCCAGTATCATGACATGACGAACAAAAACAAACTATATACGTTACTTTCGAGTTATGAGGAAGAAATAGAGAGCAAAAAAGGTTACCCAAATGCGTAGATGTCACTAGCTTCGGAGAAGGGTAGCTGTGTGAGCTCAGCTGAGAGCTCTTTAATCAGCTCCGGAGCCAAATAACTCAGCCAATGATCCGGAACAATTAATGTGTGATTCCTGGAAACATTTCGCAACAATAACGCACTGCCCCCAAAGAAAGCGATTATGAGCAAGCATGTTCCTTAACATTATATCATAAACAAGACAATCGGCAGAATAAAAAAATGTAAATCGCATACAAGTTCTATTTCAGAACCTGTTTTTTTTTCTATTCTCTGCACAAAAAAATTCCCCTCCTAAGACTCACTGTCAGGATCCGTCCTCTCGAATCATTTTTTCCTTAGATGCATGCGACATCTGCGTGAGTTAACATTCTTAGTGCCTTTTAAATTGCTCTGATCTCTAACTGCCATGGACGACAGAAGTTTTCGACCACCAGATCAAATTCCGCTAGAAATAAGAGGCAAGAAATGAAGAACACTTTACACTTATCAAATAACAATTGGAAAAACCGAGAAAATAATTCTCCAAACACAACAAATGCGAGCAAATCACAAATCACTATGAACATTTCTGTCTAAAGCAAGCAATAACTAAACATTACACCATATCATGCCTGTATAAAGCGAACAACACTCTATATAAAAAACTATAACCTCAAATATTATAGACTAGCCTAACACATCAACTAACATATACAAACAGTATATAAAGATGGCCAACTGCATCTATCAACAATTCGCGCACGAACACATGTCAAAGACTAACAAACCTATAGGGCTGTGCGAGTCGCTTCATGCTGAAAAGTCCGAAGTCGGTGATAACAACACGATTTCGATTTTCGATAAAAATATTCTTCGTACGCAGATCTTTATGGATTATCTTCTTCGTATGCAAGTATGACATACCCTGAAAAGAATTCCATAACCACAATGTCCACAGAGAGGTATTTTCATGCAGCGAAATACTATCAGATATCACTCATTAACTAAGAACAATGGAAATTAGGCGAAAAACTTATTTCTTCCAAATACAATGACTTAACTCGCATTCCACTTTACGGCTGACGTGGAAGCGATTAAAAAACAACCCATCCCCTCATGTTTATTCCCTCTTATATGCCCTAATGTTCCAATGCCTTAAAAGCACATATACATTATTCGGACAAAAGTGTATAAGTTGAAAGTTGAATGGGTGGAGCCGGAGTAGGAAGATTTTTAAATGGTGGTACTAGTTTAAATGGGAAACCTAAATTTTAAAATCGTAATCTAGAATGACGCACTGAACATGTAAGGACTGCAATTTTCGAGCTCATCTCGCCGATATCCGCTTTCAGAACTTCTAAATAACCTTCTGCACTTTTTTTGCACATTGCGATGGAACTTTGCATTTCACAACGACGGCGAAAATGTGAAAGGTGTACATGCAGTTAAGTCGATAACAGGAATGATGGTTGTTAGCAGCACTCGTATCTTCTCAGAAGTGACTTTCGATGTGAATGAAAGCAATGCAAGACCTGCTTAGCCATAACAACTCACCTGGCACGTCTGCGTAGCAAGATGTACTACTTGGGAAAAGTCGAATTTCTCAGGTATATCGTGCAATAGTTGATGCAAGGGTCTACCCTTGCAGTAGTACATCACAATGCCGAGTTTGTGTTGGTCCATACAATAACCCATAAATAAGACAATATTATCGTGGCGTGTATTCTTAAAAGATGCTACCTCCGCCTGCAAATAATCATCCATCCACTTTACCAGGATTGAAATGCAACGATGGCAGAATATATGAATGCCCTCAATAATAGGCTTTTATTTAATCAACAGATATATCCCCTCTCCACTTGATATAGTACTTTTCAAGTACTACATCTTCATGGGAAAATGACAACATTTTTGGAATATTTTATTTTAAATATTTCTATTTCCCATCAGATTCAACAGCAGACAAAATATGAACCATAGAAGTGTAAGTATAAATCCTTCATAATGTAACATAAGCCTACTTGGTCACTGGTCAGCGAAGCACTTTTAACTGGTAGGAAATGAAAGCGAATGAGAAAAGAACAGACGACGACTGAAGTACAAAAAAAGAACCAGTTCTGATCGATGATGCAATACAAAAGGATAAAATCTGACGACTCGAGTTTTGACTTATTATTGCCATTTACTTGGAACTAATTCTTGCTTATTATTCGCTTTCCGCCTGTCATGCACAATCTGCACTAGCGCAATGTGCATTACACCACTCATATACGTGCAGTCATTCTTGAAAATATAGGAGATAAGAAATAATACAATCGAATTTTCATTTAAGATGAGCTCACGGATCACTTCGAGGAGCAATACTGCGCCAGATAATAATGAAAAATGCCAGTGAATCAGTGTAAAACAATAAATAAGGAATACCTTAAATGCCTCGAGTTGTCTCTCTTCATCTACGTGATCCATATTGAGTAGCTTCACCGCAACATCACCATACCAATTTGCCTTATGCACCTACAACCAACAACACTTTCAAAAACCAGCGTTATCATCATCACTCGGATGATCTAACAACATTACATGTCAGCAATTTTATTGACTCCTAAAGGTCAGCGAGTCAAGCAATTCGACTAGTAGATTACACTCAACACAAAGGCCTTGTGCTTTGAGAGTCCTTATGTATACAAACACTTGCACAATCCTTATGCTGCATCATAGTTCCAACTACTGGTCTGCGAATGGGAAGGGTACACCTTATCGGGAACCGATTTTGCAGAAATACCCCATCGGGAAAAAAGTTGTTAAGAGGAACCCTGGCAAATGTTGGGGAGGCATTCCATCGGAAAACAGTTGATCGGAAAGTGGGTCTCAACACAGCAGTCGGGAAAAATTGGGACGCGCAGTACAATGAATGCAAAGACTACTGCGAGAATAGTTTGTAATTTTTGCCAATAAACCTCAAATCTCGAAATCTCGAAGCGACTCAGCATTCAGCCAAATGGGGCATAAACTGAAGAAAAGCAACTTAGCCTGAGGATATAAATAGACAAATAAATAAATAAATAAATAAATAAAATATATATATATATATATATATGCAATTTTATGTTTACTCATGTGTATGCGTGAACATAAAGTTTACGCAAACTAAACAACTGCTGCATCCTTCACAAGCTTTAAATAATATTTTCACACTTGCATATCGATAAGTGCCTTCTGCATATACATACATCAGGAAATTCGCACAAGTCACAACGATGGAAAGCATATGTAAGCAAATAAGCAAACCTCGGCAAAACGTCCTCTTCCTATAAGACTCTGCTTTTTGAATTCGATCTGACTAAACGGAATGGTGACGTCATTCCAACTGCTCGGCATTCGGATGGTGAAATTACTCCAACGATCGCGATTCAATGCGCAGTTGTTCGCAACAGGTTGTTGCTCATTTGAGTTATCATCCTAAATACGACAATTAATCATAACGAACCGAATAAATGGTGAAAACTGCCGGATTCCCTAAAAATAAACTCGATTCTGAGCAATAATTGAATTACATTCAATTTTAAGCAGCAATAAAAATACTCTTAACTGTGATTTAAAACCAACGCTTAAACAGATATATTAGGGTCAGTATCCTTCAAGAAACACAACCGGCCACGGAGTCCCACGCCTGGTAGTCGGGCGCTTCGCCATTTTTTTTAAACAGCATGAGACAAAAGTGAAATCTAAGATCTGCAGCGCAACCTAATTCTCGATAGCAATATCATAGCATGTAGTACACATTGAATATTTACGTCGTCCCCACATCAAAAAATGGAATTCATATACATTATTTTGTTCGAAAAGATTCTGTTTTACGAGGTCAGTAAGAAGAATTGTAGTACCCCTTAAGCTAGTTCAGGATTGTGCGATCGCAATTCTTTTCCCTCGAATTATAGTGATGCCTTGAAAAGTGTGTCCTTCGCCTTTCACAGCATAACAAAACCAGAAAACTACATCGTGATCAATGGAACCTGTATTTCGTTCGTGTTCGTTTGCCCACTACCGAACGAGTCAGTGACTAGGGTTCCATCAGAGCTGCCCGGCCCACCCGTGCATCCGGACTGCACTGTACAGTCTGAACCTTGAGAAGAGATCAATCGCTGTTGAGCATCACTGAAAATATCATGAGGGAAATATAATAGATGAAGGTACTTAGCAGCCTAGCTGATACAGCATTGGACAAATGGCAATAAGGTCTGTGCAATTTGACCTGTTTTCCTCTTTGATGGGCATGTACTTTTATGCGCTGTTACGCATTCCTCGTTTCGAGAGAGAAGTATGAAGAATAAAACACAGACATACCTATGTCCCGTGTCGACAACAATGTCGGGCACTTCGGGCACCGATTCCGGAAAATCAAAATTGTTCCGGAAGGTCGTTGGGGCTGGCATCAGGAATGGGCTTGAGGAACTCGACATCGTTGCTACAATAACAATTCTTGCACAAATATTTCCAATGTTTCAAATGATGCAATACAAGAGCCTGTTAACTGATCTTTTAAACGAAAGACGGTCTTTTAAAAAGTTTTAGTAGATTTTACGACAAATAGTAACATTGGCCAGATATTTACTTGAGCTATTCGACCATGAAACTTATCTTTTATCGCATAGAAACGAATATATCTGCCCCTACGGAACTATTCTGGAGGAGCTTTCTCGTTTCGTTTTATTCCCAAAATAAAATTCCAAAATTTTTGCATTAGCAATTCTTAGGTCTCAGGAGATGGCACCTCACTTCGCCAAAACTTTGAAAAGTTCGCTCAACCTCACCCACTATCCCCAAATTCCTTTCCCAGCAACATTTTACTGAAAAATTCATAAGTCCGGAGCTTGTTCGAAGCTATACGGTACTTAAACCGATTGCAATACTTCGCGTGGTGTTGGTTTACGTTTTCTTCATGAAAATTCACTAGTGCTTATAGCGTAATTCATTTGTTAACCCGTTAATAGCCGCTCTCTATAAATGGTTACGTTAGATAGGTTAACGATGAAGTGTCGTAGATATATGCACAGCAAATAATATCATTCCAGAACAAGGCAAGTAAAGCAAAAGAAATTAAAGAAGGACCAGTGGGGGCAGTGTGACGTCAAAGATGAGAGTATCATAGTCTCGATGCAAATTACAATAAGTTCTACAGCAAAATGCTGGACAAGCCTCTGGTCCCTGTGCAAAACAATTATTACTACCTTCCTGCAACACCGCTGCTGTAAAAAACCGACCTGAGTGAATAGCGGGGAAGGCGGGAGTGGAAGGTGCAGAACTGTTTGTGCTTGACGAACTGTCTATCGAGTCGAATGCGAACGTCTGTTGCGAAGTGGACGCGTGGATCGAAGGAGTCCAGCCATCCTGTAAAACCAAGCCACCTGAATCCTCGTATTTTCATACATCGTATTAACTGTACTGAAATCAGTATGCTTTTAGTGCAAGAGTCTCATACGACTCTGCCTAACGCTAGGAAACATTTGACAACTTTTACGGTAGCAGGTATGAGAAGCGATAGATCTCGTCCCTTCATCAAATCGAAAGCTGACTCAGTGACACTTCTGGCTAAGCCTAACCGAAATAAATTTGCATCGCCCTCACAATATAGAGCACGCACTGTTAGCAACAATGGAAAGCTTGAAAAATGGATCGAAACTACTGTCGCCAAGAATGCCATTCAAAAATGCAAAATTAACAGAAACTGCGCCAAACCTTATGAATCAACGATAACGTTCACTTGTGAAAAAAACTTGACTGCACGATAAGCTACATTTCTCACATATTCAAATTTTACGAATGATACACTACTGGATGTCAAACCACAGCTTTTTCAAACCACTTAAAAATAAAACATATTTAAAGAAGAGTGCTGATGCAACTCTGTTAAATTAAGATCCAGAAATCAGCCGTGCTAGAAGGCGTCACTGCGTCGAATGAGCTAGAGCTTATTACCTTCAACATTGGTCCCCTCATCTCATCGTCAATTAGAAATCGCCATCAATGGAGAACGAAATCGAATATCACTAATGGAAGATGATTTGTGACAACGAATGCACTTAACTTTAACTTGTTAGAAATTATTTCTTTCAGAATGCGAATCATTTTTATTAATGCACCTGTCCAGAATCCTTGAGGAACATCTCCTTGAGCACCTCTTTCAAGTGTGCGGGTGTCAGTCCGCAAGAATCGCCGATGTTCGCTTTGCACTGAGGATGCACCTTCCACCTATAAGACTGGTGATGAATCACTGGCCACAACAACATAACAAAAAATTAGGGACGCTCCAATGTAATCGTTATTTCAGGGAATTTGTTACAGGCTAGACCTCAGATCTGCACATCAACTGAAGCTATCAATCACGTTCATACATTCTAATTCTAGCATATATGCGTTCAGAAGCTGAATCGCCAACTCTGATAATACTTCTTTCGTATTCAGTGACTCATATTAAGTCATTCGATATCATGCATACAAATAAATCCAGCTTCCGTGCTCAATCACTTGGCATCCTTAGAATTAATGACGCCTATTCGATGGATAACTAAGGGAAAAAAAGGAAAAAAAGGAAAAAGCAAATTAAAACTGTGGAAATAAATTTAGTTTTTTAGCGCTTACTTGCATGATTTACATTTTTCGTATTCACTGAAGAAGCTAAGTTGCCTCTGACAAAAGTGGCAATTCTCGGCCGCAATACGAAACACCTTTCTACGATGCCATTGATGAGGAATCGAATGCATCGCACGACCCGTCTTTGGCGACTTCGGCGATCCGCCTGTTAATAAACGACCTTTAGGCAATCCATTTCTGTGAAAAAAATCTCATCCTTTGCAAAATGAATATGGTAAAGAACATTATGAACAATTTCTTTCAGGCAAGAAATGCTCCTCACACTGCTATATACATTCCTCACATCCTGCCTAAAGGCACAGGCTTGCAAATGCTTTTCTGTTCAGTTTTGGAAGTGTACAAATTAACGTCCGCAAGGGAGGATGCTCCTTACATTGCTAGTTACATTCCTCGGATCCTGCCTGAAGGCACTCTGTGTGGGAAGCAAAGCAGTGACATATGCTGACAATGTGTGACACTTCGTTCACGTCATCCCGACGAATAATACAGAATACAGGGAACGACTATAAACGACCTGAGATCAACTAATGAATTGTTGCAAGTCTCCAAACGACACTGAAGGAGTCCAAACAGTTGCAAAATTCGTCACAGGGCAGTAAGTGAGTTCTGCCAAGACGCTGCGTTCTGCGCTGTGAAAAACCGTGCCTAGGGTGCCTTGAAAGCTGAAGCCAAGGATAGACAAGGCTGGAAGCCTAGGACAGAAGAAGGGGCTTTCATATACTTTCACATACATTTCACATACATTTCACATACTTTCACATACACACCGCTTTACAATTTCAGAACGCTTTACTCATACAAATAATCTTCTTGTTAAATGCTCTATTGTATGGCGAATCAGAACTTTTTGGAAATGCGATTAAAAAACCTGCAGCTGATGCAAAAAGATCATCGACAGCGTTGACCTGTTAAACTAAACCAGAAAAACTAGCTGGTGCAACGTTTACACGACGCGCGAAAAATATGCAAGTATAGTACTTTCTAATGCAAATCTAAAGAAACCAGAACGTAGTTATCTGATGCATTTAATCAGTTAACAGGCAACCATAATTGATGGTCTGCAAACTGTGACTACCCATTTGTGTTATCCGCCTGTGGTTTACACGAAGCGCGCAAAACGTATATACTGTCTGTGCTGGTAAATAAAAAATGAATCGAATTCAAATGAACGAAGTTAAATTAATAGTACACGCCGTTAAGTCACCCTTCCAGACCTTCTCTCACCGCTAGAAGATGAGTTATTGCTCTCCTAACTAATCACTGAACGTGAAGCTTCTGTTGAATTAACGAATAGCAATGAAAGAGAACCAGAACAACAACCTGCGATCATTAAGTCCTTAGAGACTAAATAAAAACAACACATGTGATTCTAGGAGCGCATCGAAAGTCAGTTTACAGAATTAAGGATTTTTGTTTTTCAAATAAAAATATACAAAAGAACCGCAAATCATCTCCACCCATCCAAATAAACATTAAACAATTCCCAATCCCTCTCTCCACACCTTTTCAACCACAACGCCCCTCCAATTTTCTCCACATCTGTTAGTCGTAATCACGCATGTGTGCAAAAATAACGATAAGTAACCATACCAAACTGGACAACTGAAGGGCGTGCATGAAAGGAAATTGGTGACGGTGGACTCAACGTTGTTGGCCGACTTACCACCGATAAGCAATCATTTATAGATCGCGAGCTGAAAATTTCCATTTGGGAATGAAAATATTCGACCAATAATAAGATAATGCATTGAACAAATCTTAACACAATGGCGCTGTCACAGTTAACGTATGCTTTACAAAGAGTGTTATTAAAGACAAAAAGGAGCCATTTCTCAGAAATTTACAACCACCCATATCATCTATTGCGTCACGGCCTATCAACAACTTGCCAAAAATGCACATCACAAAGTTATTTTCGAATTTCTTGTAAGGAAAAAAGGGAAAAGAATTCGCATCCCGATATCAGTAGACCCTTGTAAGCTTTCATGCCAGCAATTGTCTTTTCCATGAAAACAAAACTATTTTTAAAAAAAAAAAAAGAGAAAAGAGCACGATGAAAGAACAGAGATACAAACCGTCAACAAACGGAACGCTGCAAAACAAAAACGGTTATGAATTGAACAGGAAATCGCTACAACGACCAAGAAGTGGTTCGAATGATATAAGAAGCAAGCAAGATTTTCCGGTAGTGGCAAGAATCAGCTCTAAGACATCCTTTCTGCAACGAGATGTTGCAAATAGAAAAAGAAATCAGATGTGAGTTTGCCTGTGTTAGCTCAGTTGAATGACTCCGACGGCGTTTGGAAATGCCCAAAGAAAGCTTTAAATTATGTGCATAATTTAGGTGGAATATGTGAAGCGCTCTAACCTCACAGAAACTACCACTACTTTCTTAAAATAAGTGGTATATGGCGACCTCGCATCTCCATTTGTTATATGCCACTGGGGAAGGAAGTCCCCCTGTCCCATCTGTTCACCGTAATCCACCGGTTAGCTGCAACAATTTTTCATGCAATGCCCTGTATTACCCACTGTTGTAGTTTACCGCCTACCCACTCTCCGCACAAAATAACTTGCGGAAGCGTCCACTACAATTTCCTGTCATCGTGCCTCTGTGTGCGGGTAAGTGCCACCAGGTGACTGGTATTCAAAACTGCACTGTATGCCTATTCCACTACAAATTTATCAACACTTTCAGCTATACCAATAATTTACCATTAAGACCATGGGAATGTCACACATCGAAAAACACTGAATGTTGGTTCACTGAACAAATAAGCAGTGAACCAACAATGGGAGATCGCATGAAAGACTTACGCTGTCATGCCTGGTTTAGTTGGAGATGTAGCCATGAGGGCTCCCGTGCTAAGCCCATGCTGCAGATTAGACTCGTGCGAATGTGACCGCGTTAGCGTATCGCCAGTCGGCAATGAAATATTGGACGCGGATGCACCCTCGCAGGATGTCGACGCTATGGTTCCGTTTAAACGCAGCGCTGCTGGTGGTGTGTGACTGCAAATTGATTCACTACCTCCTAATTTACATATGTAAACATAATCGTCTTCGCTCGAATACTGCCTCATTTTAACAGATAGTGACAGACAAAGCCAATCCGATTGTTGAGAGAGGCAGCAAAAAAATCAACGGCCTTCTTTGTTTGAACTGAGGAAGGAGGAGTTTGAACTTACGCTATTTGTTAGAGCACTATAAACACTCATGCAAGCTTCGAAATGAACAAATCTTCTTATATTAAAGGCACTATATAGCATATCTTGAAAACCATTAGCATTAAACGAAGTTCTTTCTGCATGGAAACATCTTATCCGTACAAAAAAGTGCGGAGGCATGTCAAGGGTAGCCGGCAGAGAATCGCGCTTTTGCAGCTGCGTCGATCAAACTAGTCAGTTTATCAACTGCTAACAAACAGCAAGATTTGCAAAACAATGCATTCACGTTTTTTGATGAATCAATCGATGACAAGCGGAAATCCGAGCGGTCATAAAATGGATGTGAATTTTTAGGGGCTATAGCTTTTTTAGAAGTTAATGGACCTACTTGAGCTGATTAATCAACTTGAAAATTTGTATAAGAGGCCGAACTTATGCACATTACACCTATGATGACTAAACTCAGGCTTCAGTTGTTTTCGAGTTGAAACTGGCAGCAGCAGAAACATACGCGCACACATTCACAAGGACTAGACTCTTTCGCAACGTATTTCGCAAGCACTGATTTGCAAAGACACACAACTCTACAAGACAGCTGTAAAACAAGCATTACCTGGTCAGTCTGCCATGGGCGCTTGTAGGAGCACTGCCACTGACCGACGAAGGCGCCATCAAAAGGATACCTGGACTTGGTGGAGGGGTACAAATGGGCAACGAGGATTGTGATACATTCGAACCAACACCTGAAAACAATCCCAACAAGCCTTACAAATATAAAAGCAAACCTCTGCAACACTTTATTGTCAACATCATTTCCATTCCAACACACCAGGATATCTGAACGCAACGCCATGTAATCCTATGAGAGGCATTTGCCTTTTCAACTCAGCAATGAATGCCACCTATTCAGAATCATTCCAATTTCATTTGATCCCTGAATTCAACCAGCTATCGGAATACCCTAAAGCCCTAACATACTGTCCTAACATACTTTTTTTTTTTCTAAACCCGCAGCTTATAAAACACCTCGAATGAAAAATGTTTTGTCTAGAGTCGATCGACAGACGCAAAATAATCGACATGTCATCACATTAATGCGCTAACATATGACCAGACAAACTGAAAACTGACCACCCGGCACTATACATTGTACTGACCAAATGTTATTCATAGAATGCGCTGAGGTGCGTACTATGCTCCAACTGTCCTGCATCATCCGGTTTACAACTATAGGACGACTTGTCCCATTCACGGGACATGAAAAAGGAGTCAAGATGAAGAGAACATTCAGCACATGACGATGATGATGACCAATATTAGGATTCGCGTTCCATTTCGTCACTTACATTGGCGATTCACAATCCCCTCACCCATCTCGAAAACAAAAATGGGAAGGAAAAGAGACGCACGACGACGTATAAAGAGATTCGTAGCATTTACCCGTTAAATAACAATACGATAATGAATCGTAGTTCAATTTATCGCAACCCATTTCAATCTTGTTTTGGGTCATAGATCTGCGCGGAAAAATCTCCCCCCTGGATTTGACACCTTTTCAATCGAAAAAGAGTCCAAGGCATCTCTACCGTCTACGACAGCCCAACAAATAAACTCTCGATAGCTCGAATCGACAGACAGAAAGAAATTTTTGAACTATTTCTTTACGGTCAGAAAATCGCCACAGGCTTTTTGATTCGCTAGTTGAAGCTAGAAACAGAAGCTTTTATACAGCTTGTCAAAGCGCAAAAAAGGAACTAGGTATATTACAAAGTGTCACTCCCGAAAAATGATAAACATGGAGGTTTCACGGAATACAATCAACGAATCAGAATGCACTGCATGCAAGTTTCATCAAATAAGGATGTAAAGACAGAAAAAAGTGAAGGAAGAGCTCACCGGACCCAGAATCACTTGCACCTGAATCGACTGCACTTTCGGAAGCGCTACGCCGATCAACAGAACCTGGCGCTAGACGCACAAAGCTCATCCAAGCCAAGTCCTTGTCTAGGAATACCCGCATCGGCTCAATTCCATCGGCTGAAAATAAGTTGTTTCGTCGGATTTGAAAATACGATGCCTGTTTCAAGCAACACTTGATTCAGAAGGTCAGCATGCCGGCACAAACTTTGAATGCTTCATGATGGGTTTGTGACTCGGTCTCTTCTGCTTATATTTACATCAGCCTAGAGCAAAAAATCACCTAAAGCAAACAAATCAAATCCATCACGAGATATCGATGCCTCATTGACGATAAATTAGGCAATGAATTGCATTCGCTGACTTAACGAAATATATAAAATAATAGCTAAACCAGGCGTGTCGAGTTGAACAATATAAGCCTCTCCAACAATTTCGCTGGATGGTGTGTGAACTGTGAGTAGAAAAAAAAAAGAGGAAAACTAAAAAGATGACAATGGTCTGTGATGTGAAACGCTGCGAGTGCGTTTCGCTTCAAGCAAAACAAAACAATCACAGCATGACGTACATTCACATAGCTCAAAAATTACTGTAGGGATTGATCAGTCAGAAGTGTAATTGAAGAACTGATCTCACCTTGCCATCGCAGAATATACCGCTTGAGACTATAGGAAGATTTGCGTAGTCGACGACGGCTCTCTGTTGTAAAACCTAAGGTGTCGCACAAATCCAGAATCTGCAACATTACCGGTGATCTTCGCACAAAACATCCTCAAACTGTGAGCAAAGCTCATACAAACACTGAAGAGGATAAACGCTAATGGCTGCATCTTGAGAATCTGAAACTACCGGATAAAAAGTGTTTGAAATAAATTAAACTATCGTATTCTTGCCAGTGCTGATACCACAGTATCGATGACCGGTGACTGTTAAAAAATTTACCCACAAAATCTCCTCCAGCAATAACTGAAACAACTTCGCGATTGGCAGAAACGTTATATTAGGTATCTGAATTTGCCAATAGCTAGTATTCTACTTTAAAAACAATGAAAATGTCACCTGCTTGTCATTGAGAGCAGCAAGGTCAGGTAATGTATGCACGTGCTGCAGTATCCTATGCAGCTCGGCTGGTTGCAAATTCACATAGCAGAACCAATCGGATAGCGGCATGAACCTTGACCCTTTGTTCATGGCATTCAGCACGTACACTCGTGCCACATGCCGAATTAGCTTCGCCTAAAATACTCCACTGAAACTTACAACCGTTGCATAATTACTTGTTACAATGCTCACATCATTACATCTACGCGAAATTGGTGGTCAGCGCATTCATGCTGCAAATAATACTTCCTATACTGGAAGGAAGGAGAGGTTGGGAAGGGGGATGGTGATTAGATTAATACATGAGGATGTTCACCTTGAGCTTTCTATTAATAATGCCACTCTGGAACATTTCCTATAAAATACTAAAGCTTTATTGAGCGCTTCATCTCATCGGGCAGATTTCATCACTGAAGGCCTATTCTGTTGGTCATCATAAATAACCATTTAAATTCCAGTGATAGAGTGCATGAAAGCGGACTGATACCCCACTGGCATCTCTTGGGATTTATGCTGCATCCCGATGAAATCAGAAGACCTCCATGGATCGGTCGGACGGTTTACCAGTGAGCCACGCACATTCCCCCTCCCCATCCCATCCTTTCTCTGTCAGTTTACTTTCCCTTTTCATGCAACTGAAAAACATTTTTTTGCAACATGAAAGCGTTGAACACTAGTTCCTACGTTTATCACTTGGCCTGTTAAGTAGTTTGCTGGCTGGCTGTGTGAACTGAAAATAAATATATAAATGAATTTGGCAGAGAGGCTTATGTTTACCGATCAATCACTACGGATCGAGGCAAAACATTTCGTTGACCTGATAGCTAAACGAGCCATCGACACAGCGCAGTGCTGATTAAACAAGAAAATGATACATAAACACATCCTCTAAAGAAATTACCAATAGTTGGCGTTGCAAGAATCTCAGTTCTGTGAGAGATTAAAGCTGCTTTAGTGAGTTAATAGCAACAGATTTTGCATAATGATTTAAAACATTAGGTGACGAAAGGGAAGTTTAATAAATCACTTGGCACTGATCGCATATAAACCCACAAAGGCAAAGAACAGAAAAAGTTTTATAAATTATATGAGCTAAGGCAAGAGAATAGTTTTTCCCAAGTTGCACGATCGAGAGTGATAGCATGAAAAATATACACACGTGCACTGATGTAGAATACGGTGCTATGCGCTCCCCATTGCCATTCCACCTCTCTCAAATACAATAACACTCCCAGTTTCCATAGGCTCTTCATAATCACATGTCAATTTTAACGTATAACATGGACTTAACGATAAGCAATGAGTGATAGCAACTAATCAAAGGCCATCATTTTTATTATTAATTTAAGTGACCACTGCATTTTTCAAATTTGAACCCACTATCCCTATATGATCGATTACAGAATTCGCTGTCCTTTGAAGATGCTAAGTTATTTTCTGAGAATTAAAAAATGCAAATTCAGAGAATAAATTCAACGAAATAGACTTGATTAGGAGAATAGGCAATATCTTTACGACAGAGATGAGCGCAATCCAACAAAAACTAATAATATTTCGACAAATACATAATTAGAATCGCATTTATTTATTGATTATGCGAATGCATGCCTTTAGTTTAAGAAGACTTATATTTAGGAAAATTTAGCACAAAATGGAATCTGTGCAAGAGACTTTCAGCAAAAAATATTTGCGAAGGATCGCAACGACGGACTTTACCTGAAGTGGCAACGACCAGGAAAGGGTAACGGATATCAGGAGGATAGTTCCTCGGAGTTTATAGCCTTCATTCTTATTGCTTATCAAAAATGCCTCAAAAACGGCGCATAAGTGAAGTTGATGTTAAAAAGACCTCTTGAGAGATGAGTATGAGTTCGGTGCCGGGATTTGAGCAAGACTGTCGATCGGCGATCAGCTTTTTGCCGATGATTTCAATGGCACGTAGATTTTGCTCGACTTCATACATCCACTCGCGCGCCCCTTGGAATGCTTCCGATTGCGGCATTGTTGTTCGTCGTGGCATCTGAATAGAAAGATTCAACCACAGTGCTTGTTATACATAAACAACTGACGCTTCAACGCCCATACAATACCATTGCAACATAATGTCTGTCTATCCCATAATTTAAATCGACACTCAGCGAAGCTAGACAATAGCTCGTCAACCTGACTCAGAGAACCCTGACTCATTAGATCACGAAACAGCTATTCTATTATATGCTTCGCATATTCTTTAACTATTTACTACTTTCAAACAGTAACTTGAAAGTCACCATGGTTTTTATCTGACATATTTAGCTGTTTAAGGTGTTGAAAATGCATGCTTACGTTCTAAGAAGAGAGTGGAACAGCGGGAAGAGGGAGTACTCACTGGGCCAATGAGGCGAAAGAGCTGAGAAACAATGATAGGTCTATCACTGTAACTCGAAAGGAAACCTCGATTCGAGTGAAGTGAATGTAGATGAGGATATTGCACACCTGTTGATGTCGAGCAATAGAGTCATCAACAAAATGAAGAAGTGGCGTTGAAGGAAGCGTGTGTGCAGTGCCGCTGTTCATTGCTGAGCGTGACACCGACGACAACACAACTGAATATAAGACAGACGGCACGCGGCATGAGGCTGCACGGCCAGGATCTCAATTAATTGGCCCCTTCATAGACGATGCGTGCTTGTTAGAGGCCCACCACCCTGGAACAGTATGCATGTTTTACTTCGGTATTTAACACCAATATTGAATAAACGTTTCGATGAACACTGTGAAATTATTGAGTGTGATAATTTTAAGCGCGCAAGCATCAACTTATTTCCTATGCAAAAATTAGATGTCAGCAGTCAAAATAGGAGATAGGAGAAGTAGTTTTTCGACGATCGGATGCCCTCTTCAGTATCTACCAACAAAACTGCAGCGCATGAACAAGACAGGCTAGATGAGTGGTTCTTCTCTCAACAAGCACTGCTGAAATTTTGGAAGCAAGGTATTTCATTAGGCCTATACATACAAGTGGAAATCAGAAGAATTCTAGTTCTCTCTGATTCTCCCCAATCCGCTAAGAAAATATCAGATGTTTGTTAATCTGATAGATTTTGAAAGGTGTGTTATCTTTTTCGCCTATAAAACAGTACGACGCCATGGTCACTTGAAGCTTTCGCTGCCGATTCGAAACAGAAATTCACTTGTACCGAATATGAAACAATCACCGTATCACCTCGATTATAGCTCAGGCCTACTATTTCCTTGTATTTAAAATCTGTTTTAATTACCCTGTACTTATTGGCCATCTGGCATCAACAAACTGAAAAAAGCAAACACACTAAATAGAAAGTAAGGATGAAAAGTTATGAATTTATGCTGATGCTGATGAGAGTTAAAAAACATTGAGGTTTTCATTAATGATCAACACCGTACAACAAGCTTTGCCAGTTATTTTAGGATTTAGGCTTGTTACAGCTGTAACAGTTCTATTGCAATAAATCATTTCAGTGCTCTGTTCAATGAAGAGGTGACTAAGGTTCACAGGTGTGCAACTGATGTAGGTCTCTATCTCTTAAGATAAGACGAAAACCTAGTGGCGTCCTATGGCCTTGGTCGGCTATAAACTACCATCATTGCAGCTGGCTTGCTATTTTCAAATCGAAACTACTTTGCCAACATGATAACTGCTATTAAATTTGAGTTTCATGCGGCCATAAATCGTCCGAGTTATAATAACCAACGCCAAACTCATTACTGCTTTAAAATTTCTTGTTCTACTCAGCCTTCATTAATGCCAGCCTGTACAACTGTCAATACTGACGGTACAATATTCGTGTCACCTTTACAACCAACAAGATCGGAGATAATCACGCATTCATCAGCGAATGTTTCGTCCCTTAATGCAGCCAAAACTAGCCTTAGGCCTTAAGCTTGTTAGTAAGGTTGGAAACTTTTTTCTAAATAGAATGGATGAAATTTTGCAAAAATAAAGCTTAACAATTAGAAGGAAATTTTTTATGGAAAAAATGCAGAAAAATTTGCTTTTAATAGAAAAAAAAGATGAAAATGAAGGATCACGAAGAGTTGGAGAGGATATTGAACGCTTCATACTGAAATACTGCCGTCGTATCGAAATGAATTTTATCTTGTAATTGTGGATAACATACAATCGGCTGAGTTGTTTCCATCTACATACCATTGCTGCATTATGTATTGAATACCTGTTAGCTCCGCTTTTAACTTAGTGAATACTTTCCTCTTCCTTATTGTACATACACAATTTTTGTGAAATAAAAAAATAAAAGATTTAAAAAAAAGTCATTTTTTGAGTTGCACTCATTCTCATTTTGTAATTTTAAGATTCCAACATGCTTAGTCGATTTAATATCAGCATTTTAGACAGTACTTCAATCGAGTTATTCACGACTTTATCAATAACATAGAGCGATTGAACAGATAACTTATGAAGATTCACCAGTGGAAACTTAAGCCTTGACTATAACTTTAAATTGAAAACCTTGATGAATAAGTTCCTATCGTAAGCCAATACAAAGCAGATGGTGCTGTCCTGTTCAACAAAAATCCACTCAAAATTAGCCCCCCTAATATGAAATTTTCTATATAAGTAAATGCAAATGGCTAAAGAAGTCAATAATTCGGTTGTAAATATGCATAAAAGTCATCATACATACACTTCTATGATCTACTGAGCAATCCAACAATCATTGCCGGAAATAAAATAGAACAAGGGAATTAAACGATGCGTATGAGCACAGCACAGTCTTCCCGAATTCCCACTCTCGCTGCAAACCACAATCCAACGCAAAAAAGTTTGACCTAACATTTAGATATAGTGACAAACATCTGCACAATTAAACTCGCAAACCTAGCATAAAGTTTCAAGCAACCGATGTCCCAAGTCCACGACGTTTCGGAGCACTTTCGGAATCTAACCGCTAACGATTATCGACGTCATTGGTTTTGCGTTCGACTTTGAGGCATGTGGCGACCCAACCGCACGCGTTGTTACAATGACGGCAGTAAAGGAGGAAACGCGTGCGTATGCGAACGAACCAGCCGAGCCCTGTGATTGGAATAATGCCAGCAAGTCTCGACGTCCTTCACTTCTACGATGGATTATTCGAAATTTCGATCGAAAAAATACAGGACCTCTAGAAGATGCAATTTCAGGAAATACAGTAATTTAAATTGAGGAGTGCTTGCTTCTACGGTAACGGTTAGTACGGTGGATGAGCGTTGGAATTTCAGGTAGCAAATGGCCAAAGACAATGAACGATGTTATTAACATGAAATTTAACTCGTTGTATGATTCTTGGCAAGGTTTCATTTCCACTGCACATTTTTTACCAAATAAGAATGTGGTGTTCTATTGGATTTGATGTTTAGTAGATGGGGATATGTTATTCATATAGGTAATCAGTATCTTTCTAAGCGGTCTTAAGGGATTGTGTTTCTACTTATATTTGCCGTAAAATATCCCCTTCATCCTTCATTTCAATAAACCTCCTCTTCGGACAAAATCTTTCCATCGAAATTTTTGAGAGAAAAATAATCTTTATTCAATACTTCCACTTCGTCTGTTTACCTCACAAAAATCTTCACAACGAAAGCCTCTCGCTTAAATTTATAAAGCTAGGGTTTTGTTGGAATTGATAAAGAATATGGTCATTGCGTTGTGAGCGACCCTTTGCAGCTCATATATTTGTTAATAATAGGGGCATATCAAGAACTGTCTATATTAACAGAGGTTATAGCAAAGTTATCCATGCAAAATTTTGACATTTACGGTAATTTGAGGGGAGGGATGGGCAACGCAGCCGCACAGAGGGATGTGAAACGGAGTATACAAGAAGAAGCCGACCTTCCCCCTCCCAGCGAGGCAATACGAACTCATAAGTTTGTCTCACTACATATGCCAACAGTTCAAATCAGTTGGTGTAACGACTCGCATCTCAGAACAAAGTTTTTCACATAGACGACATATAGTGATTTGATTTCAACTTCGCCTTCATTCTAATATGGGAGAACCTTTTCACTGCAATTGGACGTTGCGATGCTCACAGACCTGCAGTGATGATTCGGAGTAAAACTAGAAGTTCAGGCATGAGAGCCTTGAAGGCATTCACATATCTTTATGCTGGTGTGTGAATATGTCACAGAATTTCTATATTCACCTCCACCTTCCTCTTCCCTTCCTTTTGTCGGCTAATATGCCGAAATTAAATGTGCCGATTCGTGGAGTATGGCTTCGTCCTTCTCAGGGAACTATCCCGATACAGCTAATGGCATCATGGTTTAATTGATGTTCAATGAACCCGTTGCTGAAAAACATTTATCGAAATATCGGAAAGAAGGCTGCTTCTTGTCCTCGTCATGGCTCGTCAAGTTGGAGCGCCTATAATGTTGAATGTCGATTGGTATGCAACGATCAGTGGATCTCTGAGCTATGCTATTAATGATTTCTCTTATGTTCTTTCGCTTAGCAGGTGAACTCTTTTTACAGCCGGCTGTCTGAGTGATGAAGTTTATTGCAATTTTGCAGGTATATTTTGAATATTAACTACGCCACAGTGAACAAATCACAGTGGTGGTGATCCGCACCTATGTGACGATCAGGGTGCCATTGGCAGGCTTAAAAAGGGAGGAGGGGAGTGGGGAAAGAAGAAAGTGAGTATACAAGGAGGTATTTGACATTGCTGGAGTTGTTTGTATTTGTTGAGGCATGAATTTACAGTATTTTATCGCTGATTTCCATTAAATTCCACTACATCACCATAGTTATTTAAATAGAGTTGATAAATGTGCATCGATAAGCATCAGAGATGAGCGAGGTGAGAGGTAGGGAAATGTCCATTCGTGAACGTCCACATTCTCAGGGAAGAAGACAGTGCTGCAACATCTGAAGCTACAAAATGTATGATCAATCCGTTAAATGGCGTGTTACTTCACATCTTTTTTATCACTTACCATAATATGATGCTTGTATTTACAGGGTTCGTGTATTGCTCATATACGCATAGGATGAGAGGCACCGCTAGCTGAGGAATATTCTATCCTCTGCATCAGTCCAGCCATGCGACTGGTCCAGCGCTTTAAAATTCTCGTACATTGTCCTGCAATGCTTCAATTAGCCTCATCTTCACTGCTTATTCCAAGTGTGGGACATATATCTTTCCACTATGGTGACTTATTTATTCTTTCATAAAGAAAAAATCTTTAAAAACTAAAATAAAAGCCAAAAGACAGGTATGTGAGAGGATTAAAAAATGATTAGCTCTGAAATTAAGAGAGAAGAGAGAAGATTTTCGAAATAGAAAGAATAATAAACTCATAAAATAGAGGAATTCGCAGTAAAGATTCATATAAGTAAGTACTAAAGAATATGGCAGGGAAGTGGAAATTAATTCAAAGATATGAAATTTGATCAAGCTGCTTCATTTATACGCTGATGTGAACACCTAAATGATGCGTTGATCATCGTTAGGAAGTAATGTATAACTATGCCAGTAGACGAAAAGGTTTAAATGAGGTAAAAAACGAAATTAAGGCAGAGAAAGTATATTGGGGTAAGATAATGTGAAATTCAGTGGAAGTGTTGAAATGAGTATTTTTATCGTCACTTTTCTCTTTTTCATTTATAATTTTTTTCAAGAAGAATTTGCTTCCGCTTTTCACATTGTTTCATGATGATTACAATATAAAACGTGAAATTTCAAATATTTGTATGTATGTATCATATAAATATTAATTGAAGCTCAACATTCCCTTGACCATTAATTGTAAGTGGGTAGTATCTACCTTGTTAGATTATAAGCGACTATCTATAGTGAGCATAAATTTATTAGGGAATTAAAAGAACAAATAAAAAATAAAGTAAAAAGTATTTGAAATTGAGAATAAAATTGGAAACTCGAGTGAACCTAGAGTGAAATTCAAGTGATTATTAAATGTTTGTAGTGAAATTCGAATATATCGCAGGAAAATTTTATGTAGTGTTGAAAATTAGGAAAGGAATAAAATAACCGGAATTTAACTCAAGTAAGCAGAATGTGTATAGAAAAGGAATAAAAAGAAATAAAATTGAAAAATAAAAGACAAAAATTTGATGCAAAAGAGTACAGTCAAGTGATAGGAAATTTGAAAGATGTTCATAGTAGTTGATATAGCAGTAATATAGTAAATAATCGACAACAATCTAACTTCACATATCCAAAGCGATCGTAAGGATGATCTTATAAAGTAAATATAATACCATTATTAATCGTTATTAACAATTTAATTTACTAAACAAATTACTTAAAATTTTGTTTTGAATAGAGTTAATGGGAATTGACTCTTGTCAAGTAGTCTTCAATAAGTATATATAAGTGTCTGTGATGTTAATTGATAGTAATTCTCATAAATATGGGTACGCCTATTCTATAGATTCATTTTAGATTATTACTAATAAATTTAATGAATAATGCAAAATTTTAGTGTTTTCATAATAAGTTGCAAGATTATTGCAAATAATCTTGCAACTCAAATCATGAGCAAATTATATAAAATTACATATGTGTATTAATGATCTTAATGAGTTTTTAGTTAATAATTTCAAAGAATTTCCTTATTTATTTGTTCAAGACATAGTTTATCTAAATATGCAAATTTTGTTTATTGTTTATAGGTTTTGTGCTGAACTTTTATATAGATATCCTATTAAATTAGATTTTAAACGTTTATATCTATGATTTTTAACAACTTCGATACATTTTATATCTAATATCATCGATCACAATTTCGCAAATCTGTTAATTCATTATAATAATACGTTTTTCTCTACAAAACTGAAGATGTTACATTTAAACAACTGAAACTGAATTGATTCATTTTATCATAAACATTCTTTCTATATCATATAAAACCTTTCTATACGTTGTATATAAGCTCATATCTATTAAAATTTGCTGTTTCCTCGATTTCTAATACTAATATCAATTTTATCCTCATACGTTTCTTAGCAGTTATGTGGAACCGATCGCAGTTAAACACAAGTGCACCGTCGATGTGCGTCCAATTTGTGAACTCGAACAATGGATTCAAAAACATTTATGTTTAGTTATGAACAGATTGGAGTCCGCAGTATTCCCATGAGAACGCCTTCAATTTGATAAAAGAGGTAACTTGAAAATAGAATATAGATTGCTTTTAACACTAAAATTAATAATATTTGTGCTCTTTTCAAACAAACATTGCCATTATTAAATTTCGTACTCATTCATATAAGAAATGATTCTGCAACTGTGAAGTTTTTGATAATTTCTATAAGTACTGGTTAAGTGCTCCATACCTTTGATGATTATTATATTAGGCGAATAATATTGAAAAATCAGCATATATAACGGACCTACATTCTTCTTATGCTTGCTAATGGAATGCGATACCCTATGTGATTTTTTCACGATATAATAAAAATAATTCTTAACGGATTTCTAATTTGCAGTATTACAATAATTTCGAATGCATTTTTCAGAAAGTTATAAGATGTTATGTAGCATAAATAATAGTTGTTTAAGTGAGCTGTTACTCCCATCCGTTATGTTTATGGATTATATAGAATTTTTCCTTAATTGAAGTATGTTACATATTTTCCACAATATTCTATTTAATTCTTCATTTTGAATTTTAAAAAATCTTAGTGAAATTCTATCATATAAGTAAATAATATTCTCCATTCTTATTTAGAAATGCTGAAAGATTTTTTGCATATGTACTACTGATGTACAATCTTTAACATGTGAATGCGTAGTTGGTTACAATCTTATCAGGGCGGACAATAATATAATTGAATTATATGTAACGAAATTTCTATCACTTAAAAATTCATTCAATTGTTTGGGTTATTCTCATCTTTATAAAAATTATTAATGGGCATTTTTCTTACGTTACTAATTAAAATTTTCTAAATTATATTAGAACTGTTTATGTTTGTATGTGCTGATCTGATCATACTCTTAATCAAATTTTTTCGAGTTTCGTTTTGCATCTAACTTTATATTAGAATTATTCATGGATCTGAGTTCAGCATTTTTTAAAGGATATTTTAATGTGCTTTTGTTTTTCGAAAAACTCAAATCAAATATGACGCAGTGTTCTTGAATATATGAGATTATAATCGATATTTCTGTAACTTATTTTTGTAAATTGCATAAGAAATTTATAGTATTTTTACCTAGTAGATTTTTAAAAATTTATTAAAAATTTTACTCATTAGATATATCATGTAAGCGAAACATATTTCAGTCTAATACTCTTATTGAACATCAAGTTCAAATATGCAGTTAATTTAACTGTTTAATAGTTTCATGAAAATACGAATACCTTCAGGAGTAAAAAAAAATATTATTATTTGTAGTGTGATTTAAGAGCTGCTAATTGATATTTTCGTTCTTCTCATCACAATGAACACAAACTACAATCAAGAGTTTTCTAAATAATAAATTATTTCATAATTGCATTGACTTAATAAATCGAAAATATTTTCAATTTGTTTAATATTGTCGTTAGAAGTCAATCAACAAATAATGCGATGCAATTTTATTCCTGATAAAATTGACTCGAAAACATATTCGAATCAACGTTATTACAAAGATATTTGTATTGATATATTGATGTTGATATATAAATTAAAGATATATTTATTGATTTTTTCTACTACCAAAAACATTTCCAATATTTGAACTCTCAACAGACGAGAATGCATCTATAAGAAACCAGAAATATTGTCTTCAATAATATTGTAGATATGTTTATATAAACTTGCTTGCAAACATTTGCTCGTTTATTATGAATATTATAATCCATATATTTTACATATAAAACAGTAAATCATTCATTAACAGTTGCAATCAAATTGAATAGTCTTCGTTGTAAAATTAATGATCCTTTTTTATTGTTTATTAAATATTTAATACATTCATAATGGAATAGGAAGAGCAGACAACAGAATGCTTGTGCGAAAAGAACTCTTACACTATAATGAGGAAGGCATGCTTCCACTCTTTTGATGTTAATAAGTGATAATGTTAACGAGTGATCGATTATCATCAAATGAGTTCCTGTGATCTCTCTGATCGTGGTGATCTTCATTTGGTGTAACAAGCTGTTTTGTCACATCACTTTGAGATCACATTCGTGTCGATCTTGATGTGATCTCCACCCATGTGGATCTCCCCATGCCTTCATGGTCGTAGCCGAATATATATAAACATCTTGCTTGCAAATCGGTATGTGCGTTTCTTATTGCGTTGTGTTTTTGTTGCACGTAGGAACGAACCTCGTTACTTCGGTGATGTTCTGCGTATGCCAGAAACGATCGCATTTGGGATAGCCGTATGGAATTCGTGGTAATGTTTGTCAAAATTCTATTTCCAGTGAAGGAAATTCTATGTATTTTATCACAAAAACATAAGGCAACATGCTATGCTTTACCGCATCGTGATTTCTTCAAAAGCACAATATGTTAGTTAATGTGTACTTAATCTCCCTATGTTTTTGCTGCAGTGTTTTCTATTCTGAAACCTTTGTATAACCCTTTTCTCCAAAAAATCCTAAAAAAGACACCCCGTCCTAACCTTACTGTCTGAAAGCAAACTGAATTTAAAAAGTAAGAAAAAGTTTTCCTCAGAAAAAGGCTCCTCACCCTTTACTCTCTCATATCCTCATAAGTCATCCCACATCTGGTTATCAAAGTGGCGTAGCGCAGCAGAAGGGGAGAGGAGGCATGAGGAGGGGGTAGATGGGAGAGGGGAGGTCGGGCGTACTTTCGGAAATCTCGGGCTTCCAGAGTTGTCCTCATATTCCAGATATACGAGAGTAACATTCGCCAAAACTACCGACAATCTACTAGATAAGGAGATAATCTCATGGACGCTGAACGGTTCACTAAAAGTTTACCTACTTATTTCGTCTTCTAAGAAAGTACGATTTGTGACGCATGCTGATTTGGTCATCGAGTGACTGTTTCAGAATCACCGTCTCATTCTGTCGAAAGAAGAATTAAAAACTATTTAACGAGTAATTGTTCGGTGTTTCTATATGAAAGCTCATTTCCTCATGAACGAACGAATAGAGCCGTTGCATATTGTCGTTCATAAATGGCGTCTCTTATATGCAGAGCATTTTCCACTAGATGTTGATGACCAAACGCGTCTTCAGGTTGGACGAAGTTGTTGAATTTCATATGCTTCACTTGCCGTCTTTCTTTGAGTGTACCTATTATTGATTGAGTCTCATCGTAGGGCACTCGGTTACCTCAACGTGGAATGTGGAATAAATTTGTCAACGAAACATCATTTGAAAAATTGTCAGTAAACCGGAATTGAAATCAAAACACAAAACGAATCAACTGCCGCATTCTATACTCCAGGATAATATATTGGAAATCGGTGATTAGCGAAGGATAGTAAAATTCATTCATGCGAAGCATTAGAAAGCTTTAAAGAGTGGTGAAACGAGTTTGTGACAAGTTTGCCCACTTAATCAAAATTTTTCCTTGTCGTCGTCAACTCTGAATGCTCCGAATCCATTTGCCTGATTTCTGTCCGAAAAATCACCTCTGTAAGGAGCAAGTATTATTGCGAGTGAAAGAGTTACAATTTGCGAGGTTTTGTTCGTGTCAGTTTTAAGGGAATATATTACCCATTTCAGCCATGTTTCGACTCTCATGAATCCTTTGTCGCTTCTGTCACATTTTTGTCATTTCATATCAGCTAATGGTAAAATGAAAGTCCCAACCGGAAGGTTATATGCTTCAAAAGAGACGAAAGAAACGAAAAGGCTTCAGCCGATTAACTGTCTACCTTCAATTATCAGTTTTGGCAATACATTATGAAATATGTCCGCTGTCTAACTAGAGGAGGGGAATTTTTACGTGAGTAAAAATTGAAGAGGAGAAATTCTATATGAAAGTAAACTTCAAAAAAAAAATCAGCTCATATTTTGAACAGTGTTAGGCAAGGCAGTTCACTTCGAACGTTCAAGGCCTCTCCGCTCTCAACCCCCGCCAAACCCCGTTTTTGGTGAAACGCTTGTTAACTGAAGTAGGTTTATTGCAGGGATTTTCCTTAGGAAAGGTTGATAATGAAGATGCTTCATGTTACCGCGATATCAGCCTTCAGACGTACGAGCCTCGTTTCAGCGACCAACATATCAGTGCAATTGGTACTGAAAACGATCGATGTGTATTGTCAAGCGCGCATACGCTCGTCGATACAAAAGGAGACTGTGACCCAGCCGTCGGTGGTGCAATTATTTTCTGAAGGTTATTGCCAAGTGACAGCACGACACTCCTACTTTTCCGAGATGACCGGATCACCGGACTTGCTCACCGTCTATAATTTGAGTGGCGACCGCCTCATGAAACTCACCTCCACACATCAATGCGACTACTCGACGCCAGCCGCGTAATTTTTTGTGCGCTTCTGCAAACTTTTCCAGATGCGATGGCGGCGTCTTATTTGTGCGTATAATTGCGCGTAGATGGTGTCTGTGCCCGTCTGTCTGTCTGTCTATCTCAACTCCCGAATCACAAAAGTCACTACAGAATTTTGTGAGTAAGCTTTCCAGAATTTTTTTATGAAATATCACAGCTTCCGCATGAATTAGCGAATGAATTCGTGCATATCAATCTTCTCTTAAAAGCGATTGGACTAAGATCAGAAATGATCGTTTCTTTTGGAATTTTAAAAATCATCTGCTTTTATAAAAACGTTTTATTGGAAGTTTTCTATCGTTTTTATGCATAATATTTATGCAACTACTAGGGCCTGGTAGGTTGTAATGCAGAAGCTTCTACTATTGCGTATACTTCCAGCCTTTTTGTCAGAGTTGTCCACTTGTTTATCACTACTATTGAAGTTCTGACTTGTGAAAATTGCGCTGCTTCATGCAGTGCTAAGAAATTGGGAATCATCGTACTCGCAGAAATTTGAATATTCCGGTAATATTCAATATTCAAAAGTGAAAAATCTGCATCTTCTCAACGAATGGGTTTTGGTGTATGAAAGTACCATAACTGCAAAAAGTAGATTCATAATTGCAGCAACATTTTAATAAATTCAACCGGAGGTTTTTTTTTTGAAGGAATTTAAACAGTAAATAATAAATGGTACGATGTTTTTGATCGTGATTATGTTTATTTATTAATCAACTCAACCCTGTTCATCTAACTGATATCACAATTTTTTAATTGTTTTATAAAACAGAACCGACGCTTAGCGATGCGAAAGATTGCTAGCGTCAACGGAATTGCTTCAAGGGGACAAACGAAAGATATTAATGTAACAAAAAGATTTATATTGTGTTCCTTGTGGAAAAAGAGTGCATAAAATCGATCGAAACGTGACGTTTCCTTGTACATTTTTTTTACAATTATATATCTATAGTTCAGTAACGATTGCTCTTTAAGGGCTACAGATGGCGTTGGGATCAAATGCGCTCCTACTGATGATCATTGCACGGTTCACGATGGCACAAAGGCTCATTCGTGGTTGGTTTTTTGTGTCACATTGAAAGAAGAACAAATACGGAACATTCTGATCTCTTTAGAACTGTACACTTCATATTGGTGATAGAAGCTCGCACACGCGAGACGACACTTGCGCCCAACGCGTTTTCAAGGAGGAAGGGGTGGGGAGAGAGTTTATATTGCTCTGATACAGTATTGAAATGTAGTGTTATTGATTGATGTTTGCGGACCTCCACATCCCCCACCATCTGTCACACAACATGTGGGAATATTCGAGGTCAATGAAGTCAGTGAATGAAGTGGTATGTATTTTCTAGTGAGAAGAATTCATAGGTTTACGGAAACGGTATAAAGTGCCTAGTGTGCAAAAGATACCGCAGCTGAAGTTTTCAATACCACAGGCTGCTGTTGGTCCTGATTTTCTTAGTGGCTAGCTTGCATTAGTGCTATCATATCAGTAGCTCCTGGACGGTCCTAACTCTCTCCCCCTTCATCTTCCAGCTCCATGACGCTCCGAGAATTAACAGGAAAGTCTGGACCTCTAGGCACCCTGAGATAAAATCCTGGTCCCGTTCAGCGCCATCTAAATTACTGTTAGCATCAACCAATGAACTTATTGAAAGAGTTTAAAAATCATTCTGGAACAAAACAGAAAGCGTTTTTCTTGGATGTATAGTCCTTCGATACAGGTGTTCAACCAACCAAGAGATATATGTTGAATTCAGGCCAATCGGTTCGATGTCACAGTGATCGAATGGAGGTGAAGTTCGAGTTCGAGGAGCCGTTTGAGGGTGTCGTGTTCGCTGAGAAACACTACGATGAACGAGCATGTCGTTGGCTTGGCAATTCATCACGTTCACTGGTCATCGCTATCCCTACACCGAGCACCATGTCAAATACCTCATGTGGTGTTGCTCTCGAACAGGTTCGAATTCTTACCTAAAATGCTTTTAAACTATAAGTTGCAAGTCCTAGGTATTGAAATAGAGTGGCGTTAATGCCAATAATCTTTTCATGTATTTCCAACAAGAAAAATTTGTAAAAAAAGAAAATGAATCGCTAAAATGATATGATCGCCGTTAAGCTTTCAGATGCGAGAATGCGTATGCATAAAATGCTATCAGAACGTTTGTGGTCAAAAATGAAGTCAATAGCAACAAGTAACAATAAAACGGGCTGGAGTTTTTATAGTAATTGTGGCAAGTCCCTCCATTTGCACAAAGTTTATGGTGCAAAAGCTCATGACCTTTATGGCCAGTTCATGACCTTTATGGCCATGAACCTTTTAATGACAAGAAGTTCACGACATTTAACAAAATCGTTCAAAAATAAACTAATGCGCACATCAGTGTAGAAATATCATTCACACATACGCGATGTACTTCACTTGGTAAGTGAGAATGGGCAAGTCTGAAATGAATGGAGAAGAATGCCACAGATACTTGTGACAATAATGACATTATAATGTGATTAATCCAGCCACTGTTATAAATCGTTCGTAAAAGATTCGTCTTCTTATAGTCCTAAAAATATTTTACAGAAACTAGACTAATGCAAAGCGCATAAAGCTTCCTTGCGCCATTAAGTGTCTGTAACTCCTTTCGGAGCTGGATTAACAAGAAAAATAGTGTAGGAAAATCTCTATGGCGATCTTTGGCATTTTAGAGGTCATGCCATCAAATATCGTTGCTCTAACTGGAGTGCTCCTCAGCTGTTGAAATAGCAAGATAGACAGACAGACACAGACAATATGCACAGAAGCAATGTTTTATTATGCGGCTTGAAAGTGCAGATTTACTAAACGGAACAGGAAATGTTTGACGGAGAAGGTATTGTCTTTGGGGGAGCGAAAAAATCCATTTCTTAACTTAATTTTCCGAACATATATACTCACCTGAAAATATTTTTAAAATATGTGGATCAAAAAGATAAAGTATTAACGATGATTCAATATGTAAAGATGTGCAGTAAAATTTAGCTTCTGAGCAAATACTCTAACGTGAGGGTTTCAGTCAACAGGTGAGCTATCCACATCGCTGGTCGTGAGTCCATTGGCCGGTATTCTTGTCTCAGGAGTGACCAATATGCAAGTGCGATGTTTGTATATAGTGAATGATATCACTGTCACAATTTCATCACTTCAAGTTGTGTGAGTCGTTTCGTATCTTTCTGAAGATGCGTCTGGATCTTTTACAAACACTTTTCGTCTTTACAGGGTCAAGGCATAGGCTTTGACTTGATAACTGTCTATAGAAGAGATTCTGTAGGACTTCATTAAGAACCACTTCACATACGCGGCATTAAACAACAATCGTTTAGTCTCATTGTGGCGTCGTTTACACCCTCATATCTAGACAATACAATTACTCAAAGACTGAGGAATCCGAAATTGTTCAATTTTTAAATATTAACTCCCAACAAAGCCGTTTTTCTACGTGGATCATTTGTAAAACCTATATAGTTAAGTTTACCTTAATAAAACCAAACTGTCACAGTATTTCACAAATAGTGGCGTATGCGGAGCGATGGTGGCAGTGTGCATTTTTATTGCGATAAATTTCTGAAAGGTTTGTTTCGAATCAGTGAAATTTTGAGAAGAAATTTAGCGATAATTAAGCAAAAATGAAAAATTCAGGTGTAGCAATATGTCGAGGTATTTTCTTGCCCCAAAATGTAAATTCTAAGGGAAAATGAAAATAATTTCCCAAGAAATCTTTAATTTTGCGAAATATTAGAACAATTAGGAATTCTTTAATAACAGATAAAATAATGGAAGCGGATTAGCAGTAGTAGCAGTAAAAACCTCTTTCCGTGGAAACCAATAAGTACTGTTGATGCAGTGAATGGAAGGGAAGAGAGGTACAGTAAAATAAACATTAACGAGCATAACCGTAAATAAGATAGGCAAATCTCAGCCTATGCGATAAATAACGAAAAATGGAGCACTAATATGTGTACGTACAGTAAAGGAGATATGAGAAAGGAAGAATATGTGCACAATTACTGCAGGTTTGAGATGAACATTTCAACGCTCAACAATTCAAACAGATAGCATTGCGTAGCTTGAAGATGATGCATAAAGACTGTTCAATTTCCATTTGCTGTAGTGTTCCCGGTTGACTGCTCGAAATCCAATCGATTCTGCACTTAGAGAAGTTAGGACACTTCTCAACGAATATACTTTGTGAGGCGACTGAGTTCTGCGACTATAACGCTTACTAAATAGAAAAAACTGAAATGTAGGATTCTTCCGGGAAATTTTTTAATGATTCTGGAAAATGGAAATGCAGCCCACATAAACTGTTCGGTGATGAAAACTTTCACTCTTCGTAGCTTCTAGTAGCATGTCAGCCTCTAAAATTAAATTTCTACAAAGAACTCTTCGTTCTCATTTACCGAACAAGTTTTTCATCTAATTCACCTGAGTCCACGAGACTCTCTCAACAAAAATTTTCACGTGTGCTACTTACGAAGAGTATTTTATCTATTTTGGCAATGTTCATTCTTTGACCAGATGACCGACATGACAGAGCGGTTTCAAACTCTAATATATAGATATACTTCAGTCAAAGAATTTCAATCTATTCGAATTCCACTAAAAAATTGCGAATAGTGGTCCCTAATAAAGCCGCACTCCGACAAGAGTTACGAAACATGGGAGCCCTACGGCGAACAGGAGAATTTCCTTAGAGGTGGCAAACTGCTGCCTTCACATTCAACATTCCATAACTTCGATCAGGGCTTGATTCCCCTCAAGGGAGTGGTATTTAAAGGATGGAAGCCAGGCAGATTTAGAGCACTGACTGAGGTTCAAAAAATCAACTTCCAACGTCTCATAATTTTCGACCACTTGAGCTCAATGACTGCTTGTTTGAGCGATAAAAGGTGCCCTTTCTCTATCACGGATAGGTGATATCAGAATAGTATAAAGTGAGAAAGGATAAAGAATATCGAATCGCACGTCGTTCTCGAGATACTTGACATTGAAGTAGTACAATTCCAAAGAAGAGATGATCCTAATTTTGCAGCAGTTCGGATAGAGATGCTGGAGTTGTAACAGGCAGTGGTGGTACGCCAACACTGCTCATGCAGATCCTCGATGGCCATGGAATCGACGGGCATGTCCTCACACAGGCTAGTGTTGGGCAGCCACTTACACTTGATCTCGTCCTCAAAAACACTGGTTTGTGTTTAGTGTAACAATCTACTAATGTTGTGCAGTGAAGAATCAGAGGTGCCACTATTCCAGCTCTTCATTCGTACATATAGCTAAGCAGTCTAGATTTGTGCTGAATGTTTGCGATTTATTTATAAGAAGCGTTACTTTGTTATTTTAAGGGAAATAAGAGCGCTGAAGTACAGCCTGAAAGGCGTTATCCATACGGGGCACGAGAAAGGATAGATTTCTGATCGAAAATAACGGCTATACACGAACGTGCAGCTGAATTTTCGGATAGACTTTTATTTGCTGTTGGCAACAAAATGAAACGGCTGAAAGAGTGAATCCCAAATAAGCTATCAGATGAAGGGACGTGGAAGTTTCGTTCATCCTTTCACATCCGTGAACTCACAGCAATGCATTCAATAGATTCGGTTGGTGGGGAAATGAAATAGGAGGTTGTTTGGTTGAAGTTTTTAATGACTGACATAAACGCAGACAGCGCATACGTGGACATAAACATGCAGGCATACACCAATTCATGCGTACGCGGCAGTAATTAACACTGAAAACGTATTAATAAGCATGCTGCACTCACTCTCCTAATTGCTCCCTTCTATGTCTTTCTTCCTCTGGCTCTCTCTTCAAATGAGTATTTATGAGTATTTATTTGTTTAGTTGTGTCAATTTATTCGCGACTCGTGTTGTTCACCGTCTATTCCTTTCATGTGTAATTACTTAGACAATTCAATTCTTTAAGTCAAAGAGTCTCATCTAATATTTCACTTAGCGGCCGACTGATATCACTTGGCCAAACTTGTCCGAGGTAGTTTTTTTGGCTACCTCAAACCTGCCCGAGGTAGTTTTTTGCCACCTCAAACCTGTCCAGGTAGTTTTTTGCTACCTTAAACCTGCCCGACGTAGTTTTTTACTACCTCAAACTTGACCGAGACAGTCTTTTGGCTACCTCAAACTTGACAGAGGTAGTTTTTTGGCTATCTCAAACTTGACCGAGTAGTTTTTTGGCTACCTCAAACCTGCCCGATGTAGTCTTTTGGCTACCTCAAACTTGTCCGAGGCAGTGTTTTGGTTACCTCAAACCCGCCCGAGGTAGTTTTTTAGCTGCCCCAAACCTGCTAAGGGATATTATGGGTAACCCTTCGGTTGTCCAACAAAGCACTCTGCATGACATATGCGTTACGAGGGACTGTGGGTAACCGCGTGGTTACCATTGAATTAAGTTTTTCTGTTCTTATCAATTTGTGCCATATTTTATATACCTTAAAGATGTGTTTCAAATATTTATTCTTTATTAGTATTCATCGCCAGAGCAGCTAAAGTTTTTTACCGCCGATAGGCGGGTGATGGTTATATTTCACAACAGCATAAGGTTTACACAACGACGATACTACTAGTTGTTGTAAAAATAATCATGTGCATTACATTGTAGCACCAAGGGCATAGTGTATTGCTTAAGTCCTCAGTATAACACTTTTACCGTCTTTGTTCTATGGATCATAGTTCCTTCATAGAACTTTCAAAAAATTATTAGAATAAAAACGTCTTCACGTTGGCGGCTTCTACATTGCGCTCCATTTCCTTAAGAAATCCTCTTTATTTGTTATGATTCATCAATCGTATATCGTTCGATAGCCTTATCCGTCCGTTATTCGTCCTAAAATCTTTGATTGCTTACTTAGTCGTGCATATAAACCATAATTATTGTCTTCACATTTAGGAATTTTAGAATTTAGCGGATGAATGAGCCGATCGTTGAAGTGCTGAATTGTCATGTGCAGTGATTGTAGTTCAAATCTACGCCAATGACAGCAGTGTGAACTTCGTTCATCTGGAGTAGAACTGGGATTTTAAAGCTGAAGTTTTAAAGTTAGTGGAAATTAGACCGAAGCTGTGAAAGCCCTCTATTAAAATGAGCTAGATGTTGCCTTGTACGTCAGAAGGTTTTAGAGCGAGCGCCAACTGCACTCAACTCTGGTCCAGTACCGTTGATGTTAGAAGTGAAAATAATGTATTAACTTTCCAATTATTCAATGAGATCGTTTTTAGCGATTTACGACTTTTATGTGCATTCCTGTTTTGCTCATGATGGAAGCAACAGTCGCGATGCATCCGTTCAAATCATCGATGTCAACGGGTAAAATTTGTTTGTTTCTTCAAAAGAGAAAGTTGGGAACGTAGGGAAGGAAGGGGAGGAGTTTGGGGAGGAAAATGAGTTACTTTATCATCTACATAAATGTATACACTTAAGCGTTTGAACTTAATGAAGCTAGTTGTGTGAAATTCGGAACGAGATTCCATAGTTTCAGAATAGACCCGCAAAAGCAAATTTAGCTCGAATTGTTGAATGAGTTTCAATGAGACATCCGAAACACTGCCGAGAGAATGTAGACCACTTATTCTCATAGAATTCATTCATATTACCTTCTGATTGAAAATACCATAGTCTTCATTGCGAAGCACCGCGTTTTCACGACTGTTTGCCGGGATGTAATTACTTCGACTTGCGTACGCAGACGTTTAAATTTTCATAAGCTTCTTCGATGAAGCCATCCTATAGAAAAGAGATGAGTCTAAATGATATAAACTTTAGATGTGGTATTCACTTGGCACGTGCTATCGATGCTCCGGTTTATGTGAGCCAACCGCATAGTGGAAGCTCGAAGCATGTCTATATACATATGTATGGCTTTCAGTTCACATCTTCACAGCTTGTGCATTTCGAGTGTCAGGTCCGTCCTTGCGTACACGTATGCAAGCGCAAGGTATCATTGTTTTAATTATCAATGCTACTGTGAAGGCATGTCTAAATGTCTTTTTTTCTGATTGTCCAGCAAAAGCTCTTCCTACTTTCGGCATTCAGCCTTACGGAAGATTTATACGTTTCGGAACTGAAAATGACGTGAAGAAAACAGCTGACAACTGATCGGATATAAACAAGTTGAAATTACATTCTTCATTATACCTACAATTGATTTTATTTTTGTCGTATATGGCAGCGAGTCGGAAGGCGTACTAGGAAACCCAGCATGGGAAAATGGGAATATTTTACAATCCAACTCCCAAGACAATCTGTCACCCGAACTTCAGAAAAGTAGAAAAAAGTGCGAAAGTCTAGCACAATGTTGCTCGAACGTTCAAAAACAGCAGCAGAAATCAGTAATCGCAGCGTCATTGTTGTGCTGCCTTATTCGTCGGATAAATTGATATCAATTTCAATGGGAACAGTATAAGGGCATGAAACAATAAGTAAAGCTTATATGTTGATGCGAAATTATTTCTTTTAATGCCATCGCTCAGCACCCTCAAAGTTAGGTGCTTGAACCAGGCGCTAGATTCGTTTAAACGGCAGAAAAAATATAAATGATATCTGGCATGGAATGGACTGGCTGTCTGGCCATAGATAGCATAGCAAATGAATCTTCAGTTGTCGGTAACTTGTAAAAATGTTAAACACACTCTACTCGTTAAATATCGTGGCCTCCTTGCAGCTCTTGATTGCAAATTAAAAATACGTTAAACGAACATATCTGCAAAGAAATGCAGCATTATTAATGCGCTTCTTCAAGAGCTTTTATAAGTGCAAAGAAATAAGGAACCGCCTTCAACCTTAAGAGATCAATTTTACAGGTCCTCAATCAAAAAATTTCCTTATCCGGCATCCAATCGGTTGTACTCCAAATTTGCATACTTTACAGCAGCTGTCCTTAACGGATGACATAGCCAGGCGTGCATGTTCACCAACGAAAAATCGCTGTACAAATCATCGCTCGAACTTTCCAAATGTTATTTCATTCTCCAGTTAATATTACCCAATTCCTGCCGAATTCCTTCAGTTGGCCTAGGCTGTTTATCTAATTGCATTTGGAACCAGAGTGAATCCTTGTAAAAATTACTCCTTAATTTAATTTCACTAAAACCCAATTAAATCGTTCAATTTCCGATAAGTATCTAGCAACATTGCAGCAATGCGATGAGAAAAAGGAGGCTGCAGCGCACTTATCGGCTAAAATCGCTCGTAGGCGTCGTGAAGAGGAAGATAACGAGGTCGCGCAACTACGATTACAAACCGTTTTACAAATGAAGCCACAACCACCAGAACATGCACAATTGAGTAGGTTATTTCGATAACTTGATGCAACAATTCATAGACGACTGAAAGGGTAAGGATCCATTGTTGGGTAAAAGCCTAGAAGAATTGAGCCACCTCTCTCGCTTCACTTTACTGAAGTTGAATCTATCTCGAGTGTGGTGAAGAATAAACCTCGAGGTCATTGTTTAACTAAATACCGCTGATTCACTATGAATTATGTTGTTCCATGATTGTCTGCACATTGGTACAGCCTAGAGTTTCAATGTTGACATGATCTACACATAACGTTGGAATTTCAACTTTTTTCGTAAGTTGATGCCCCTTTTACCGATGAACTGAGAAAGTTGCATTTATTGGTAAAATTTTATCAAATGCCATTAATTCCTTATATTTTTCTAGAAGTATGTTTATATTGAATATGTTTATGTTGAAGCCGCCGATCCCACAATATAGCCATCATCACCCCACATTCCTCATTTGCTATAATCCCAGATATGAGACGTAGAAATTGTTGCGCTTTTGAGGTTACTTGCTTGGAATTCTTATCTAAAATATCTTCGTTTTGTGAGTTACGAGCAATATTCCCATTTTTTTCTCGAGTTTATTTGCAACCTAAACGTTTCAGGAGTCCCTCTGGAATCCTCCAATCTGCGGGAGCCTCTTCCCAACTGGATGGGGAGGGATGGGGCGGTTTTTGATGCAGACCGTAGTCGTAAACTATTTGCCGCCTAGGTATGTTTAAGTGGAAAGTGTCATATACGTTGAATTCCAAATGCACAATTAATCTCACATTCACCTACCGGCACAACAACACCTCTCATTTTGTTGAGACATCCAGCTAAATTCTCTTGTAATAAAGTTTTGAGAAGCGATTACAGTATTCGTCTAAAACATCACCTATTACAGTACATATCTCCAATATGTGGGGGTTTACTACCGCTTGCATCTCCTAGATGCCTCCTAGATGAAGTTATATGCATAGTGATCCTCTCTAAGTGGTACCGTGCTGTACTTAGTTTATTTTTACCGCTTCTCGTCACAGCTTCATCGGCAAATCTTGCTTCCGTCGGCATCCATATATTAAAAATATTTACCATGACATCAACATTACTAGTGGTGGAGATGAAGAAGTCGAGAATGAGATCGTTATGTGCTGAATGATCGGTGACAGTGTAATTGTGAAAGTACTGAAAGAAATCGTATAAATTTCCCTCATGTGCTTCTGCATAAGTTTGTTCACAGACATTCACAATCCTTAAATGATAGGTTTCAGACTCTGAGATGGATGCAACTTGTTCGCCAACATTATCGCTGTCTGCACTGGCTGTCATCATCGGCTTAGCAGCAACCTGTGGTTTGACACTTGCTTATGTGCTATTCTTGTGCAAAAGGAAAAGGGATCGGAATGCCAGTCGTGCATATTCAGAAGGATCATCGATCACCTCGCAAACGTATTCGGAACCGAACTACACTGTAACGAGTGTATGGCATTCCAGTAAATATTAGCATGAGTGAATGAGAGGGGCGAGGCGATCTTTGAATAAGGATTAGAATTGTACTGCTGCCCATATGTCGTTTATGAATGTTATTGGGTTATCCACGTTTTTCTACTAATCACTATCTATGCTCCTGTCCACCGTAAAACATTGTTTGAAAGCAATCGCCAATGTTTCGAACAGTAGGTTCAGTAGAGGGGGTGGATAGGAATGTTCGAAGAGTGCACGTTGAAGTTGTTCTTTCTATCTGTATACATGGCAGCTATCATGAAATTCCGGTTCTTATGTAATGATTTATCATGCGCTTTACTGAACACATCTATGCTTGGAAACTGGAGGACGAGATGGGAGAGAAGGATTGGGGGGGGGGAGGGGGGGGGGGGGGGGGGGGGGGGGGGGGATGGAGAAGGAAAGAGACGCATTACTTCGTTTTTTGGCTAAAGTTTTCGATGATTCTAAGACCCTCGTTTTCGGGGACTGGGAATGAATTTTAACAGAATCCTGCTCCCATTTGCCGTTTCCAAGTCTGAGCATCACTTCAAGCTAAGCTCAAACACTCAATTCGCCTAAGCGTAATTCTTTGGAATTTGTTCAACGGCGGAAACTTTACAATTTAACGTGAAAGAGGCGGTCTAGGGCCGTTTTTTGGGGTTAATTGTGGGGTCCAGGTCCTGCGATGATTTTTGATCGTGTTATGGAGGCTTTTTGTCTGTTTACAGCCATAACGAAACTGACTGCATTTCAGCCGAACCTCAAAATTTATTGTAGTAACACCTGCTTAAGGGAGGTCGGCGCAACCAACCAATGAATAAACGATTAGACAAAACTATGACGTCGAAACCGGTAGGCGTGCCTGCACATTTACGTTTAAGTTGTTCCGAGCTAAGCTGATCCCAAATCGGAAGTACCAATCGATTTTCCTCTTTGACTAATGCTGCTCCATTCCTTTTAAGAAAAATACAGCTTCATGACTAAGCGCACTGACACCTGTGCTCTTTTAAATTCCCATTAAAAAATCGCATTATGGCGATGTTATGTCTGTGCGTATATATATATATATATATATATATATATATATATATATATATATATATATATATATCTTTCGAGTCTTATACTAACTTTCGAGCTGATGAATTGATCTGGAAAAGAGCAGTGGTCACTAAGTATTCTAAAACGTTGCATGCACTTTACAAGCGATCCTATCTTCGTTTCAAACTGTTGACTAAAAAAAATCTTTTATAGTCTTGCAGCAGTGGTCGCTTGGATTAAAATGTGAGTGCATGCTTTTGCAACCGCCAACTATGCCCAAAATCCAGAATCGCTTAGTTGGGAACGTCATAATATAGTAGCAATATTGGACTTCCCGTTACGGCACGCATATACTTGGAAGTCTCTTATACACATTATCTTTGAGGTTGCTTCAACGAAGCTTTTCAGCAAGTAAAAATTTCCTTGAATTCTAGCCACACAACTTCCGGGGTCATTTTTGAGGTGCGCGAGGTTACAGTCTCAAAAGTGTTGACCCGGATGAGTTGTTGTGATTTCTGAGGGATAGAGATTGACCCTATTTAAGGGCAAGAATCGTCATTATATTTGCTCTTGCTTCGTTTTGCTTCATAAATGTTACATCACCTAACGCCCAAACTCTGACCGTTACTGTAATTCGACGATTCGCTTAGGTTTACGCTCTCCTTATCGAATCTACAAATGGGTTATATATATAGCCAACGCCAGCACACTTATGACGTTCCACATCGCCTAGTGTTTACTGATGAATTTTTTCAAAATTTCCATCCCTCACACACGGCACTACCCACATGCGAGAAATTCTCAAAAAGCACTTGTGAGCGCTCACTTAAAAAGCGACTTCCTATAAATCTGTGGTCGGATTCTCTAACTCAATAACCATCTTTAATGTAGTCTCATATGGAGTCAAGAAAATTTTATCATAACTTCCACCATAAACAACAATAAAACAACGTTGCTGCAACAAAAAACCATGAAGACAAGATATCACCACCATAAAATTTCACCTGATCCACTGAAATGGTTCCAGAAATTGACTAGTTGGTTTTTAGAAAACAATGAATTAGAACTGCCGGATCCTTTAAAATGTTTTTTGAAACTTTTCAAAACGCCTATGTCGACACTGTCAACGAGGCTTCTTTGAACACCAAACATTGTCATAACCCCAAGGAATGATGCCAGCTGTGTGCCAGTCAGTATAACACCTATGTTCGGAAACTGATTAAGATTTCGTTCAAATCTGGAAACTTGATGACAACGTTAGTTTTAACACACAGGACAGCACTTAGCAAAATGTGTCATAGACTCAGGATGTGTGGATTATGCATCAGCCTTTTGCTCAAATTTGGGGAACGTTGTCTGCGCCTCTTCCCATGACATCCGACCAGTGGCCAAGTCATGCACTGTCTTTCCCAACTCGGCCACCTATAAGTCAATAATTTCATTTCTGTGGACAAAACTGAGAGATAAAAATGTTAACGAGTGATCTGTTGTAATCAAATGAGTTTTGTGGCCGCAATGATCGTGGTAATCTTCATTTATGTAACAGGTTGTATGCTCACACTTGCTTGGTCTTGGTGTGGTATCTCCCCCGCGTGGATTATGACTTTCTCAAGCATTCGAGACCATATTCGAAGATATGATTGGGCTGCGCCCTTGCTTGCTAATCAGTGTGTGGTTGTTACTCATCGTCGTGTGCCTCTCGAACTCGTAGCAAAAGAGTTTTATTTGCCCTGCTGGTATGCCTTCGCATGCCAGAATCGGTCGCAGTTGGCGATCAGGACTTACGGCCGCGGTGTGTTCGACACGCAGTAATTCTCGAAGTTGCGTGGAATCGGCGGACGTGGTGTGTACAAGCTACGAAACTACTGTGTAAGTGGTTTATTAGGTGCGCTCAAGAAGGCAGAAGCGGGTGAGCTCTCACCGAAGGGGTGAGAAGGGCACTACTATGCTGCGAGTAGTGGCTCCTTGTTAGGGTAATTAGTGTGCGGAAAGCTGACTGAATGGCACAGTCAGTAGCTATAGGGCGTGCACCAATAACTGCACACAGAATATTTGACCCCACTTGGAAATGAACTCTGTGACTCAGGACGGCCTCAAACGAAGTTGCCTGATCGCATCTTTGGCACCAACAGCGTTTGCGGAATTGAGAAGAATGTGCCTATCAAAGAAACCCTATGACTTCAAATATGAAGAGTGCGTGTCAAAACTGCAAGAGTTGTTTGGAGGTTAAATTATTTTGACTCGCGGACATTCAAAAATCTTCAAAATGAAACAACTAGACGGTCAATTACCAAAGGAAATTTGCGAACGTGCTAATGAATGCAGCGGCACAACGCAGATCCGGTTCCTTCAATAATGCGGGCCTGACTGTGCAGCTCTAAACGGTATATGCTGTGAAGGGTGAAAAAAAAGCTTATTGGAGACAGCTTCGATCTGAACGAGGGAGTGAACTTATTTGAAATTAAGGAGGAGGTCCAGAACACTGTGGAAGGAGAGTTATTCATGAAGTGCATAAAGTTCAAGCATGGAAGACAGGAAAGCTAAAAGGGACGTGCCATTGTTGTGGCAAGGTCGGCCATTTTGCTAAGGAATATAGGTTTCAAAAGGTGGAGTGTTTCAAATGTGGCGAGAGAGGTCAGTTAGCTAAAATGTGCCGTAGGCCGCGTAAAGGAAAGCCCACCGAAGCGAACAAAAAGCGCAGCTAGGGTGAAGGCAAGCTACATTCTATGAGCGCGGACGATACTTATGCGGTAAAGGAAAAGTTCCCTATATACAACGTCGCTTAAAACAAACCGCTGGTACCCCTTCACATGCCAGAATCGGTCGTAAAAATAATTAAGTGCCTCGCAATGTATTCCCTCAAAAATGCAAAGAGAGAAACGAGGGAATAAAATGAGGAAGGAAAGGTTTATTTGGAGGACGTGCAAATGCAACCCCCACCTAGGAATACTTTTATACGCGGAACCTATGTTCATTCGGTGAAATCGTTTATGGTTTTAATGCCAAAAGATCGATAACTTCGGTATTAAAGCAACTCATTCATCGGCACAAGGTAACTACCGTGCATTCGATGAATTGATTACCACAAATTCAATTACCACAAAACAAATTCAATATCAGCAAGATGGTTCTTTTCGTTCCTTGCTTTCCACCTGCTTGTTGGAGGCATTTGTCCGTTCAAATCAACATGTCTATTACATAAGGGATCAATGGTTGTGGATTGAGAAGGCAAATGCAAAAGAGCTGAAAAAATCCTTTCAAAAGGGAGTACTATTAAAGGCAAACTGTGATGACTATGAAAAGCAATAAGTACCTGTAATCGCACTTGCTCCATGGTGAGCGCATAACGTAAGGTGACAGTCCATGGTTGCTTCTCTGATTCGAAGTCAACCGTGACCCCGAATGGGATCCCAATTTCATCGGTACGCGCATAGCGTCGGCCTATCGATCCAGCGCTGTCATCCTCAAAAACCAGGGTCATAAAAGCAATCCTAAATTAAACTGATCTATCACTGGATACAAAGTAAACCTAGAGTGGTAGAATCAGTGGTTTCACGCATAAAAGTACTGGCGTAAATTTCTTCATCCCATCCAAGCGAGTGCGGTACGAGGAATAATACAAAGAGACTTATACAAAACGGCATTCCATTATAAAACGACTGCTTATAGGATTCAGATGACGAAGGACGTGGAAATATCTCTCTCTCAATGCCCTAAGGTGGTTGCATAAGGTGCTGTATCGATGGGAAAAGAAGTTGACAAAACAGTAGTCACATCCTCAATTCTTTCTGTATTCTATTCACGATGCGACTGATGCAACTTGCTGCAAACAGTCTCATGCGTTGAAAATACCAACGTTTCTCTGTTACAGTCGGATATGAATAATATAAGAATTCAGTTGAGCGCAGGCACGAAAAAGAAGTAATTAGGCTGAAAAAGCAAGGCAAACCTGCTTGAAACTGATCTCATGTTTCGCCAGCTCTTCGCGGACTGCTTCCAATATAGGCTCGAGCTTCACATTCGCTGAGATGGGCAGCACTGAGCATTTAATAGGCGCGATCTGCGGTGGCAACGTCAGGAACTAAAACCATTTTTCAAACGATTGCGCTAAAACAAATCTCGAACTCAAAACTTTTCAGTTCCTTCATTTCCATCAACCGCCTTTACGACCATTAAGGCTTCCCCCGAAAAATTTCAAAGGGAAGTAGAGTCTAGTGTGGATTTGACTAAATATGACAAAATAAGAAAAAACGACACCCACATCTACTTGTTATTTCTTGAACGTATTTTCCCAACTTCAGTATTGAAGGGATGTCGATCTTTCCCCTCGAAATAAGCAAACTCACAGCTACGCACTAGAGGATAGAAATATCAACCTGTCGCGCCCAATGTGGCAGTTTTATGAAAAGATACAAGCTGCAAATGACCGAGATGTGAAGGACATATCCGAATGCCAGAAATGCTACCAAGCATTTGAAAATCTGGTATGAAGCCGCATATATGAAGCCGATAGAAGCACTCAGTAGTCGGAAAAGCCCGATACAACGAATGCATCTTGGGAAAGATGAGTAAGTGAACTCAGGATAATGTAGAAAAGAAATGCTGCAAAAAACTTCTCCAAAGAGCTGATAGCGTTGCAAAATGCGCCTCTAAGCGTATTCCTCAACTACGAACTTATGGAGCATCAGGGTGTACTGAATTCGCAATTCGTTCTCCTTAATTACCAGTGAGGCCTTTGCTCCCCTCTACGAAAGATTGAGGATCAAGAAGATCGTGGCAAAGATGAAAGCTTCGGCTGCGGCGTCGATCACTACTGATATAAGTGAATCCTTAATGCAGCGAAAACTGCATCAAGGATTCACTTATCGCAACAACGATGTATCTTCCATCAACACTCTTCACTGCGCGTCTGCTTATATGAGGTGGTGTGGTATAGGAAATCCCACCAAGAACGCAAAACGCTCATTTTTGCAAGAATTTTTCAGAAATCGTGAAAATTATTTTGGTCCTAAATATAGAGCCAATTACCGCGCCGATCTTTTTACGGAAAATCAGTAGCACAAAATTTATAAATTGAATTCATATACTAGATTTATTTGATCTTAAATAAATCATTCTATCCCAAATACATATAAGTTCGCATATTCCTACATATCTTTATACTTGACAGGGTTCAATCGAAGGAAAGATGTCCTTTAGACACCCTAAATCTACTTCACTTTTTGAAGGCAATCAAATGAGACATACCGTTCTCTGTTCGTCGCCTTCGCGCTGACGGAATGAATGCTCCAAAACAGCATACATAATACGACCGATGCCAAATGACGGCTCGATGACTGATGGCGTTATCTCCTCTACATGCACCTACAAGAAAACTAATCGTATTTCATACATACATAGCAGCTAACGAATATAAATTTAAAGCAGGTGTAATGGACTTGGGTTGTGAGCCAAAGCACCAATAATTGCCGTTGCGGTTGTGCATCCCTATTTTGATGTGATCAACCGGCAAAGTGGAGCTTCTACACAAACTCATTTACAAATTTTTAAATACCTGATTGCTGTTATTGCTGTTTTGGTAATGATGGCCACAGTTAGATGGCCGAATTGTAGTCACATTGGATGTATGCGCAGCCTCAGCCACTTGTCCTCCTCATACTCCTACCGAACCTCACCAGTGATTGTACCACCACTTCATTTATACCAGGCATCTACTTCATCCGAATTTCGGAATCTCTAAGCGGAATTCCCAAAAGTCTGCTTTGCAGAGATCAACTGAAACAAACGACTAAGAGTTATATACCTATGTAAATCTCGTGTCTTCGTTCGTCCTTCCTGTCTATTTATTTCCTTTCTAATAGCCAGTCCTACATTTCGGCCATATCTACAACGTTTAAAAATGCATCGCAAATCGATTGTCAATTAGGTTCAATTTAATATAGCAGAATAAGCATATCAAGCACTCACCTTCTTTTCATAACGTTTAACAGATAGCATATCAGCTCTGAGTTCTGCTTCTCCGCCCTCATAAGCGAGTATAGCCTTTCTGAAAAGATAGCTTAGAGATAAACATTCCCTACAAGAGAGGTACCTCACTCTTCAAAAGCGGACTGTCTTGTGATCATATCGATTTTCATACAATGATACACTTTAAAACCATTTCTCGTCGATCACCGCCGCAAATCGCTCAAAGCGTACAAGCTCTTTCCGTATCCTCCCACCCAAACTAGCACTGTTATTTGATGACGAGTGAAAACAATGACCGCAGATGCGATCCGAACCCGCGAATTAGCCATGCTTATCATATATAAAACGTTAAGCACGCATATGTACATCCAACTATTTTCAGAAAAGGACATACTGTGCCCAGGATTTCCAAAAATACCTATCAATTCGCTGTTTTAAATGACTCTTCATTCTGCCAGGAAGTAATCAGTTAAACATTCATAGCTGGAGACGATAAAAGAGCTTCATTACATTGTCTTTCGAGCAGCCAGCTCCCATCACTGTACTTATATTTTTAGTTATCTAATATAGCGGAACTTATCCAACAATACAGCAAACGTTTATCAAAATCGAGCTCAGTATACCCTAAAAACTTTAGACAATGATAAAATAAAATGAATGCAACTAAACTCACCCGGTAGACTCGGCTTCCTGTTCGAGCGCTTCCACTTCTTCCGGTGACAATTCCGCTAACCTCGACATTATCTGCAAGCAAACAACAAACGACCGTATCGTCCCAGAAAACAAGTGAAATTACCAGAATAATATTTATGCAGAGAATCTTTATCTATGCATTGATTTTGCTGATCATGTCACTTGTTTTCTTCATTAACTTTACCAAATAGCTGTCAACTTCTTTATTAGGCTACTGCCGTTAATGACTTATTAAAACATAACTTCCTTCAAATAGACCACCAGCGGTATGTTTAAGAGTACTAATTTTACAATTAAATAAAGGTCTCACATTTAAAGGAGAGGGACTACACTTTTCACAACACTAGAGGAATCGGCAAATGTGATATCAAACAGATGCTCCTTTCAGGAACGATGACATTATTTCGCAATAATATTAGATGGAGATTCAATTTCTGCAACGTTTAAATATGAGTTCAGTACGAACGGTAATTTCTGATACGATTCCGAAAGATTGCCACATTCAATTGAAGATAAAACCAATTTGCCTTATTTTCCGCTGATATTGCTTCATACCAATCTGCTGGAGCCTTTCCTTAAACTGAACTCAACAACAGTTCAACTCATCACTTTGCCCTGTGCCTAATCAACTTCCATCCTTCATGCAAGTGTCTCTAAGGAATAATCATCAGCGAATTGAAATAAAAACGGCCTACTAAATCCGCTGAACAACAGTTTCCTAGCAGCACGAAATGTGGTTGAAACCACTGCAGACGGAGAATCAAAGAGGTTGTACCTGTTTGGCGTTGGCTTTGAAGGCCTTTCCTATAATACCTTTGTTGGGAACAACCTCAGTGATCTGAACAGTCTTCGGCTCCAGAAGCTTCTTTTCAGCAGTCAATTTCACGTTGGTGGCCTTGTAATGCTGCTGAAGATCGAAGCAGGCACGATCCGCATTGCCGACACATTCGATCCATCCATAAGACGTCAGGATCTCCGCATCCCAACAATCCTGCAAATTCAGTTTGCATGCACCATACACTTGGTCCATACCTGAACTCATTTCCCCCTCCTTCAAAACCTCGAAGTTTCTGCAATGCCTCAAACCATCAATGGGTTTGTCTCCCCCTTCCCAAAATCCAAAGCCACGTTTCATCATCGCTCATCAAACAATCACCCCTTTCCTTCAAGATTTGGCATTACTGTGATCCTTCAGATCCCTCCACCCGACACTCCCACCTCCCATCCCATCTAAAAGTCGCTTTTCGCAGAAACAATAACAAACATAAAAACGATATTTCAGTCAAGACGAGTAGATAAACGATATATTGTCAACACAGCACAATCCACGAGATTGACCAAGAGCAGTAGTCAAAGGAAGAGTGCTGTGAGGGAACAGCATGAACGTAATTCCCCCCTCCTCCCTTCTCCTGTGTTTCTATGCAAACATTTGCTCAAGCTTAGTGAATATATTCCCCTTTTCTTTTCTTCGTCGATATTTCGCGAGGATAATGCAGGCATCCCATGTGAGCTTCTACTTCCTTACTCAAGATCTATTCAAAAAGTGACTCAATTGACGTTAGCAAAAAGAGGCCCCCTTAACCCTTTATCTAGATTTAGGCAACTCTCCCAACTCCTATTAATAATAAATGCAGAAAATAAAAAACAACATACACAAGCATAATGGGCCATTTCATTGGCAAGATGCTGTCTGAATCGAAGTCTGCGTGGGTCGACGCCAACTTTCACAAGGAACTGATGCACTCGAACCATATAGTAACCCAACGTCTCATTTGCTACCGTACGCTGCAAAAATGTTACAGATAGAAAAACAATCGGACACTTTTATCGCGGAGGAGAAAAAATTCAGTAAAAACAGAAAACATAGCTAAATGAATTGCTTGCGTTTTGCAAACAAATCTGATTTGGAGCAATAAAGTTGACGTCTCGCCTCCCCTTTCTATTGAAGCATACAAAAGTCCACGAATATTGATACCCGAAAAGTATTCCATTGAAATCTACTTAGAGCAGTATCAAACTTAAGCAGTGAACTTTAACTGCGACCATATCACTGGACAGATAAATAGGAATATACTCTAAAAGTATGAAATAAGAGTTTTCGATGGCTGCCGCAAAATGGTTTGTTGAAATGGTTTTTCCAGTAAAATTATATGATAACTGACCTAAGCGAAGGCACACCTCTTAACCGTGTAATGAAATTTGATGAGTGAATAAAATCGTCTGACAACTTTAGGGAAATACCATTTTAATACGAAAGTGGCAAAAAGATTGTAAGAAGTAAGCTGAAACTGCACGGTTCACAGTATAAGTCCATGCATGGTTTATGAATAAAACATTCGGTCGATGTAGACACTACTAGTAATTAAATAAGTTCCTTAATTTAAAAGTAACAAAGTTGGCTGCAATCTAAGTTATACCAAAATTCAAACTACAAATTATTTATTGAGCAGCAATTTATGTTGAATAATCAAAATATCACACTAGCTCAACAATTACACTCTCTAAACAGTCAAATTAGGATAAAAAACCTTTTAGAAAAGATAAAATGAGCAGATACCTGATCAACAGCATGACCAATAGTGCACACTTCAGCTGGTCTGCCATCCATCTGATTGCACGCTGAGAACAGAGTCAGTTCATAATCTTTGACCTTCGCGAACTTAGGATGATTCTTGTCGTTCGGATCCACAAAATGCTCTATTTCACACATTGTAAATTCACGTACTCGGATCAGACCTTGCCGAGGAGAAATTTCGTTGCGGAACCCGGAACCGATTTGTGCGGCCGCAAATGGCAGCTTACCCTAAAAAAGCGCATCTCTAAGTTAAAAATATTCGAAAACACCTAATTGCAAATCCCCTCTCTGTAGCGCATCCTTCTGAACGCTAATGGAACTGTGGAAAATTCGTAAATGAAAATATCTGATCAATGCCTAAGTCAACACTTCGTCTTGCATGAATACAATTAAGCCACTACAAATGTAGAGATTGCAAATATAGTGAAGTGTACAGAGACTGTAACAAGTTCAGTGAAACCTCCAACTAAACTGTCGCAGACTATAAATTTCTCAAGATATTCATGCATTTACTGAAGCAAAACCATTTCTCTAATGAAACCTTTGGTAGGATATAATCGTTGTATATAACATATCTAACATGTGAGAGCAAATAACTCTCCTGCTTTGCGACATATTATTGAGGCCAGGGTTTTGTTAAGGCTATGGTCATTTTGTTCCAGGAGTTCATGGTGGAATGGAGGGGCAGGTATGAAGTAATATATAAGAAGAAGCGGATTTATTAGAGGTTTTACTATCCCGGCAAAAACAAAGTAGAAGGCTTATGAATTCAGCGGCGGGAAGGCCGACAAATACCTGCTTTGATCAGATTTTCTTGAAAGGTTGGCTATAGAAGGGGTTCAAAAATACTGATTCAAAATAAGCGCCTTGCGACAACCCATGCAAAATCTTCGCCACCCAATCTTCCACCTTTATAAATGATACCCTCAAAGTCTTATGAAAATGCAAATTCACGTTCTCAATCCCCCTCACTACAACACAGTGCGAATCAATACACTCTGACCATACGTTTTCATTTGACACAGCCATCGACACTGATGACTCTCTTCCCGCAAAATATCGATCGGTGAACAAATCTATTACAGCTGAAGGGATGTGAAGATATTGACACGGTATGATCTTGACCAAAGTTGGCAAATGCAGTACTCCACGGAAAAAAAGAAGCAAAAAACCAACTTATGTGAAAATCAAGTCATGGAAAAGAAAAAACTAACGGAAAACGATTAAAAGGTTAATGATATTAAACAGAAAATATGAACCTGATTGAATTCAAGAAGACGTTTGAAATTGACGAATATGCCCTGTGCCGTTTCTGGTCTCAGGAACGCCTTGAAATCACCAGTCGGACCGATTACCGTTGGGAACATCAGATTGAATGCAATTGGATCGGTCAACTCGTTGCCACTTATCGGAGACTTGAAGTGGAACTAAACGTGCGACCTAATTAAACACATAAATAGCGAAGAAAGTACCTAAAATTTGGTAAATCCTTCTAAGGAAACATCTAACAATTATTGAAGTTATGTTCCAAATCACATTATGAATATCAGAAAAAGATAAAAGAAACAGTTATTGCGCAGTGACAATTAGCGAAAAATACGTTAATTTAAAAAGCAGCTTCATTCATGCTCACCGTGACACAATCTGCTGAGTAGAAGATAGCAATTTGGACCGCCTACTGTGCGTATTGGATAGAGATGAATGCAGCCAAGCCCACTTCCACAACGGACTGATATTCATATAACCAAGAGTTGCTGATTGGTAAAACAGTGAAATATCAACCGAATAACTGCCTTTTTTCGTTATTCAGTTCTTATGTATGATGAAAAATGTCTATTAATAAAGCCATGCACAAGTGTGACATTCGAATACATAAGAAAGAACTCATGAACCAACTGCTGCTAGATTCCCAGATAGAATATTGCAGCGAAGAAAAAGAAATGAATATGCATTCGAAAGGAAACCTTCTTGATCACTTCTTGCATGTCCTTATCGTTAAAACCTTCTAATCTCGCTAATACATCCACCAATGCCTCCCGATCAGCAGCACTCGTCTTCTTGTCCTAAAAAAATGAAGGGAATCGAGAAATAACCGCCTAAACGAACACAAGTTTTACGCATAAGTATTACGAACAAAACAAAATAAATTGGTAAAAAAAGAAAACGAAACAAAATTTCAAATAAATCAACGAAATTCATGCGTCCTGACATAGAAATTTAAAAAAAAGCCAAAACGGAAAAGTTTATTTCAAAGTTTTTCTCGAAATTGGAAAGGAGGAATTTCAATTCGTAAAATTAGAAATAAATAGTGATTTAGCAATAACAAACTCTATCTATAAGAAATAGTTCAGCAAAACTATTCAAAAAGTAGCCTAATTAGACTCTGACATCCCATGCAGCATGGCACTGTCGACACATCCGATCGGCACCATGACATATGACAATCGAAAAAGGCTATGCAAAAACATTTTCTTGAAATAGTTGAGATTTGCATAAATTCTTTTCCCATTATATCTACACAACTTTACATTAGTTCACACCTCACCAAACTTCGATGCGCATCGTATATGTATCAGATGCGAGTTAAATAGCGCAGTATTCAATTGCCATATCAATTACACTATTGTTTTATACCACAGTTAAGAGCACAATTCGATGCTTTGCTATGCCTCAATGAAAGAATGTGATGTGGTCTTCGCAAAATATAGCGCGTTGTCACCAAAGAACAGGAATAAAAAACTGTAAAAATTAAGAAAACGCATGACATTGGCGTACTGCACTGAGTTAAACCGCACACGACATTAAATACACCTGAATGCTGAATGAGTTCTGAACGGATACGACAAATATATGAACGAATGAACAAAATACGAGCTGAACATAATCAGAATGAAACAACCTCTAATGAACATTCAGGAAAGCATTAGGAAAGAAACAATCTGTTATAAGTGCAGTGGTTTTGGCTATAAGAAGTGTACAACGATCAATGCACAAACCTGTATGAGCTTCTCGGCATGATTCTTAATGAGATGGTCAGCACGGAAGCATTCACCCGTTTTCACATCTTTTACCATCCAATCTGCAAATCGATCAACGTGCCCAGACGCCCTGCAATTTAACATATCGTTAATAAGACGAAGAAAGCTCATTTGTAGAGCAAGCAGAATAAATGTCGCTTTAAAAAATCTTCAAATAAAGAGCGATGACATGGCGGAACCAATCAGCGTTTTGATCAAAACCATGTGCAAACAGTTTAGAGCCGTAAAGTCATCAGCTTAATCCTCTTGTCATATGCGTATCTCCCCTCACTATGTCTATCACGAAACGGCAAACAATTTCAATGGCAAAATAGAAGCGAACAATGAGCACACTATGGGGAACCTAACCTCCACCTCCTGTCGTCTGGATGATGGTTATTAGCTATTTTAAGCTTAACCTACGCGCTAACATCACATCACCAAGCATTAGGTCTAATGGTTTTGAGAACTTTAAATACTAAACGCCATATATGATATGCAGTGCGGCAAAAACTGCATGATTATAATCTACTTTCTAACACTTCCAATTAAAAACATTATAACGTATTACGAGTCTGTAGAAACTTGCTAAGATAGAGGTCAAGACCGGACCGACTGAAAGTGAATCTATACAACAGAAAAACCACAATTTATAACCGATAGAACTCTTTTTCATTCGACTTTAGAACAGCTACAATTTTTCGCTTTGAATGGTTTTTACAAAAGTGTTTCCGAACTTTCAATAACATTATGCAAAATTCCCGCAACCAGTCCTCTTTGCGCATATCGCTGCTAAGTATTTTTAGACTTGCTCCAATCTTAACCATACTTGGGGCAATAGAGACCATTAAGTACTAAAAAGCTTCTTCATAGCCCTTCAATATTGAGGTGGGATACATATTTATGACAACAGCGGCAATGACTAACTTAAGAACAGGTTCAGGTGTTAGCACTGAACAATCCACTTCCAACATTCCTTCTTCTAGAATGAAGTGTTTCCTCCACAAATCTATCATGTTCGCCTTCATTGCACATCCCATCGGACCAAAATCGTATAGTCCAGTCACACCTGCAATTCCAACGAGGAGTCAAAGTGCAAAAATAGTGAAAGACAATGAACACACAAGTTTATGTTATGCTCCCATCCGCTCGTTCTGCAGCTTATTAAAAGGTTAAAAGGCATTGTAAGAGCAAAAATACTCGCGACCCACTTCGAGCACGCCACAAAAAAAGCACAACGTTTACTGCCGGGGGGTGCATCCGCGTCATCTGAAGAGGAAAGGCGATGCTTACCACTGATAATGCGATAATTACTGCAAATGAATACTTGAAACTGGCTACGAAACTCACTGAATATAACTTAATAAAAAAAACAAATAGCAACTTCGATGTATACAAAACTACGACACCAATAAGTTTTTGGTTTAGCGAGATAACGAATGAAGGGACGACAAAGTCGATGCGTAGGAGTCAATTTAACTGCGAATCAATGTTACATACTTATGCATGAACCCTCTAGCGACCAACGAAAAGAAAGAAAATTATCCAATTTAAGGAAATCATTCACAGTTCGACCAGACAAATTCAATGACAATCTAATCTAAAGTAATGGGCTCCTAAAATCCCGAAATTCTAACATGAATGCGATAAACTGAAAACCTCCATAGATAGCAAACGACTGATCGTAGAAAAACCGTCGCCTGAGTAGATCCTCAAGTTTGAGCCGATCGAAAGCTGCCTCCTTAGGTGCTAGCTCGAGCTCACGCTCTTCAAGTCGCTTCTTGCGCGCTTTCAATTCGATGATAGCACGATCAATGTCCACCTTAGGTGCACCATTCTCTTTTAGCGCTCGAACCAGATCACCATATTCTTTCACTGACGCACGCAATGGAGCCAAATGCTGCAAAACGATAATTGCTCGGGCAGCACATATCAAAATCGATTGCCCTTTCATTTGACAGATGGAATATTCATATTAGGGATGATTTTTATTCGATAATCGGGTAACTGACTTATCGATCAGCTTTCAAATGATAACTATCCTATGTGAGTGCAAAACTTCGGCCATGAAATTAGGCTACATCTGCGATGAATACACATTGTTGCGTTAATAACCCCACTTCATTGTCATACCCACCTGTTCACTTCCAACACTAACGACATGGACACTCCATTAGGCGAGTGAAGTGGAAATGCTGAAAGAATGGCGAGATTCTGTTGTCTGGCACGATGAGCTGTTTATTGGTTTCACCAAATGCAGACGTGAAAGGGAATGGACAGCGAAAGGAGGAAGGACGAGGGGGAAGACAGGGTGACTCAACTATAACCCATCAATCATGGATGAAGTATGCCTTCAAGCACCAACTACCTAATAGCGAAGGCTGGTTGCCCATAAATAAACTGAAACCTAAATGAAGTCATATTTTTAGGATAAGCATCCATGGGCTATCAATCACAACAACGAGCAGCACTTCTAGTGGTCGGGTTCGTAATCAATATCAACAGCCTCCAAACACGACTATTCGTTCACCTCCTGCGTGGCTAATAACTTGCGGCATACTGCATCAGTTTCTACCTCTGATGCAAATGACCCGCTATAGTATTAAAACGATCTACCATATCTATTCTATACTACTATATCTTTCCTGGCATCACAGAGAAGGGGGTGCATAACGGATCACTTAGATATCGTCTGGGATAACGACAAAGAGATCTTCAAAAAGTGAAAGACTGGCAAAGAAATACAGCCAATGGTTTGTGCAATACAATAAAGGCAGCCGTAATACGGTAACTGAAAGGATGATTGCTGTAATTCATGCACAGTTCTGAAAATGAGGAGGCTGACAGACGTCTGTAACCTTGCGGCTGTCATCAGCTCATCTCCTTGTTGCTTCACCACCCTTAATCGATGATGATCCCTCATATCTGTGTATATTTCTCCGAAATCATTCACCAGTTAATGGTTGCGCTGCAAGTCATCCTTCACTGAATGATTTCTTTAGATAATATGGAGGAGTACCTGTTCGATTTCGGGAGAAGCCATAGCTTTTAGATAATCAGAAAGACGCTGCCTGAACTTCTTCTCGAAAGTGCTGCCAAGTTTTTTCTGTCGTGTACCGACTTTACGGGTGCTTGCAACTTTTTCGACCTGTAATATTACAATGCAAACTGAAATTACATTCGTGGAACAAAATAAAGACGACCCGTCGTTGCAATCGACTTGAAACAAATGAGAAACAAATAAAACGCGAAAATTATTTCCTTCTGGAAATAAAATACATTAAGCGACGCTCGGAACTGCTACGCTACGAAAGCTTTATCACCAAAATGATTGATGCCGTAGCAGCGTGGAAAATTCGATTGGTCAATTACCACCCACAATGATTCGACCAGTCGACGACCGATTGTCAAAGACTCCACCGATCAGTAGTCAAAGTAAATAGTCGAACACCGACTGGTTAATTTTCAGGCGTCGTTGGTATCACAGGTCACTCCGATGAGTAAGCAAATGAACTGCATGCGCGAATTTTTTTGCACACATTTCCATCTATAGATGGTCTTCTCCACTTTTAGGGTATAACAAAAAAAAAACGCTTTATTATCGTAGGAGAAAGGAACATTAAAATGCTCATCGTGCCAGTCATCTGGTACTAATTTTCCTACAACCTTCCGATTTTGAAAATTGCTCCATGCAATATAACGTCACGCACACCTCAAATTTCATACAATACTCTCACATCAAAATCAACACCTCTTGCAACCTTAAACTGAAACACCGAAATGGAGGATCTCTCCTAAAACATCTAATAGGAATGTGACATACCACAGTAACAAAACTGCGCAAATTGGGTATACAGCTTTCACCAACTCAATCGTGCCAATCAAACAATCGATAGAACGAGATTACAAAAACGTATCGACGACCTTGAAAAATTGTTGTGAATATGCCCTCGAAGTGGGATTCGAAACGCCGACCGCAGTCGCGAGAGCAACCAAATTACATTCGATGAAGACACCAAATCGTCGCACCAACACACCCATAAAAACCATAGACCTCCACGTCCCAACTCGTCTATGCTGATGCAATCGCTGCAATAGAAGAAACTGTTGACAAGGTAATATTTAAAATCACCACTTTTGAAACGATTTTCCGGATTGCGAACTTTTCAATTCGCTCGTCCTCCAATGATTCTCTCCAAGAATATCTCCCATATCTAGCAACTAAATATTAAAATAAAAGTATTCACTACATCAGCTTCGTCATTTTCATCAACGGAAGTCGTTTGCAAAATTGTCGAACTGTATATTACAGCGTCACGTTTTTGATGATGGGAGTAAACATGGGAATGCTCGCACGCTGTATGGTTTATTCAGCGTTTCAGCTCATTAGCCCAGCTGCTAACTGGAAAATGCAGGTGATGATCGCGAATACAATACACAACTGAAACATGCATCGCTATCAATTTCAGAATTGTAAACTGTTCTTTTACACGTCGAGGTATGTAGCTTTGACCAACTCCACACAACAGCACGGGAGATAGAACTGACAGCGAGCACAAGCGACACCCTCCAGTGATAGAACTGCAACGTGACCTCGTTTTTATTCGTTTTTGTGGATGTGCTCTGCAAAGCGCATTCTCGCTACATAGTATCTGCGCATATTATGTGTGTCTGTCTGTCCGGTGATTTCAACTAATGAACCGCTGGGGATGGAAGTTACGGAATCCGATGGTTATAATGGATTCAGCTGTTTACGGAATGAGTTGCGGAACTGTTTAGATCCGGTGCACACCAAAGGAAGACAGTGTTGATCTAAGAGTTTTAAATGTCTGAAGGTGGCAAAAAATTTTTTCAGATTTTGTCGAGCAGATCTTTCGTAGAATCAAAAGCAAATTTCTCAGGTGGTCGAAACGGTCAAAACATGATTTCCGCGCATTTAGGCTTTTGGTAAGTTATAGCATTAACCTGTCGGATGAGCAAGAACAAAGGTGTACATCGTGTCTGTTCCGCTGGCATGGCATGGCCCCCATCATTGACACTTCAAATACCCTACATCACCTAAGTGGGAACTGTAAAGGAAACAGTTCTCCGATAAAGGATCAACGAATTGATTAACAAAATATTTACAGTTGGCATTAATCCACAAACGTCGTCAAGTTTGGAATACTTCCTTGCAAATGATTTATGAGCACTCATTGCATATTCATAACGCTTCTGAAACAGAGCTTGTTCCCCGAATATTCTAGTTTAATTTTGAGAAAATTAAAACGAACACTTTTAACAACAAATCAACATAAACGCTTTTGCAGCCTCATCTGATAAATAAGTTAGTGTTGTGAACTGTTGAAAGAGAAATAAATACACATAGTGCTGCACTCCATCATAATCGAATCGACCGCTTGCATACAAAGGAATCGTTTTCCCAATACCACGAAATGACCGCACTTGACCGCAAATTTTGGGCATTTGCTACTTTTGAGAATTCTAAATGAGAGGAGATCATTCCTAAAGTATAGACGATAGCCAACAAATGTCGTGACCCTCACTTCAGCGATTTCAAAGTTCGAAATGCGGTACGAACAGACAGACACATTTGTTCAAACATATATGACCTGACCACAAGTCTCTTCGTAAACACGAATTTGCAAAAGCGCTTTGAAAATAAGGATCCCAACCTAGAAGGAAATTGCAAGCAAATATTCAACACAAAATTCAGCCGACAGACTTTATAGACGACAACAGACAATAACTGCCATCAAATGACATAATTGACAATATTCTCTGAAATTTACAAACATTTAAATGAACCACTCTACTTTTGATATTTCCTATATTCGTATCGTTTTTCATGAATGTCACATCTCAATGCTTTTGCAATATTTTAGTTTTATTTTGCCCGAGCGGACAACTTTGAAGATTGTGATGAATATTGACTAGCCGCATAGAGCAGACAACGGAATGAGAAGTAATCTTTGTTAGATCTGCTCTGAGCATCTCATATCAATTGCGATCACGCAATAACAACGACATTCCAGAACAAATTACATGCATCAATGTTGTGTGGAATGTTATCACTAGCCGTCATCTGATGATATGATCCATGCAAGCACATAACAATTTATTTTCCGATCATACCTAAACAATCTTTCGCTAATTGCAAAGTGAGACTGCACGTTGACATCTAGAAATTTCTTAAACAGCATTGACATCAGTCGACTAGAAAATTTACTGCATATTTCAAGTTGTTTCGATTATGGTAGAACCGCAATGACTCTAAATTATCGATCACATTAACTGTAAAGTGCTTCGATCTAGAAAGTGCAGCATTCATCCTAATTAATTTCCTCTCAGAAAGAAAATTCAACAAATAGAATAGTAAACGATTTTATTTGGAAGAGTTAGAAATGTGGCGATTAGACAACAAACCTTGATGATACTAAAAAAATATATTTTTCTATCATCTTAAAGCGGTTATCAATGAAAAAGAGTCATACCGATGGGTTAATTAAAGCTATCAGCAGTAAATACAATATAAAACTTCGATACAAAAATATGCTTATCATAACATATCATTCAGTATTTTTATGTGGAAATATAACAGATTTCAAAGTTAAGAATATTACTGAAGAGAGATAAGAGAAGCAAATTAAACAACAATAAAGTAAATGATAGAACAATATTGAAAGAATTTCAATAAATACATTTAACTCTCGCATAAATTCCCAGCTAACAATGGCCCAAAAATAAAGCAACTTCCATCGTCTTAATGACGGTTCCATGGTTGAACATCGAAGAGGTGTCCCTCTGATGAGAGATCTCTTCTAAGGAAATAGTGATGTGAGCAGTTTCTTCGAATATTCATATGAAACAAATAAACATCCACTAGCAATGCATGTTCGAAGGAGCGTTGGTGCGAGACCCTTGTAGAGCGCTCCTACTCCTAAAACACATTTTCTCATAATTGCTAAGACAAATTTAATAGCACAGTGGAGAGTGACGCAAGCAGTAATCAACAACTAGCCGTTGGTGGTTGCTTGACGAATAAGGTTCGAATCCTACAGAGTATTATGGCATTGCGAGTGGGACAAAACGCATTCGAAGTGTCGAATATGTGGCTTTCGCAACAACGACTTTGGTGAATTGGATTGAAACGTCGAGAAGATTGTTGCTGTTATTGCTTCCGTTTCATTACCTAAGAAATTGCTATCGCCACTGCTGTCACTACTACTGTTGCCACTAATGTTGTCATCATCAATACAGTTGCTACTACTATTAATAATAACACAATTTTTAGCTCATTTCATCAAATTTGCAAGTTTCATGTTCATTTAAAATGACCAGATTTGATAAAAAGATATGTCATTGTTGAATATACCCAGATGACGAGAACGACAATTCCGAGCAAAAATTATGTCCGGTTCGTTAATTGCATTGGTGAAGAATACTGGTTCCACCGATTTCTCGGCCGTTCAAAAATCGGTTCCTATTAGCTTTTTATTCTAGTGCTCTAAATAAGTGGGAAAGTGTGTTTAGAGAGGCTGGCAGCAAACCCGCATTCTACTTATCCATTCAACTGGGTCGCCAACATACCCGACAACGGGAACAACAAATCTTGACAATACGTTTTCCTATGAAACCGATCAGCTGTGCAAAACTTAAACTTTCGAGCCGCAACATGACACTCAAGTTTTACAGTATTCAATAATTCAAGTACAAAACAACGAGTCGTGAAAAAAGCAGAAAATTAATGAATTTGAACTATCGGTCGAATAGGCGAACAGACACAAACATTCAAATGCAGCGTAGAAATAGAAAAAATGGTGTCGTCATATCGCAAAATTTCACAAAAGCGAATTAAAAAACTTCGCGTTTTAAGATGACGGTTGGTTCGTTGTGTGCAAACACGTCATCAACATAAGAGATCGATTGAAAGAGTTGTGCAGTTTGTAGAAACATCATCACCACTGCACAAATGAAAACATCCCAAAACTAAAGATCGATTCTATGTTCGAGAAAACATTCCTATAATGTATTTGAATTCGATGCCTTCTGAGTTCGCTAATCAATCATCGATTCCATCATCGACTTTCATCTAAGCACTTGGTGATAACAGAGTTGTCTCATTGCATTTGCCTATTTATGTTCTCATATGACAAACGAATACCAACTCGGTTGATGAGTTATTTAATTGTAAGATCAGCCAGCGGATGGAAAAACTTATTTGAACATTTGACTGCAGTCTCTCTTAATATCTCTGGCGATTGTTAAGGTCCCTTCACAAACTGAATTTCAAAAAAGGTCCACAATGATAAATCTTATGAATAGATAAATTAGATTAGCGATAGTAAATGAACCTTCGTTCTTGAGAATCGAAACGAACATATGCGAGAAGCGCCCACTTCCGGTGACTTGCATTCGAGATTTCACCACATCTGCCGGGAATACAGCCGTCCATAGTGCCATCCCTCCAACACCTCCTGATATTGCGGTACGTAATACACCTGCAAAGGCACGCACCACTCATCAACGTTATTTAAAAAATGTTGTACTTGAAGTATACTGATAATTCATGCCAAAATGTTACAATAAAGAGAAAGAAAACTAAGCTTTCCAAAATGTTGGCACAACTAAAGAAGCATCGAAACACGTGAATTTTTAAGATTACTGAAATGACTCTTTTGCGCTCATAATGCCAATGTCTGGAAGCACGACGATGCAAACTAGGAAGTGGGAGGAATGGTTCCTCTAAGTGATAAAAGTTCCAAACGGGTGAGGTGAATACCGCTTTGGACCGAAGAAATTCTCTGATAGCAAAGTAGCGACCTCTGGAAATATCTGGAGATGGATGGATAATTTGCGAGACGGAAAGCAAAATGCAAAATTTCCCTCACTGGTTTTGCGAAATTCATTCACACAAAACAGTCATGGCTTGTTCGATATTCTATATTCTAATATCTTATATATCTTTACTTCTGCGCTCTATGTACCCATCGTTACCCAATTTATTTAGCACCTCTTAAGTGATGCTGAGTTCCTTCCAGAGTTGGAGCCCTTCATTTCTAGATTTCAGTTGCATAACTGAAATTCGCTTTCTGCTACATCTATAGAGATGTGAAATCGCAGTTCTATCCTCATCATCGAAGTTGTCAGATTATCGTTCTTTTCGATGCACAATTCAAATCCCCTCATTTATACACATATGAATCAACGTGGAAAGAAGAATGAATAACTTTTGAAATCGAATTAAAATATGCGACAATTATGGAATTATGGTACTTTACCAATTTCATCTTTTGTCTTGCCGATGGGTGCTAAGTAATAACGGCACACTTCATACGCTCCAAAGAAACAGAAATACCCGGGCACTTCACGAGTGAGTGTTGGCGTCATTCCAACGAAAAATGAACGAATCCCTTGTTTACGATACATTTCACGACAAATCGATATTGGTGTACTGTAGAGATATTATTTTCAAAGACAGCAAAACATTATATCCAAAGTTTTTAAATCTCCGTTTTTTGCAAATCTTTTGCTTGATATGGTCGTAAGGACTTATCGATTTGTAAAGATTTCATATAGCACCATTTTTTTAGATAAATTGAAATCAGTTAAATAATTGTTCGATGCATAACAAGTAAATATTCGAATAAATTTGTGATTTTATAACTGAATTGATAAAATTGAATTAAAATTTAAATTTAGCGGTAATATTTGGAGAAAAAATGGCACTCGTGAATATGAAATGAAATCACGAGTCGAAAAAAGTTCCATTTTAAGCAAACGAGAAATAAATAAATCAACAAAATTTTTTCAACACATCAACGGCTAAATGTAATATATTCTCATTCTAAGAAGGCTAATGAAAACATTTCTTTTTGCTTTAAATCTTTTCTCAAAGTAACTGCTCTTAAATGCAAATGCTTCGAACTTCCGCCAAATAAACTGACTTAAAGTAACTTCCCAACAAAATTAAAGGGCATCCTTCAATATCCCCTTGAGCATGTCCACTTTATATTACATTTATGTTGAACTAAGGGTACCGTTGTGCTATATAGCGAAATAAAGCGCTGCTATTGGTGGTAAAATGCGGCCGTTGACTTTAATTAAAAAGTTGTTCTTCATAAGGGTCCAAGAAAATCTTTGGATCTGCTGATCTGAAATGAATTTAACAATTCGACCTAGAGTTGAATAAACGCCAAGAATGGAACAAAAATGAAGAGCAACCTATGTATGTTAGGGTGCATTTCCCTTTGTGACTGCAACCGACATTTAACCAACTCGGTAGGGCATAGCACAAGCGCTGCAAAAACAGCAGCTAGAGAACCGGAACATGCGTTCTCATACGGCGACATATTCTTTACTTCCGATCGTCCAGTGACCAATGCCACCACCTATAAGAGAGTTCATATTGCTGCAAATATGTATGTAACTGGCGAGATCATAATGCACTATTAGACTGACAATATCTATGCTAAAGGGAAGCACAGTATAACTTAATGTCATGGAGGATAAAAGAATGGAGTTTACTACAGCCTCAAGAGTGGAGGGAGGAAACGTCAAGGATTCGGAGCCAGCAGTGAGTAGTGAGAGAGCAAACTGTCCGCAGATAACGTTGGAATTCCTAAAATAAGAAAATCAGGAAGGAAAATAGAAACCCTTATTGAGACACTTTATACTACCCACACTCCCTCCCTCCAATCTTAACATACATTAGCATGGATCATAGTCATTACGCCCCAAAAGTTGAGACGAATCATTGGATTCAGCGGATCTGAGAAGAACTCATGAAAGTTTCGGTATATTGCTCTATCTTTAGAGGGGATTCGAATCAGAAATGAAATCATGGAAGTTCCGAATCGTGGGAGTTGCATTGCAAGCAAACGCTTGTAAACCCATAATATGTTTGGTTTCTAGCGATTTCCTTGCCGATTACAGTACAATTTTTTAGCATTTGTTTCAGTTCACCTCTGCCACCTAAGTAACCAACTAACGGTGTCCCTCATCTTTTCTTCTCTCCTATCTCCACCCTCTCCTCCCAGGTTTCCGATCCATTTAGTGTAATACAACGGAAAAAGGTATTTGCGATTAATGCATTTTATCCTTCAAAATCAACAATAATAAAAGCGTTACCTTTTGACAATATCCATATGCAGTGAATAAGACCGCATTTTCAGCAACACTCGCCACTAACGCTGGTACAGTACCTGAAAAAATCATAACAGATTGAAGACTCCACAGGGATACGGAAACCCGAATGCCGATAAATAATTTTTTCCTTTTTTTGATTACAAGAAAGCGCTCATCATGCACTTGCAGTTTTTCCCACTTCTTTTTGAAAAGATCGGAGAAATGGGGAAGGAAATAACGAAGACCAATGTGAAAAGGGTATTCCTTCGACAGTAAACAATTTTCTCGGTGCCTCGCGAAAAAGCCGAAATTTCTGTTTAGTTTTGTTAAAAAATTGCACATCTGCAAAATTCTTAGAGCATCACAATCAGTTCATTTTGAAGCGTTCAAGAAGATGTTTAACCCATTTTAGGACTAAAAAAGTGGATGCTCAACAGTGGGAATGAGGATTACATTATCCCGGAAATTCACATCCATAACATTCTAAAGGAAACATTATAGCTGTGAAGTATGACCCTTGAAAGGGACATTTTTTGCTCTGTTGAAAGTTTGGGATTACACGGCTGTCACAATAGAATCGACAATATTGGTATATTCGACGGCATCGAATGGGAGGTGGTCATACAAACTGAATAAATTTCATAACTTTTGAAGGAAAGAGGCGAATATCTTAACAACAGCAGCAAACTTCTATTTATAGGACATTTCCATCTTCTTCAAAATTACGCGCCATTAAGACCTATCTAGAACGAACATCATCGATCATTTATCTCTGTCCATCAAGAAGGAATATTGATATATTTGACATTCTCTTCAACTTTATTCTACAATTTGCTGATTGTACTTCCAAATATGAAAAATGTACATTCAATAATAAAATTAAACCTTCAAAGCAATAAAATCTTCACGATGGCTGTACAAATATGCAAAAAATTGTAAATATTCGCATTCATATCCATGACATATTTCATTCATGGATATGAATGCGAATAATAGAGGAGGAGATTAGCACAGGCTTATATTGGAAGAAAATATCACCTGCATATAATCCTTTAATACCGTCAAGTCTGAAGGTATCTTTGCAACAACTCCAACCACTCCTATATAGTTCGGGAAACGTTTGCATCTTCACTTTTACCGTATCCAATGGCTGCGCACTGTACACATTGGCTACACCAGCTGCAATTTTGTTCAATTAAAATAAAATAAAATAAATATATAATCGAATTCACGAGACGATTATTATATCTCTAAATTCCCCATCAAAAGAAAAGAGTATGGAAAATCATTACTGCAATACATATGTATGATGTCATGATGGAATTAAATATTGTAGTAAACAATGAAAGATATTGTTACGAAGATCATTCCGACTTTCCCTTCGCCACCCCCCTCCCCCCTCCTCCTCCCTTCCAATTCGGCAACAATGAGCTCGTTTGTTCTTAGCGATACAACGAGAATGAATAACACAAAGATCAACCACATACCACATCATATTTGGATGTTTAGCCTTTGGAGTTTGGTCGTGCATGCATTTCATGCCAGACATTCAATTCGTGCAACGTAAAATCTATGACAATAAATTACGGCAATAGGGATATCATCTACATCACAGAGTGACCATTCTAACTTAATTTCGTCGTGGCTGATCACCGTCTTTATAAGAATTGCGCAATTCATTTCATAAGTATTTAAGTGAAATTTTATCAAGAAATCAACAGACTGCAAAAAAATCGATTGCTTTTTGCGATAAATTGTTCGCTAGATCAGAAAAACGTTTGTTGCTTCATTTTTTGGAAGGTTAGGTAAGTACTGAGCTGCGAAAAAAGGGATATCTCCTCAATCTTTGGAAAGCTTTCTCATTTTTAAGAACTAAACCAAATGGAATAACCTGGCATATCAGAAAACAGGCGAAAAGAATTTGTTAACAAAGCGCTCATTGGCCTACTGTATCAAGTGCACAGTGGAATTAACAGAACTTAAGAACTTAGGCAGTTAATAGTAACGGTGAGATGCCATTAGTTACTCATTTGGCTATGGCATTTGATCGGGAAACGGAAGGTCGCGGATTCGGATCCTGTCGCGACAGACAACACATTCAACCATCATCAGATGACAGGGATTTCTTTTAAAAAAGTGCGGTTTTTGGGATACGCCAACTTTGATTCATCATTAAGGGTACTTTTTACTAATTGTTATCTGAAGAAAACGGAATATTTACAGGACTTGCAAACGTCATGAGTGGCAAATTTCAGTAGTAAGAACGGATCACTTCTATATTCCACTTATCATATATAGGACTAGCCGTTTGATGCATAGTTTTACACAAAGTGCAACTCCACCACCATGAAAGTAATACTCTGTAAAAGAATTCTGTATATATTAGGCTGTCGTAAGACTGTGAGACTGACGGCAAAAAGGCAACAAAGATCGAAGAAACGTTCACAATGTGATCGATGAGAGAGGAAGAGGCTGTATATTGTAAGACATTTATCAAAACTGCAAAATTTGTTCATTAGAACATTACCTTTTACACTTGTAAAATCCAATAAATGTTGCGGAAATGATAAGTAAAAAAAGCATTTAGCCATCACCTACCAATAGTTCCGGCAGTAAGATCGATAGCACCGTCCTTGAGATGATTTTGCGCTACATATTCGGCTTCAAGCTCCAACTGCTCCATCTAAAAGCGTTATTTCTGATTATGCAGGTCAGATGAATGCAACTGAACGTGGCCTGTATTGTGAGTGCTTTCAATTCAGGAAGTGTTTACTGATGGCTCACAAAGAAAGAAGCAGTTATCACTTCATTCCAATTCTAATGCGACGATTAAACATTACAGTAGAGATTAGAAGAAAAACGATAAAATTTTAAAACGTTGTGTTACGAGTTAATCTCGTCGTCTACCAGAGAAATTTAAATCCCAGTCATCTATTCCTCTCATTCCCATTGGATGACCATGTCGTATTTGAGTTCAAATATTGAAAAATATAAATTCATTAAATAAAAGATATTTGCAATAGCGATTCGAAGAAAGACCGAAGAATCGTTTTAAAAAAACAAAAGAAACTGAGAATGTGATTAATTTTATGTACACAAATGCGGTCAAAATATCTTCTTAGAACAATATATGTAACGACATTTGCACCATCAAATTTTCACAAGGACCTGAGAGAAGAAGCAGCGAAATTAAATCTATAAACTTATTGCTTTAATGCCCTTCTCCGTCCACCAATGTTCATAGAGAATGCAGGAGGTTTGAATATATGTGCTCATCAAGATAATCCAACAATCTGAGGATAACATATCTACAACTTCATATAGTGAGTATAAAATATGGCTGTAATCTTTGTATATGAATGCTATCAAAGGGTCGTCTTCAAGATGCTCAGGATCCCGAAATAATCTCTGTGAGATAAAACATCCTTCACATTTACTTAGCCTTCATTGACGTACACCTTATGAATATGGATACAACTTGTCAAATTCATTTTAGCCTTTGCATATTTTCTATTCGATTATATCAAAAAACGATCTGCTAAAGGACGGCTAAGTGTTTAATAAAATTGTAATGCAATTATAAAACTTATTCGTAATAAACTTATGCGTAGATAATGCATGATACACGATGTAATGTCAATGTAATTTGGATAAGTAGCTTGCCTGAGGGGACAAGTGCTGCTATATATTCGATAATATCATATCATATTATATATCGAAAGCCTTTCTAGCAAATCACAAGCCCTAAAGTGATGTGATAACGCAATGAAGTGGTATTGATAATGTGAGATATTTTATCAAGCATAAAGCACAATTAAGGGAGCTGATCGTTTACTGCTGATGAAAATGGGAGAGATCAGTTGCGTTTAGAGGAGGCAACTTAGCTAATGTGTGATCATTTAAAGTTTTTGATGCTGCTAAGCTTTTCGTGAAATATTTAAATATCTTCAAACTTCGTTATCAACTTTGAACAGAAAAACTTGCCACTGCAACTTAAAGTTTTACAACACTATCAGAAATTTTTTAAAATTATCGGAATTTAATTATCCTCTATGAGCATTAACGCGACTGTTTATGGCGTTTTTTAAGCTTTAATATTCAGTAGTGTGAACTTCCGGCGACATTTTATTGACCAGTTTCCATCAATCCAAACTCACCAATCGATCGAAATAACGTGGTTGTAAGCGGCTTTTATGATTATAGAGAATATGTTCCCATAATATTGCGAAACAACGCAAATAACAAAAAAATCATCGATATCCTTGAAGTAATCATATGAGGTTACATTAAAATTTGAAAAGTTACAGCACTGGCATGCTCTTTAAAATAGAAAAACGATGTAGGGAAAGGGATTGGATAAATAAAACTACTCGATCAAGCATTAAAACATATCACTTCAACACATCAAGCGATCGCATATGGCAAAGTGCAATGTGATATAGAGCTGACCAATGAACACTGAAATCAGTGAGTTGTTATTGTTCTTGCAAATGTATGCAACGCTCAATAATGCAATAAAACTCATAACGTTTCACCATTATCACTATGAAAAGGAAAAATTCACACCTTAACATATATCCGTTCTAACCTTATAGTAGAAGAAGACAAATTCTCCATTAGAAAGACTGGGGAAGCGAGACAAGCTTAATACATGACATCCAGCTGAATCAAAAGAATCTTAGAATCATTTCAGATGATAAAGTGTGGTATCGGAATCTTATAAGGCAGAGGACGCAACCTTGCATCAAGAATCTATGTGCACTTTCGTCAAAGCGGCGAATAGCCAAAGTTTATTCCACACAACATCTCAAGTAAGTGGAGCCTCTCAACCAAATTTGAAAATGCTAAAGCGCGGTTGAAGTTAAGTCATTTAAAAAAGGTCTATACCCAAGAAAGACTGCCAGAAAATGTTTTATATAAACGTTTATGTTGGAAAGGTCTCGACTAAAAAGTAGCCAAAAGAGATGCGAAGGTAGGGATATAACTGTATAGACCTTCATATTCAAAAGGATATAAAAATATGCTATTTTGGTTTTTGCCCACTAGACCGATAAACTCGTCTACTATTTCCTTCATACAAGCCTACATTTCGACTCATTAAACTCAAAACAATAACGACCCTATATAAATGGAGTCAATCTTGCGTTATTTTTTGACGGTAGTGATAGTAGTGATACCCCTTGGAATAACACAAAAATTGGTCGATTCGGTTCATTCATATCGCCCAGCGTTAAAAACACCAAAAAAAAAAAAAAATCTACGAATGAAGTGAAAAATTGCGCCAACCGTCATACCGCTGCGAGCTGATTGTAATATACTTATTATTCGAAGTAAAGATAAAAAATATACCTCTTCATTACTGGAAAGCTGCCGTTAGCAGAGCCCCATTACTGTGACAACTCAAAAAACTAATAACATGTAAGTAAAACTGAGGCAACTACATTTTTGCTTTACTTGTCTATTGATGAAATTTGTGACTAGTGTTGCCATTCCTCAGATGCTATCATTTTTGATATATTTTACACTTCCGTTTTTTGTTTTCTTTTTCCAAACATTTCTGCGCACCTGCAATGCACGGTGTGCCATGCCTATGAGCATGTATGTCCCTCTATGTCGACCTCTTCGGTAGTTTAAACTCGAAAATCGTTGAAAACAGGATATAAAACTGATCTAATGTATACAGTTCGTAGACCAATATTCAAATCCAAATACCAACTTTCAAAGAGATCTCAGTTACTCAAGGGTCCCAAGCAGTGTCAAAGAATTTTTAAGCGGTGGAACTTTCGTCTTATACTCGTTAGCTCGGATAACCAAAAAAACAAATCCTTTTGTAGGAAGTGACTAGTTAAAATATGGGTGCATCATTACGCGTAATTTTTATGCAACCGGTCAGTCTGGTATGCGGACTCGCAAATGCGCACTCTTTTCCGCTTGGATATGTTTTTCATGGATGATGTACGATATTTCAACGAATACCCCCACATCGCAATAACAAATATCAGAGAACGTTTTAAGGTATTATAAAAATGCAAGAAACAGCAATAAAAAGTGCTCACCATTTTGCGCAATGCTTTAGTTATATGAGGTGATGGTGGTTTCAAAGAACTTCCGTGACCTTCCATATTACTTGGTTATAGTCGATAATTGGGTAGGTAAGTGTAAACTTAGAGAACAACCGACTGATTAGCGTTCTCGACAAGGCGGACAGTGTCATATACCGGCAGTTGCAATTACACAAAAGAACTCGTTATTGCAGAATGCCTTTTGAACGCTGTTTCTTAGAAAGTGCTATCTGGTGAAAACAGTGTGCATCATACAGCCAATAGGTTTTATAGCGTTTCAACTAGTGTCCACCTCAATCGCTTTCTTAATTTTGAGTTTCTTTTGCTTATAATTGCTCCATCAACTTATTCAGCTAAGTGCTCAACTTATGATCGAACTAACCAACAGCCTTCAAATAACGAAGTCTAGTCAAATGCAAATGAGCTAGCATCAACCCATCGATAAACTTCAATTCGACAAAGAACCCCTTCTCGAAAACCCATTTCGTAACATTTACCTGTGGGAAGATGGAAACTCATAAAAGTGACAGCCGCTAATAAGTGTTCTAGCAGTATCATCCACACAGTTCATTCACGCCACTCCCAGAAAACCAAATCGATAGCATAAAATTCCGCTTCCATTGTTTAACAGAAGTGTATAAAACGCTAATATTTGATGTCCTCGGTCGTGATGCTATTAAGTGAGGGGCCAATTACTCGATTAAAACCTTATTAAAGATGCAATTTCGATTGGTTTGGTAAATCAGTGGTTTGACTGGTTAGACTCGTCTCAACAAAACATGCTGCGATAGCATAACAAATGTCTGTGCAAAACAGTTTTCGATGTTCGAGTATTTTGAATAATCGAAAGATTTACACTCATTTACACTCACACATAAGCAGCCGCATTTCATTCAGAAGTAAATGTTTGATGAAAACATTTCAGTCAACAAACAAATAAGCGCTAGCCCGCATTCCATCAGACACGTCAAATTTTATGAACACGTCGAAAAACAATGAAAACATCAGAGATAGATAGCAATTCCATAATGTTAAAAAAATTTATGAATGCACAATGAAGAAATTTTCATAACCACTTCCCACGGTTTGTGTGCCTTTTGAGAAATTAATTAAAATAATTGGTAGGATCATGGGTGGAGGCAATATTTAAAAAAATAAAAAAGGGCTCCAACTCTCAACTCTGCTTCGATTCAGTGCCATTCTGCACCCCTTCACCGAGCCAAAAATGGGCAGTAAAAGGTCAAACGAGGGAAGTATTGCATCACATATCGCAAATAACACTCAAAAACCGGTCAAAGAAAGTGCGCGAAAAGTAACATTAAAATCCAACGCATTACAGTAAAACGGCACCCCTTTTAAAGTTCCGCTCGGTGACCTAAGTTTGATCACAAAGAAGAAAATGACTGAATCATTTTCATTTCCCTATGTCTTCATTGAACTTACAAAGTATTGCCACTGTCCACTGAGAGACGTTCATAAACACTAAATATCTCTGGGTGGTTATTGACTTAACAACGAACGGAAACTGCGAAATAAGCAACAAAAACCTCTATAGAATGCAATAGCTCATTGCAACCTCGCTTATTATAGAATAAAATCCTTTAAAACTGTGCAAATGGAATTTCGGTATGAATGTGGCAGAAAAACAAACAGCAATATCACAAACTCGGGAAATATCTCCAAAGAAAATGCAACAACATATAGGTGATGTTCATTGCAACGAATTTTACTGGTGCTAATACAACAATAAAACAAACATGAGACGACGACGAATCAGATAGTTTCGATGCAAAAATATTCACTGCAACAGAGCCACATGACCATGTGGAAATTGCCTCAAAAACAAGTTTTATGTATCAAAATATTTCAGTGATTCCCATCTGAAGCAATCATGGAACAGTGGCGATACAACACCCGTCGTTAGCAATTCATTGTGCAGTAAACACTACGGCGAGTGATATAACGTGACAGTCTCCGAGAACGCCCTCTAACAAACCTTAACATTGGTAAGGCAACAATAAGAAATATATTCATATGAAAAACAAGCATAAGATGATCAGCAATAGAGATCAACGGCGATCTGTTGAAACGGGCGCAGCCAGAGAACATTAATATATTTTTAAAAAACTTTAGATGAAATGAAGCATATCTATTTTATTTGCCTTAGAGGGAATTAATAGAAGAGCAGAATAGATGATTTTTTTTTTTGCCTATCATAATTATTCATGTCATACAAGCGCTGCCTGCACTTTTACCGCGCCTTTTACGCCATTGAGACCGGACGATATTCTCGAAGTTGATAACGATTATGATGTTACAATCTCGATGACCCCTTACTAGATCACCACACGTAAGATAAGCTTCGGCTCTATTTTATATGTTATAAGAATATTTAACACAATGAACCACAGTTGCATAGAAGGAAATATACCTTTTCACTATCAACTTTTTTGCCTGTAATACAGCCTTTCTATCTAATGTAAACGTTAACATGAACATATGCTCATTCCACAAAGAAAGCGCAGCAAGTCAACTATCTCCAAAGTTCTCTTGGCAATGCGCCCAGTTTCGGACATCGTCCGGCAAATAAAATATCCTATACATATCATCATCTTTAAACATTTTTGCACAAATCTAAAATTTGAAGACACGCAGTAATCGAGCATACGACACACAGAAATAATAAAAACCTGTGCAGCGTTCAATTTCGCATGCGAAAAGGAGAGCGAATAAAAACAGCAGCATTCTACGAGGCGCAATTGCAATATGTTTACCTACTTTGTGCACTCAAATCTGTAACCATCACTGCTCATTGTAAACATCAGAAATGATAAAATACTCCTAAGAAATCAAAGAGAATACAACATTTCAATGAGATTAAATCATTAGAACTCGAATGCACGTAAATGGACGGTGAGAATCTCATAAACGATTAGGAAAAGAGCAGAATAAGAAACTTGTCAGAACATAAAATAAATCTTTGTACACATTTCCGCACCAAAGCAAACAACATCTGAACGGTTCACAAAACCCGACGTAATCGGTCAGCGGCATACAGGTGGTAGTGATACCCGAGTAGAGAAAGCAACAGCAATAAGGAATACCTCAGAGCGCCATAGTAATGCCTTACAACGTTCGAGTGCATTTTTGTGTGAACAAACGTTTGCATCCATTCATCTTTGAATGGATTGACCTGCACCCAACAATGAAGTCTTTCTGCGCAGAACTTGGCGAATGCTTTCAACTGAGCTGCTAATGGGAAAAGCTCTGCCTATGCCTCTTCAAACGATACAGCGAATAGCACACGGGGTGCAAAAATAACGATACACAGAAAAACAACGATAACAAAAGAATAGTAGGATAAGAGCGCCGCATGGATGCTACTTCTACAGAATGAACGTTGCTGCGTTATCATAGTCGATGAAGTACAACTCCAATAATGACTACTCCAAATAAAAACATAAATCTGAATATTCCTCTACACAAATCGATCATCGTCTTCTTAGGGTTCAAAGGTTACAAATGAAATCGATTGCTGAGCTATATAGAACCATATCAGTTCCGTTCCTTTAGTCATCACGAATGCAAGCATTGCATCTGAGTACAATTCTAAAAATTGATCCTACTTAAAAAAGACGCAGTTGAAAGTTTCATTCGAAATTAATTTGGCAGATGATCAATAAAGTGAACAAAATGAACGCAAAACATGTAATCCTATCGAATGTGAACTCAATACCTGCATCCGTCATTATAGAAACATATAGAACGAATGAAGCAAAACAACAACAAAAACATCCTTCACTGATCAAATAAACGGGAAGAGGTCCTAGTAGCTGTCTTGTAGAGCATATCAGAGGAAACGCCAAAGTCAAACATGAGGCTAATAAGCTCGCATGTTCACTGCCATGGCATAAGACGTAGTTTTTGAGAGAAATCAAAGCGTCTACCTCATTGCTACATAAGTTTTCGGCGGCAAATCTCGTAGACCATACGACGTCTGAAGTAGGGCATATGTTCCTGTGTGAATGAGATGTGTGCACGACGTGCCGCAAATTCAGCGAATTTACATGTGAACATACCACAGTCGCTACCGTTCATCTGCTGAGGGATATCCTAAATGTTCGTACTTCAACACAACGCAAAAATATAATCATCGAGAGATAAAGTTTCCTCGAGATGAAATGAGAAAATTTTAAGCTGAGTTGATGAATACGAACAGAACATGACAATGAAGAACATCGCAAGCAAATATGGTTGGTTAAGCTAGCGAAAACCTATATAAAATACCTTTAAAACAATCTCATAAAAACTATCTTCGTGTATCCAAAATAGTTTACCAAGCTATTCATGTGATTTGCATACTGTTGCCAACGTTATTACAGTGTTAGCTAACTCCCTGATCCGCTATGATTATTTAGGTTCGTTGTAAGCGTTCTATGGGATGAATAAATGCAGTTGCACGCTTCATAAATCTCCCACACGCAATGGAATACATTACATCTGCCAATATACCCATACTAACGAACACATATTTGGAGATATTAAAAGATACTAACATCTCGTGTAACAAGTTTCCATCCAGTCAAATCAAAGCGAGACCTCTTCTTATCGATCATCTCCTCTCCCAAATAATTTCTGAAATAAAGCATTTATTGCCATTGTGAACACGTCCAGACAGTTGACAGCAACAGCTCTATGCTCGAACAACCTCCCTCATCAATAATAATGACTGAAGCATTCAATTCCTATTCATTTTTCAGTCATCATCTTTTCTATCAAAAAGAATAAGGCCATTCGAAAGCCAAAAAATACCCACCCATCTGCACCATAATATCACAAAGTTTTCTGCAGAGAGAAGGTCAAAGAAAGAGTAGGCGACAAATCCACTTCATGAAACTGCGCACTTCGCAGAACTGTCCGAATTCATTGTATTTAATAACAGCATCCAGGTTTTCATTCCCAATGAATTTTATAACCTATCCATCGTCTGTTTGCAAGTTGCAAATCACAACAAATCAGCGGTAACGCAGATTAGAGCATTTAAAAAATCAATGACGCTAATTAATGTTTCAGCAAACATACTCCATCAAAACAAATTACATTACGAAAAGAAATAATACTGAAGAAGCAATAACGCACCACTACACGAGGAGTTCACCCGAGTAGCATCCCCCGTTTCTGAGTTTACTAAAAATCTCGCAAAAATGCCGCTTTACTCTAAAAACACGACCAACTGCTGCTGACTTATTTGTTCGGGTGAAAGCATAACTAGCAAATTCATCTCCGAAATTTACATATTCCAAGGTCGCGCTAAAAAAGATTGTGGATAGATGGCACGAGCGCCGTTAAGAAAGTATCTCACATATATACATGATTATTAGATATGTTTATGTGTGCATAATGAATACGCGCACTCATATGCAAAACATGTGCACATAAAGTAAACAAATGTGACATACGCAAGGGCACTCAAGCATTGTCTATTCTCTCCTCCCATCGAGTCGTAATAATCGATCCGTTTATTTGGAAAATCAATCACCTGTAACCAAAGAGGCGTTATCGATAAGATTAATCTGTACGTACGAACACAAATCATTTTGAAGAAACTATTGAACTTCACAGCGACCATCCCGAGTTTATATGCAAAAAGATATGGTAATTTTCAATTCATCATAGGCGAACATCAGTGATAAAAGTTAGCACAAGCAGTTGTTGCAAATACTGCTCTTATATTAAAGTAAACGCTTTTCTTATCCCGCACCTCATCTCCCCCTCCCCCCAAAACGTCCCTACTAAAAATAACATTTAATGGGGAACATATTTGCAACTGCAAGCAGGCAGTGATTAAAAGATGGACGCTTAAAATCGAGTAGACATATAAAGATGAAAATTCATCAGCAAAAATGATAACAAATCGTATCTAATAGGCTATTTGCCACTTCACACATCGATGAATAAAACGTCTCCGCAAATCGAATTTGCCACCTTTGCGATTCTTGAAATTTAGTGGCCTGATAACAAGTTCCATCTTCCAGGACAGAAATCTAAAAATCTCCTTATTTCGGCGGTCCCAAAAAAGGGTACAGCAGGAGGGGTGAGAGAAAGGAGAGGAAGGAGAGGGAAAAACGGCACAAAAGACCATGGGAAGTTTAGTAAAACCCCTAACTACAAAGGAGAAACGTCGAACGAGCTTAAAATTTTTGTAAAGCACTCATCTGTCTCGTCCCGCCATCAGTGACTACCACGAATAATAGAATAATAGGCAAACAAGATACTTTAAAATCCAACCATCTACAATCTATTCACATCGTAAAATTCATCGAAACCAATACAAAATTTAATTGAAAATTGAGAATAGAAAGGTAACAAGAGAATAAGGAAAACCTACAGCTAGACACCAATGTGCTCCGAGGTGAATTGGCAGAAGTAGGATGTCGAACTGGAAGATATCCACTTTGCGCGTCCACCTTCGCACAGATTGATAGCCTTTACCCAACAAACTTGGGTAAAAGAACGTCGTAAATGCGTATACCTATAAGTAATTAGTATTTACTTTATAGCAAGCTTTCGCATAAAACAGATCTCCTTCTTTTGCATTTTTTAAGGATTCTGCAACCAAAAATGCACTGTAGCGGAGTGACGTCATTCATGTGGGCTTCTCCATCCGTCGATAATTTCAACATATGAATCACAAAAGCTACGGCGATGAATTTTGATTGATATAATTCATACCACAAAATGATCTCATATACCCACGTTCATCAGCACGCATAAGAATCGTAGCCAAATGAACCATAAAACGCCATTTGCTCTGTGGCCATCACAATATGGCCCGTAGACGCGTTCTCATCTAACCAAACATGCAAACGATCGATCACTTGGAGAAAGGCATAGGACGCATAACATTATCATCACCTAACTGTTTATCGAAAATTGCTGCAACTGGTTGGTGTTTGATCGGTTGACTTGGTAAATCATCCTCCTCAATAAGCTTTTTCATTTCTCTATCAAAGCGTGGCATTATTGAGCCTTATGAACGAGTGTGATAAACTCTTTCAAATTTTAAATCATTGAATTTCGTGAATCTCACCAACCCCAGATTTGCCGGAAGAAGATAACCGATACCCAACCTTAAATCGCGAAAAAATGGAAGAAGATAATTGATAAAAACTCAAAAGCTGCCTAGTAACGTGACTCTCTCTCGTTCGCCAGCTCAGGCTGCAACGGAATCCCGATATAGGAAACAGACGGCTCAACCATCAAAAAAGTCTCGGAATCATAAAAGGGAGAACTGTGAACAGCAACTTTTGAAATTGTAGACACGGCAATTTTTAAAGTACGAAAGTAGTAAAAAATGCACCTCATTGAAAGCATCAACAAACAAAAAACATGCAGTGTGGATCACATAAACACATGGCATAACCTGTAGCTCCCTCGTGAAGACCATGATATGGAAAAAGGGATAAGTAAGGAAGATGAAGGTGGCAAGGTGGAAAATAGAGGCGCCATTGAAGGTGACGCATTGACTTCAAAAGTGTTCTCACTTTCGACATCTCATATAGTCCCCCTCCCCACCATTTGAATGAAGACGTCACAAAATTTACTTTCCGGCCGTATAAACATTGTCAACGAGCAAGATATCTCTGTAAAAAAAAGTACACACGGAAACCAACATGGAACACGATAAGCATTAACCAACTTTTGGCAGCGAAGGGTCATTCTTGGCTCGCTCGCAAATGAGGTTCATGTAAAAGTTGATAACTTCATCGTTGAGCCAATCAAGCCCCCGAAGTGTCATCAGATCCTTTCGGGTCAGTTCCGCACTAATACGCTCGTCGAGCGGCAGTTTCCGGTCCCAGATACGCTCAATCAATACATCGGCTTCATAACTAAGTTCTGCAATGCCTTTATTATACTTCATTCTAATGAAGGCATATCGCAACACTCAGACTGCGGACTCGGGGTGATGAAGTCCTCCTTTTGGATGGAAGAAATTAAATTTGGGATGCGAAAGGGGATTGGGAGACGATTTTCGGCAAGTGGAACAATAAGCGCTTTAAATGAAGCTATGAAATTTTTTTTAATACTCGTTCGCAATAAGGAAATGGTAGCGAACTTTCCATATAATACATAAAAATGGCAGATCGCATCTATTCTAAGTTGAAAGGATGAAGGACGGCTGTGTCGGAAGACCTTACAACAAAACAGAGAGGTCCCACTAGGAAGTGGAACATCTATCTACATAGTTGAATAGAAAAAATTTCACATGCGAGAAAAATATCAGGTGGGCACCTAGAAATAAAGTTACATATTCCTAGTAATAAGAGCGGTTACTTCCAGATTCACGCTGAATAAAAAGTACTTTAGCCAGCTAATAAAAGTAATACCGATTATACCGAGTTCCCATTTAACCACTAATGTAATGTCTTGGTAACAAGATGCGTGCGAGAAAAACCTTTGTGCTGATGTTTCGGTACTTAGTGCCATGTTCAAATTAATCAAACGTTCCTAAATAAACAGTTAGCACTGAATAGTAATGGCACTGAACGAATCATTCAATTAAAGAAACATTGTGCCGTTTAATATCGTTCTATTCCACTAGTAAATGATCGCAGTTCAGTGCGATCTCTTCATTCTAATAACCTATGAAAAAATAATAGCACCGTCGCTGTGAAACAACAAAATTGATTCTTATACTGAATGTGCTAAACTAGTCCACTTCAAACAACATCAAGTTGGGCGTAAGAACGAATATATAAACGACTAGAGAAAAAGTATACCAGGAAATTCATCCTTAATCACTTTACGAACACGATTCCGAAAGACGTGACCCGTTAGCGTGAGCTTCTTTATGAGCTCCTCCTCGAGACTTGTCTCCTCATCGTGCCTTGATTCCTCCCTTAACAAATCTATCGATAAATATATCATAATTGCGCATAAAATAAAGCATACGTACGTAAGAAGCCTTTATTACGATACCTATTGCCAATGAACTTGAAACATTTTTAAATCAGACATAAAAGAAACTAAAAAAAGAGTTGAAGCTGCCTGAAGAAAATACCCAGAGAGATTATTCGCAGGAACTTCAAAGAGAAGCCGCACACCATAAAAAGGAAGATTTGTACTCTAGACTGCAGTAGAAACGCCTTACAAACCCAATCATGTTAGACGCTGTGTGTTCATTTATGAGAAAAACTTCAAATAAGAACACAAACCTAAGCTGTCTTTCGAGGGAGATTTCCTCGGCAAGGCGATTCCTCTGTTGCACTTTCTGTTCATAAGATAATTCGCGTTGCTTGCGGAGTTCGCTCTTCGATCTATCACTTTCCAGTCTCTCTTTAAACGATTCATCCCGTCGCTTATCCCAGATTATGCTCACTGATGGCGTTCTCCTAAACGCCTTTTTCGTTCACAATACGACATTCAATGACAAAACCTTAGTGTTTAAGGCCACAGGTTCACAAGACACTCTTCTCCTTCACCTCGGATAAACCAAATCACACCTTGAAAAAACTATCCCCTTCCGCTTTCACAGAACCTAATCCCCCTCATTTGAAAAAATCGAAACCTCATGAACAAAACGAATCTTCCTCCTCAGAGATGGAGGGACGGGATACATAAAGGCTTGCCGGTAGCCACTGAAAAATTGGCAATATAGCTAAAAATATTCCTGTCGTGGAAAAGTGCAAATGGCGAAATTACCCCGACGGAACATGCAGTGGATGCCTATATCATGGCAATTTATTTTGAAGCTGTTTAAGTCAGAGAAACCTCATTTTACACGTCACAGAAACGCTGACACTTCGTTTTGCCCAAAAAAGAAGGTAAAAATCCTTGAAAAAAAAAGAGAACAATGATCTGTTCTGGTCGAACATACCAAATCCACTCAAATACATATTATTTTTTGTAATAAAACATCTCGTTTGCGAGTTCTGAACATTGCACTCCTCTACCTTTTGGATTTATTTAGAAAGCCATGACATGGAATTGCCACTCTGAGGATTTTGCTGCTTTAACATCATTCGCTAACTCATTGATAATAGCTGTGAATATTCATCCCTCAAAAATTTTCATAACTTACTTACTACAATTCCCATTTAAAGTATCTTCTGAGCAATCTTCAAGCATCACTTTTTATGACAGCCCTCTCAGTGGATTTGCTTGACATCAGTTGCTTTTCCTTTACACTCATAGCTACTTGTGGGGATACAGAAAGATGCCTTAATTAGGTTAGGCTACTTAAGCTATTTTCCCCTAAAAACTAGTGGCGTTTTTGGTTTGGTTAATAAGACAACCAATCATGAGTGAATTTAGTGAACGTGAATGAAATCACCTCTCACTGAAATCGCTGCGCACCGAACTGCCAGAGTGTTTCCTCGAGAGGACGGTTTCATGAGAAGACAGCTGTCGTTTCGAAACTGGTTGCGTACCACGGTATGTAGACCAAACCGTGCTATTAGAAAGACCTTCGTCCACCTCTCCTTCCAATATCTGCACTTCCGGCTCATCCCCACTCCTTAACAGAACCAGCATTTTGGTACCATTATCGAGGAACTACCGGCAAAAACAATAAGAAAAGAAAACCAATGTTGCGCAATAGCAAAAAAGAGTATAAAATTCAATATCGCTTCATGACGTCAACCTCACTGCTCACAATCGTCTTCTTCCGAATAAAGACGCTTTCCAGACTTCAAATGGTTATATTTAATCCCTCCCACTGAACTTTAAGCAGGCTCAATCGAGATGATTAAATTTCATTATGGTGACAGCATTTTTCGAAAACATTGTGTTCCCTCAACTGAATTTCTTGAAATGTTCTGGAACAAATCCATGGAAGAAATATTTCCAATCCTGAAAAAAGGTGCCCCTCTCTTCCCTTCCTTCACTCTAAAAAACTCAAAAAAGGGAACAGTCGACACGTCTAGACTTTTGATAGGAAAGATTCAATGAAATATTCTATTCCTTTCTAAACCTGCAACCCAGAAGTTTCATCCGAGCAAAACGGCGGACAAACTTAATGTTGCGCATAAGAACTTGGCGATAATAAATTGCTACAAAGTCGCCTCTCTCCAAATGAGCGAAACGCGACATGGATGCGACTCGACAAGAGATCTTTGCAATTTACTCACGCATTGATAGACTCCATGAATATTCGAATAAAAACGAAATAACGGCTAACGATTCTTTCAGCTACAAAACCAATGAGTGCATTATGACTTATGACTTATTACGAGACAAATATGACTTATGAATTTCACGTAACTTTTAAATGTTCACAACAAGCATTAGACAGGCGTGCAAACCGCTCGACAATACGCAATGCCTTATTTCGGTTTTCCAAAGGACTAATCCAACTTCAGTAAAATGCGAGTTGACATCACTGGAGAGAGACTCTCAAATAAAAACACAGTGTCGTTATGATGTGCAAAGATATAAATTTCCGAACAATCCGTCAAGGAAGTCGATTTTTAAAGGATTAGTAATAAAAAGTGGATACTCGAAACCGTATGAAAGATGCAAAATTATTTAATATGCCATCAAGCAATAGATAAAACATCGACAGATGAACAAATGAGAACAACCTAAATAGCCCTCTCGTTTACATTACACAAACAAACCAATGAGGTGCTAACCTTTCAGAAGTTGGTGAAGCCTGACGTGATTCATTGTGGATCGTAATATGATTAGATATCGACTTGTCTGAAGTGCCAAAAAGACTACCCAACGCGGCCTTACCCCGCCGCAAAACACTCTCTGTATCCGATGATCGGCCCATATTACTGAAATAATATGGGCCTTAACACTTGTCCTCGCTTATTCTCCTCTTCTGTTAACGAACACATCGGGTGGCGATCAAAATGATTGAGAAATGTGATGAAAACATAGACTAGAATGTATCGTACGCATCGAGACTCGTAATGAAAAGCATCGTATAAACTGATGCGAAAAATGCTTCCGCTTCTTTAATGCATTTTGCATCGCAGTGGAAAATGCATGGGATTGAAATAACTCGCAACTTTCGATCGAATAATAACCAGTATCAAAAGAATCGCAAATAACGGATATTCCTTCTCATTTTAGAAAGCTTAATTACTACTTTTAAACTTTTTTGAAGAACATTTTACTTGATAGAAAGTGAATCTTCTTGAATGGAATTCCACTCTGGCGAATATTACTGCCACCTTATACTGCTCACGACCTAATATTTGGTTAGTGAGAAGTGAAACTGAAAAAGTTTGTTTTTGAAACGAACGAATCACAAAAAAGTTATTGACAAATAAAAATAAAAGAATGATATGAGTGAGTACCTCGTATATGCAGACTGCATGCTGGGAACGAAACGCGCTTGACTCTCAAAGAGAGTGTTCAATCGCCGGAATCGTTCCTTCTCCTCCATATTTATCACCTCAAATTTCATCAACCATAAAATAGCACTGCCGTTTAAAACGACAACCAAGAAAATAAAAGGGTACATGTGGTATAGCAGCCCCACCCCGCCCCGTTCCCCGACCGACTACGCATTTACGTTACAAACTGCACTTTAGGCCCGCCATAGGAATGTCAAGCGATAAAAAAACTCGTTCCAAGAAGATGCAGAACGTCGTAGGTGCAACTAAAATGTCAACCTGAGGTATCACAGAGCCGTAGGATAAGGAAGTAGTCGCAATTTTTCGCAAGAGAACTCAATAAGGATTGAGCACACATATAACGTGATTTTTATTCGATTTGGAACAGTTGGTACGAATTGATAAGCAGACTTCATAACAGGAGAAACTCGCGCTTTACGAAGAACCGTAGGATGGAAAAGAGTAAACTATTTTCAATTCCCAATACTCGTATGAAAACAAATTTTCTATATCAATACTGAAATCTTTTATGATAGATCAAGGAGATCGTAGCTTGTCAATCGATAGCTTACATTTTGAAAGGCGCTACCGTTCAACGCACCAATACCAAGTTGTTTCCTGAAGCGATTTATCGGTGACTCCCAACTCGGCGATGATGAATGCGTTTTCAACCGATGCCTTCAACAACACTTCGATTCAATAACAAACTGTGACCAATTTAACCAAGAAGGTAAATAAACTCTACCTTACCAACGATTACGCCTATTCAAATCAACAGATTGCCTTCAAAAATTTGTAGCATAGAACCATAGCAGCAAAATCCTGATGAGTCGACAGGTGATGAGAACCTGGGTAGCATACTTCACATTTACTTCTCCCTCGCCTTGCACCGAGCAAAACCACGGATGAAATGAACATGGAAGAAACCTTGTGGATGGCAATCGACTCATTTCTGTAACGAAGACCCACCCATACCTGAGCTTGAATGCCATCAGCACGATCTTCTGCACAATAAAAAATTTGGAAGAATGCACTAGCAGAATGAAATCAGTAAATTCAAGCAATGGATCATCTGAGACGTACAAGCCCTTATTGAGAGTCATACTTATAACATACCTCACAGACCATGGGAGGACATGATGCCTTCGACTCCATTTGTCCACTCTGCTGGTGGAACCTTCAAAAAAGATGATTGCGAACATTTCCACTGTGACTTCAACGATGATTAAATACCAATATTTAAAAAAGATAATAAGAGAGAAAATAACATCGTTTCCGGTAAAAAAATAAATACTGCGAAGGCTAAGGGGACTCGAGAAACAACGATCAAACAAACCATCCTACCAAAAATTTATGTATAATGGATAATTGACTCCTGGTTACTTGATGTTCAAATAAGAAAAACTTTCAGTTAAAAATTTCAGTAAATATTTCTAAAGCATTGTTTGTCTCACTTGTCAACAATGATATACGTATACTAAGAGCATGTATATATTCTAAAAAAAAGTTTCAAAAACCAACCAAGGCGCAGATGAAGAGGTGACACTGTGCGACTGCCACTATGTTCAGGGAAAGGCGACGATGGTGATGAAGAGCAATTTGACGTCTCCTCCTCGAAAATTATGCCTGATGTGGATACTGCAATGATACAGCTTCATCAGGAATTCTCAAATAACCCATCTATCCTCCACTTCACAGAAACATTATTAATGCAAACATGACGAATATTTTTAAAAAAATATGTGTGTATTACAAACACTTCTTATATACCTAAAATCTTTGTTACCATTCTTTTTCACATACTTTGAAAAAGTTTTCGAATACCGGCACTTTGAAATTGATAAACAAATGCACAAATGCATACATGCGCATACAGATGTCACACATGTATATGCTCATATACAGATGTTTATTTACGCACTTTTATAAACGAGTAATGCATCTGCATGTTTACTACATATATATATGAAATTAAGTAGCTACTACATATATGTACTTATATATGTTTAATATAAAGACAACTGCACTATACGTGCCCATATACTACTCGCTAATAGGACTAAAAACTTTCACGTACCCAATAACAGTAGGAAATAATGGAAGAAACCTTTCGAGGAAATGCGTTCTGCAATCACTTCAACACTACTCGATCGACTCAGCGATCCACTCGATGTGGCCACCTCTTGTTCCAATTGTTCCTCGAAGCACCTTTTCACTGTATTATTCCCATCCACTGTCGACTTTGTTCCGCTATGAACACCAAATACCTCATCAACTGGTGAGAAATCTGGAACGTTTCTTAACCTCACATAATTACAACCCACACAATGTTCCTGCATTTAATTGCTAAGCATATTGATGACTCAATGGATCTCCTAACTTTCACCATCAACTCATAGCACGCGATATAGCAACTGCTATATGGCTATTGTTTGTTCTCTTAAGAGAGTAGAATACCAGTAATAAATGCTCAGCCCAATTTACAAACCTATTTAACAACACACACACATCGGGAACACTCCACAGCCTTCCCCTGCTATTTAATTAAGCAGGAAATTGCCCTCTTCGAATGATTAAACAGTTCCATTTCACAGCGGAAAACCGCAGCCAACGATCTTATGACTCCGATTAGCTCTGCTAAATTATTCAGATGCAATTGCATACAAACGCTGCACCTTAAAGCTTACAAACCAAGCAATTTTATTCGCTCAGTTGTGAAAAATGAAATTTTCTCTCCACACCCTCTGTTTATCTATCGATGTTAGTGCAATTAATGAACTCCTGTATACATCTAATGAGGGATTTTTTCAGCTTCGATAATGTGACACTTTTATTGACGAATATCGAAGTTATAACAGTTCATCTCAATGCATCATCTGCTTATAAAACTGTCGCGAAACTTGTATAATTTAGTTATATAAAACATCAGAACATAGAAAATAAATATTTCTATCTCTACTGCATAAATGGGCTGTTCTTCAGAAAATCAACTTATCACATCAATAAATGCTGCATAATCTTCGAAAATATCACTTGAAAATCATGACAGCTGCAATTGGCCAATGGGCGATGCATATGATCAAACTCAGTGTCTATCTACTTTCGTTTCATTTATACGACGTCATTATCTAATGGGACTGCGCTCTTATCTCTTACCTATACTGCAGCTAACAGATAACAGACATTTGAATAAAAGAGGGCAAAAATGGAGAAACCTGCGAGTGGAGTGTCCTCTTTTTGGAAGCTTCTATTCGGTTCCATTGGAGCAGAGAAACGAGCTCTCCAATCGTGCCGCGAATTGCCAAAACCATTGCGCTCGATTATTTGAATATCGTCATCTACAATATGAGTCTCCAGAGTTCCATTTAATTCATGTCAAATAGAATCAAATGATTTATTCATACAAAATAAAGGCATGCATACTCCCATGAACTTGCTGAGTGCACTCAATAAAACTGAAGGTAATACTATAAGCAAATTTCATCTATTTCTGATGAGATAGCTCTTCTTGTATCCCCAAGCCCGCAAAAGAAAGCAATGTGCGGATAAAGGAACCATTTCCGAACTGCAGTAAAGAAGATCAGATGCTACGCTATCGAACAATTTACCTATACAAGGTAAACTGCATACCTACATGTATGTGCAACTTGACCAAATTCCTTTGGATACGTAAATGCATTTACGTAATACTTTTCACGCTGAGCAAAGAAGCAACATACATAATTCTCGCAACTTTATCCCAGCGTGAATCTTTTGGTTAACTTTTTAGCATTTAATAAAAAATATAATATGGATAGCGAACTGAAACAGACGCAAATTGCTTTCTCGATAAAAAGCCGTATTTGGGTGCATAGACACAAAAATGCTTGATGGGAATTACTCACCTTGCGCACGGTTTTTACTCGAAGAGGAGCCTATTCTGAGAGTTGAAGATGGCGTCGGGGAAGTTGGGGCCGTTTGAAGTGGAGATGGCGTTACAACAACGACCTCATTATCCTCATCATCAGTTAAAATTTCTGTATATAAAACATTCTTTACAGCACATCTAAATGCAATAAAAATTCAAAAGAGTTCTGGAATGTTCTCGAAAGAGACACGAATTGCTTCATCAGAGAAGGATTCAAACTAACTTTGAAATAAACGCACAAAAGAGTGTCAGAAGAACAATTAAATAAATTAGATAAGAAAAAAAGAATCAATTTCAGAAACTCTGTCAACACAATAAAATTTTTTGCCAAAACATCCCGCACATTATGACCACCGAGATAGAAAACAATATGAAAAGCAAGTGGCAGTAAGAAGACAAGTAAAACTGAATAAGTAAGCTACTCCTTATCTCTTGCAGAGTGTCAAATGGAGAGATAAAGAGGAAGGAAATACTGCAAAGGAATTATCATAGCTTCAATATCACTACAACGTTTGATCTTTTCAATGGATCATTTCTTGAATCTTTAACAACCCTGCGTAGTCCACTTTTGGAGGTAGCTTTCCGTATTTCGTATTCAAGAAAATACCGTATACTGAACAGGAAAGTGTCACCTTAGGAATACATCACACTTCCTGTACAACGGATTCCAATGATAACATAATAATTACCTGAATCACTCAGTGTGATGATATGCGGTGTCCCATTTGCAAGATTTGATGCCTGCTTCCGAGCTCTAGCAGCAATCCTAGAAGCCCTCTTCAAGGCTGCGCAGTCATCGGCGACTTCGGATGCAGTGTTTAAGGCTTTCGCTTTCCGTCGAGGACGTTCCGGGGATTCGAATGAAGAAGATGGACAGCTCTCGGACATAACTGCTCCTCGATGGAATAGAAAGCTACTTGCTTTTGATACCAACGATGCCAAATGTCCTTAAATGAAAACGTTTCAACACTCAATCGCAAAGCGATAAAAAGAATTCTGCATTTTATCAAGCTTGCTTTGTTTGTCCTTTCTGACAGAAATTCCGACCAACTGCGAGTACAAAATTTGATCATTAACGCAGTCAGCACTTCCAAACGTAAACACAAGCTGAGGAGCAGTCGACTCCAATAACTCACAAGAAGATGGAGGTTGAAGAGAAAACTGCATTTGAAGGAGAGTTGCAAAGTTGGATTCATTCTGACGTAGCGAAGTGGCTCTGCCCCCATCATGGATAGCAATGACATGAATGAACCACTGTTCATCTACTCACCTATCACTGGACAAAAAAATTTTGTTGGAAATTGTAATACGCGACTGGATTATGTACTGTTCAGTTAGCAAATGGTGAGGGGATTATATATCAAGCATGCGACACAAATGAAAATTTCGATTATGAGACACAAAAAATTTCAACTTTAATCCACCTTTTCTGTGAAAGATTATGCATCAATACCCAATTCGTTGGTCAGCCTCCATCTATTAGCACTACTTTCCGTTGGTTAAGCAGAAATTTACGAAAAGCATCCATTATGGACTATCAAATGAGTGCAATCAGTGGACGGCTTTTACGTTTGTTCGCCATAAAAACAAAAACGTTTGCTCCTGGAGAAGGCCAATAAAACGAGAATAGCTACCTATGGTCCCACTGGATCGAACGCATTACCACATCAACAAATGCCGGAATCATCCCCGAATTTCACTGATCAACCAAGTGATGTCCCTCGTAACGATATGCCCCCTTTATCAACTCTATCAAAATCTATTTACGAAAAGTAGAATAGTATAAGGAAATCTATTAGTTTATTGTTGAAGCTTCCATCTCATCCCATTAATAAAAATAAATTGTTGAAAACGCATCGAAACTTGGATAATGTTCTTTCATGTCAGAACAAACAAAACGGTACTAAAAGAGAAGCACTAATCTTTATGATACATTGTGACCGGGGCATAGGAACCACTGGGGTTGGGCAATGTGCTCATGAAGTGGAAAATGGAAGAGGATAGAGAGGACGTAAGCGGTATCTTCGTGTTGACACAGATGGATGTGCTCTTGCAGATGCACATAATGCTAACAGAACGCAGATTCGCTTCATCCCCTCTCCATCTCCGACCGAAGAATAGCAATAAACATTAAAAAATAAAGAATGCAAGAAATTAAAGTCATTCAAGACAAACCAAAAAAGCCAGTCGCCGATTGCTCCTCGTTATTGAACGAATCAGATTCTTCTTCAATCGGGTTCAATCGCCTACGTTTATTTGCTAAGTAAGGACTGAGATAATCCATGTGGACGTGCGAACAAGACTAGATCACCTTGTGCACAACAGGCTTGACTCCATTCAAGGCCAGCTTTAGCACACTTCAATCAACTGCCGCTCGTTCAGACCTACAAATTGCGTTACAATTCGATGTTACGATGGAATTAAAAAAAGTGAAGTACAGCAACCCTTATAAGCCCTACGTGTTACTTCGGCCTTATTACAATTTATGTAAAAGATACTGCAAGATAATCTGGGTCCAAACCTTATTTCTCTCCCCTTCTTGAATGCTTTTACACGTCATACCACCTCGACATAAACAGAAGCACTGCAAATATGTGATAATATAAAAAAATTTTTCCATTTCACTTACGAATTTTTCTATTTCGTCTATGAACCCAACGCCTTTGTGAAAAGAACGGAATAGACACAAGACGACCGTGACAATTACGCCGTCTACATATAAAGAAAGCGAATTTCAATAGGAAATCGCGAATGAACGACTGTAAATTGTATTTTGCTAACTTCTGGCTTGGAATGATGAAAATATACGTGTGGTACGTTGGATTTTTCATGCATGCAGGAAATAACACCAGAATGTTTGCTTATACCTATAAATAAGGAACAGCAACCTCTAAGTGTCTGCAAAAACAAGTATTGAACAAATTTACAGGAGGGCACTGGGAAGGATAAAATGTTGGCCAAATATAGACAGGAGGAGGACTAATCAGTGTGCGTATCCTCTGGGAAGCCCTATTACCCGAATCAGCAGCATCCCCTCAGAAAAAAATCAGCAAAGTTTCCTCGATTCTGGATGCTTCTGTCCAAAGAAGCCCAACCTCGGATATTCCAATGTCATTAACGGGTTTTTTTTATATAGCGCTTTTGGCATCGTCACATCTACGCGTTTAAAATGTATAGTGATGAAAATTGGCGGGCATAATCGGCGTAATGACTAGCTCCGAAGTGTTGAGGTGGAGGAGAGGATATAAGTGGGACACTCTACCACCCCATCATATAATTCACTCTGAACACAAAAAAGGAAGAAATTCCTCGTCTACTGGTGTTCTATTTTAAGGTAATGGTACCGCTGAATCTCAATTTCATATATCAGATCAGCTCAAATACTGAATATAAAAAGCAAAACGCATTACATGCCAGTCTTCTGCTCGAAAGGATCGAAAAACTCGTGCATATCGAATACCTATTCATTCATTCAAGCTAATAACGCCTCTGAAATCTGGAATGTGCTAGACAATGTATTTGTGGAATGCAAATATGAAGACCTGCACTTTCCTGAACGCCGTTATACTCTCGTTTCTTTATGAATAGGCAAGTACTTACTACCGATATAATTTTCCATGTGGGTAGATTCCTCCTCTAAGAGAGAGCGGTTCATTCATTTGCTTCGATGATGAATACAATAAAAACATTAAAGAATGTTGTAAAATACAACTCAAAAAGCAACCGACATGCAAAAAAATATATATAATAGGATTACAAATATTCCATATATTTGTTAAAGAAATAAAACTTTCAATTAGCAAATAATTTGAAATCCAATGCGAAAAAACTTTTATTCTTCAAGATATAAGCATTCAAAAATCGAATGACAACCACAATATACACATCCTCAAACGTGAACATTTTTCAACAATCAAAACAACTGATATGCCATACAAAAGAACAATGGGGTTCACAGTGCCTACACTACTCTACAATTAATCCCGTAATTCATGCAACCATTTTCATCAATATTGCATACAGCAGCAATACTCTACATTTCCTCTATATCAATAAAAAAAAAACCAACAACAAAATAAGTGCCCACTCATATCAACTAAAAAATCCTTGACAACAGCTTCCAATTTCTTAGCAATATCTTCTCAAGAAACACTAACATATACATTCGTTTCCATATGACCAATGAAACGATAACAATTTAAAGTTTTCTTCAATCTCATCCGTGCCAATACGCATTTGTGAATATTCAATCACTTCATTCCCAAATACTTTTCAATTATTCAATAAATATCATATTTCTTTAAACAAAACATTAAGCAACTATTCATTATATGTGAAAATAAACACAGCATTGATAAACGTAAACGCTAAAACGGTAAACAACACAAAAACAAAGTTCTATTCAAAAACTCATTCAGTGATTTTACTAAACACTTCCGTTCAAAAAAAAAAAAAAAAAAACTGTTTGGACAGCTAACATTCATTGACAACACCTTTTCCTTATGGTCAAAAAAGCGAAGCCATGCAACAACAGCACATATAAATTCCTTTATGATCTAATCTAATATCAGAACAAATTTCTCGGGTGACAGTGAGCAACCGGGTGCAACAATTCGAATTCTGACCTTATAAGAAACGACGGTTATATGATGTAAACAATGATGTGATTATTTTCAGAAAGGCGACTACATCTTTTGCCAATATAATGTTTGTCACAACAAGCAGACGTTGTTACTGCAGTAACTCTACTACACGACAGCTTCCTTATTCAAAAATAAACTCAGTAAAACCACTCAAAATTCAACTGAAAGCAATATCGAAAATCTCGAGAAAATCCCACACTATAAAAATTTTATGCGTTTTTTCCGAACAGCTTTCCGAAACCCAAGGATATTCCTAGCAGCACAGTTATATGAGCAGAAAAACATCATATAACCTACCGGCATAGTATCATTTTCATTATCTTTCGTTGCATTGGCATAAAGGTGAACCACTGTTTTCAAACACATTATAAACGTCTCCTCTATTAGCTGATGCATGTTTGACGTTCATCGTGATGAGGATTTTGGCAATTTGTTGGAAAAGCAACAATTCCTGCAAGAATCGCTATAGTCCAACCTATAGGAATTTTTTGCTGCAATAATTCACCGCTATATAAAGATGCTCTAAGAGAGTGAGACTGCAGATGGTACAACAAGGAGCGGAAGAGTTCAAAACGCTTTGATGCCACCATTTCTCAAAGCGGTTATGAATAAAATACGAAGACACTCCAAGAGGAGATTGGTTTGAAAGTTTTCCACCGAAACGGGAATCACTCGCTTGGGTAAGAACGAAGGTTTGATACACTCTTGCCCCAAGGTTAAAAAGAAATGACTCATCAGCTATACTGGGTCCTCATCAAGCTCTTCGATTTAGCATGCCACTTGTGGCTGTTCTTTTTACGATTAAAAATTCTCTGAACAACAAAAATGATAGGGTAACGGCTTCAAATGTTGCTGCAGTCAACTCAGATTATCGGGAGAAGCGGATATCCCCAATCTCCGATAAAACCACCTCCGACTGCTAGACTGACCTCATCCGCACAGATAAAAGCGTAAAGATCAAATCTGCAGTGTACCAGGCTTCGGAGAATGCTGTACTGCCTTGACCCTAATCCCATTTCAAAAAATAACCGCTGTATTCCACCAGGACTTAGCCCATGCCCTCAAAGGTTGTCGAATCATGCTGTCAAAACTACTTGTCTTCACTCCCATGCGGGTCACATTCAAACCCATCCAAGTGACTGCCTGTGGGTCGTAGTAACGCATTCTCCTTAAGATGAATGATGGCTTGTATTCGCGCAAACAGACGGCATTCCATCATTCGAGTTATTAACGCTGCTTCAGAACGCTATCGGAATAAACATTTGACGACTAGCCCTGATATCTCCATTGTTATGCTTTTACTATAGTATTTTGGTCTTACAAATTTTGCAGCATTGTGTAGAAAAAGCAAAAGGTGCTATGTTTGCTACAAATAATCACATCAGTACAATAACCATAAATTGGGGTCGCAATGGCATCACTATCTTTCCATATATACTTCTTGTTCCTCAATTTTAGTCATGCATCAACGAGCTCTTCCTCGATAACTGAAACAGTAAGAAAAGACTGAAAACATGAAAAGTGAAGGAAGAAACTAAAAAAGACAAGGAGAGGTCATTATTGAGATGGCGAATAGGAGTAGATCCGAAGCGATCGGTCCATGCTCGTTGAAAAGAGATTGTGTGCGTTCGGTCCAAAACGAACACCCGTAACGACCTCCTTGTGATCGGTGAGGGTGGTTAACACCGTCCATGGCTTCACATGAATTACTTGCACGTCGGCACCTGCCACCGCCAAGTATGTACCCGACTGATCGAAGCATATTCCCCATAACTGCAATATACTGTAATGGTAACGATAAAGCAGTAGGTGCAAACAAATGTGATCGAATGAAGTATTCACGTCCTAATGAAACGTGAGTGATGTGCAAACAATTGGATTATAAAGAAAGAGGCTCAGTCGCATCGGGTACAATCGTGCACAGCATCATAAAGCCTGATCGCATCGTTAAATGCTTTGCTGTTGTAAACGACCGTTACAACAATAGCCCTAATGATTACAAGAACATAAATATTGTAAAGAAATACTATCATTAAAAAAGTTGCAAAGCTGAACTACAAACTATACCCATGCCATCCAACCCAGTATCTAGTATACAAACACCACGACCTCAGGTAAACCCGATTTATTAGATTCTTCTTTCAGTAAGCCAAAGGTTATCACTCCCTTCAAATAGAATTTTGTATCATCGTTGTAGGGGTTATGTAAAGCGAGAAGTGATTCATAAATAACAGCCAACAGATGCCCAGTTCACCATCAATATTAGTTCAAAGGAACATTCCAAAACATGCATTTTAGTAGAGGCTAAATCACTTGCTTTCAGTGTAATTCGATTAATGAATGAAAAAAGAGACTAAATGGATAAACAAAAAAAGATTGTTCAAAAATAAGTGCTGTATTCAAATGAACTAATTCTTGGCAGAATCGCTCAGGAAACTAGAGATTTCAAAGAAAACAAATATTTAAAATGTACGGTATGTTTTCCTTCGTTGATACTCATCGTCTTGAAGCTCTTCAATTTACGCAAATCCCACAGCTTCACTTCACCATCCTCAGCACCTGTCGCCAAATAGTAACCATTCTCGGAAAACGCAATTGCCTTCACCGCCCCTGCAACATTTATCACTTCGCTCAAATGGGATCAATTCAGCCCCATATAAATCAGTGAAATGATTTAAAATCAGGAAGATACTATAAAACAAAAAATGGGTCAGAGAAAACAAAAACCTGTGTTCACCAGCACCGCCTCCCCTTAAAAAACCCTTTACTATGCTCGGTAAGATTGCGAACAGTATCAATTAACGAGCCAAATCGGTGGCCAAAATAAATTTGCTTCTGTGGAAGACTTCGCTACTTAAATTACAACACTGAACTTGTTTGAGCGTGAATTCCACATTCCCCGTGAGCGTGAAATAGTGACTCTGATTATAACTCAACATCCCCTCACGGGATTTAAACAAACGCTGCTTTAAGTATTGAACGGTTTTAGAATCATCGGTTGAACGATTCCAGAAGATCCCACCACAGAATAAATCAATCAACTTTCGCGGATAACCCCCCCCCCTCCCTTTTCATCAGGACTTTTTTGTGGCCGAAACATTTTCTGCCGCAGCGTTTATAGTCGATACTCGAAATCTCGCGAAAAATATAGTCCCCTCGTCTTCAATTACGGCTTTTGGGATTATGGCTTATCTTTTGAAGTTCTTTTTTTTTGCGCTAAGGAAGAGCAGAAAGGAATTCCATTTACTTTCGTTAATGAAACTATCCTAACCTGCTCCGCAAATTTACGTTTTTGCCTCAATGAATTACGACATGTCGAACCTGATGTAGAGCTGAATTATGAAATATAACTTCAATAAAAAGCGTATAGGTCGATGGCGCAATCAAAAAGAAGTTTTTCTTGAATGTGTCATCGTTCTTTTTGAAAAGAGCAATAAAACATGACCTAAATTCTTTTTTTGAAGTTGGGAATAGAGATCAACGGGAACGATACGTCGAAGAAATACCCCAGAAATATCGAAAAAAAAACACCTTGCAAACCAACGTCGCATTGCACAATATCCTCACAACAGAAGTTTACAGCTCACCGAATAAAGCAGCAGGCGTATCAGCTAAGTAATAAGCGGCCAGAAATGTAAATTAATAAAGCATCCAGGAAAACAGCCATTACCAAACAGATAATTCTTTCAACAATTCAATACTACTCCAATGCAAATCAATATTAGAGTGCCGGCGAAATAAGATCTGGAGCCGTAGATTCTCACTGCACATTGCTTCCATCCCGTACACGAGTTCCTGGATAATGACTGAATCAATGTACCCGATTACTGCGTTGCACATCCTCATACCCAAAGATAAAAAAGCTCTCAAAATAGGAGGATCCTCACCTTGATGACCAGGGAAATTGGCGACATTGGTCTGCTCTTTAAGATCCCAAATTTTTACAATCGAGTCGGCTGTTCCTGTGCCAAAGATCAGACCGTCTGGATGGAACTGTCCACAACAGATTGCAACACCTTCTTTCTCTTCGGACTTCACCTGCAACAAATCCCTGCCCTAATTCTTCATTTACAGTCTACGACGAATAACGACTCTGGTCAGAGAAAGGAAGAAACCATGTAGAAGAGAAAACGTTATTTCACCATATTTGTAGGAACAAAGACAAATGGATCAGATCGCTTAATAGTATAATCAGAAATAATAGACAGGAAATTTGTCATTTAAAATGACCACCGATAATGACATGGCGCATTTGTCAATGAGCTGAAATAACGACTTGAAATAATGTCACCACTCATTCTCAGCAATCCTCACTAAAACAATGTGAATGGCAATGATTAATACTGCAGCAAGTCATCTGCAAGGAGCGCCAAATGCAGTTTAAACAACATATTACAATTTCACAAACACATTTCCCTCCCTTCCTCCCTCCCTTTACGTGAGCATTTTCTGTCTGCGAAGCGGAAAACTATTAAACGACGATAAAAAGAAAATGCAGGACGTTACCTTGTCAAATCTGGTCAACAAGGAACCAGTAAAGTTACCCCGCAATTAACTTATCCCTTCTCAACGCCCAGAAGATCAGAACCCAAGGTCAGCGAGTTCAGATGGCGGTATTCTTAGATAATTCTATTCTCTCTTAACACTTACTTTCGTCACTCCAATCCAAATCACCACAAGGCGAACACTGCAGAAAAACCAACCTTGCAAAGCGTCTTTCCAGTTTGTATATCGGACAGCGCCCAATAGGAGTCACTCGACACGGATAGGACATAATCACCGGTGGCGTGTAACGAGATATCCGTGACCGGTGCTGTGTGTGTGGTGATTGTATGCTTGCATTCCTCTTCGGTGCTTGACCAAATTCGCACCTAAAATTCACTTTTATATTCACAACGCACACAACAGTAACTCTCTCCGTCAATCAACCACATAAATTGCGTCACTATCACTGACTCGACTATCAAAGAATTAACGATGGTCGTCAACTCCTAGAGTCGTTTTGCTGACAGGCAATGACGACATTAAGAACCATTCCCTTTACCACAATAAGCAACTGAGTCAGCGTCTGATATTTAAAGAAATCAATCTATCAGAATATATCAACAAGAGATTCAAATATTTCCTCAAATTCATATCACTTCAAAAAAGCTGCACCCTACGCACGCATGAACACTTTTACGTGGACAATATTTGTGTGGCGTCGAGCATACAAAAGATCAGAATGCAAACAAGCGTGCAAATCACAATTCAATTTCCTTCATGATTGAAAGATGCATAAGTATTTCGCTCCATGATCTGGCACCTAAAGAAAGATCAGTCAGAGAAATATACCCTTGAAAAAGAACAAATAAACAAACCTGTGCATCGTGTGAAGCAGATAAGCAAACTTGATTGACCGGATGCAGAATAACAGCCGAAATTTTCTTCTGATGCCCTTTGAATGTCGTCTGCACGGCCTCCGTATCACTGTTGAAAAGCACTACCGTCCTATCGGCTCCACCTGTTAGCACCATACTTCCCTAAAAACTTCGTCTAATTTCACTAATTTCAGGGAAGATGTGAAAAGAAAGGAGTGGTGCAAGAACCAATGTTGCCCTCTCAACGACAAATTTTTGATAAGAGAACACATTACATCGAAAATGCAGTAGAATTTCTTGTTTTACCCGTCTACTTCCCAAGCATCTTAACCAAATATTGTCACCGTTTTACTCGCCAAAGAGGCAAAAGTAAAACCTTTTTTTCAAAAGTTCTATGGCTGGAATTTTAGAAATTTGTATTGCTAGAGTTTTTTCGATGCAAAACACGTTTTCAAATGAGAGATTTTGAGAACATCTTTTTTGAAAATCAAGATCACGTAGAAAGCGTATTTTTCACCCCACACAATAACGCTTTAAAGGAAAAAATGAGAAATGTAACCTGAACATCCAGAGCGGTGATGCCGGGCATGCCAACGCTGTGTATGCCGGTATGGCACGAAGCCTGCGAAAACGCTTTCACCACTTCTGGCTTAGCTAACGCTTCCGGAAGACTCTTACCACGTTGCTTACGAGCTGCTGTTAATGTGGCAGCCTTATCTTGTAGTTTCTTCAACACTGCTTCATTCATTCCTTCCACGCCTGCAAACAGATACGCCAGCATACTTTACAAACGCATTGTCTACCGTCCAAAAACAACCAGTCAAACGATATCCGCTAAGGCCGCATCCAGTCGAAAGCAAGAACATCATCAACTCGAATGTAAGCAACCAAATGCTAGTAAAATAATGCGGGCAAGCAGTTTCATTTTCAGTCCTTTTTAAAACTCGATAAAACTGACACAAGAAATATTACGCATTCATCATCATTTCTGTGCAACATGAACTCATCCCATTCCCACCAACATTGAACTCGGCCTTCGTGGGAAATATTCAAATACGGGTTTTCCCACTCTACCTAAACCATGAAGAACTGTCAGATAAATGCTTATGTTATATACAGTCTTTCGCCATATATTGGCCACAATCATCCGAAGCTCAAAACAGATCGTTACTATTCACTTCCCATAGATCTCTATCATTTAGCGATCAACTGAATGCATGCATTACAAACAACAAAGGTATGGCGAAAAACAAACAATGTTAAGAAATATATTTCAAGATACAAATGCGACTTAGAAGAAGCTCAGTTGGAATGCTGCACCTGTTGTGACCATGTAGGCAACACAGGATAAGTGCAGGCCGCAAATTTCAGCAATGTTGTGTATAAGAGGATATGCTGAGGGGGAAGAGATGGACACTGCGTTGAAAAAGAAAAGAGACGGGGCGAACTTTGGCTAAACAATCCCATTCCATCAGTGATGGATGCCATATAGCGGTGTTAACCGCCCTATGATTTAACGGATGCTCGAGGCGTCTAAGCAGGACCCGCGAGGTTGCGCTCGATGCCGTTCTGAAGAAGACGTGGAAGGACTCGATCTCTCTTCTTGCAAATGACAAGGAGGAGAAGGGTCTCTAAACCTGCTTCCAAACACTAACATATATACAGGATTGAACACTTCGTTCTGATGACGATGAAAACTTTGAAGCTCAGAATTACAGAAATTTCCAGAGCATCCAATAACCACTCATTCGACTGAACATCGAGTAAAGGCTGGGCAAATCCCAAAAGTAAAGGGAGCAGAAGAAACAAACAGGAGTGTGCACCCTCGTTAAATAAAAAAATCAAAACATCGTATCCGTCTTTCTCTGATTCAAGTTATAATACATTCAAATGCAAAAAATAAATAAACAAGTAAATAAATAAAGCAAATAATTTGGCGTTAGCTAAACACTTAAGCGTGTTAGACGCGTCTTACACTGGGAATTATAGAGTGAGGTTGTAATGAAAAAGTCAGATAGAATGACGATATGAAAAGACACAAGTATCAAGATCGTCCTCACCTTCTTCGGAGGTTTCCATCGTTGAGCTCATTTCAGTGGGCTGCGAGACATCAACAGTTGCATGTGGCTTCAACGTAGAAAGCGCCTCACGAGCAGCGTTCAGTTCTTTCGACAATCGCGCAATTACACGGCAAGCACCGTCATGCTGAAAACATTCACATAAATGTTCAAACTGATGACAGCTATTCAATATATACATGAAGACGCTTTCATTGATGCTGAACCAGTCGCAAACACATTTGTTTATATTGTTGAGAAAGTTATAATAAAGCCGCCAATAACGACAGCATTGCAAACACTTCAGAATATACGACAAGATGGTAAGGGCGATACAGTCTATTCCACAGCCTTCAAACAGCTCAGAATGTTTATTGTTCTTAATATGCATAGAGGCATCGAGTATGACATCACATACTTGTTTCATTCTCAATCTATCTGGGGATATATGAGGGAGGAATGGGGTAGGGTGGTGGGAACCCCGCTGCAACTCCAGCCGCGTTTAGTAAGCTCATTTCGCTAATCACAACTACCAATATGCACTTCACATTATCTAATACATGTGTCCAGGAAATGTGAAGCGGACTGTCAAACTTCACAAGCAATTTCGATAGTATTCTCAAAAAGGGAAACGCAGTTCTCTAAAATGCGGGTAATGAGGCTCTAATGTGCACGATAACGCAAACCCGTCCAACAGGTGACGAGGAAACAATGACTGAAAAAGAAGCGATTGCCGATTACAAACAGGCTTATAACTGATAAAATTACTACAGTCGTTCACGAACGGAAATATAATACAAAACACAGCTGCAAGATACTCGCCATTTACTTGTCTCTTCAGAAATGAAAAGAAAATATTTCCAAGAAACTTTTGAAAAATGCTGCCGCATTCAACTCAATTGAATTTCGACTTCAGCTCAACCTTTGGTGTTAGCGCTTCGGCCCGCCTCCGTATCTTGGAGGGCCAGACCAAATTCTTCACCTATCAAGAACGACATGAAAGGCGATGTCTCTGAGTCTTACTAGCAGACGCTCATTGCGCATAATACTCTGAAATATTGATTAACACTATCCTATATTCACCTGATAGAGTGTGTGTGACAGCTCCTGTCTTGCCGTTTGCAGTTGTTCACGCAACATAAAACTGTTCAGCATACACGCGTCCCACTCATCTTGTAGTAACTTCAACAACGATGGAATCGATGTGCCCGATATTGTTCGAGGCATCGCGCTCGATCCCTCTGTCTTCAGCTCGATAAGCTGTAAAACACAACCTGCTCCCTCACTACGAACCACTCACAATCATTGCTAATTCAAAACTTCAAACGCAACCATACGATAATATAAGCTTCTGAGGCATCAAAATAAGGGGTAGCTATTAGATTTTCCATCCTTGGAGATAGGCCCACCATGCCGTTCGCTTCAGAACGCCGGAATCTACGATATCCGTGACTAACATCATGTGCGTGTATATGAATACACAGGCCATGCATACATACATTCCTCCCCTGTCTGCCATAATCTGTGATGCCTACTACCACATCACAACTTAGTTTTGATAGCACCATTTCTTGAATGACTATAAACCTCGTTAAGCAGCCATGAGAAAGGCAATGATATGAACCTGATCAACGCTGAGCTGTTCACGCGTTATAGGATCGGTACCATTTTCGTTGATATACTTCGTTATGAGACGCTTCTCGAAGATACGTCCTGAAGACGGAGATACAACGGGCACTTCTGCCGGCTCGCCGCTTATTGAACACGTGTAAAGTGATGCCATGTTACCTTCAAACATTAAGCAATATTGGCATCCCTTTCTAGATGATGAAAGCGCCCACAACAATTTCCATCAAACATAAACGAGACCGACATACACTAAACGATATTCATTATAGCGCGACTATCGGCAGCTTATTCGAGATTTTTAATAGACATACACTGCAACGATTACAGGATGGCACTGTGCTGACAGGTCTTCTGGAAAAGCTGCAAACGATAGCATCTGCTTGCATGACTTGAAGCAAATGCAGTAATTCCCAAAACATCGCTGGCCCCAAAATAAAACATTGGCACTTTTGCTGAATGAAGGATTACGATCCAGTCATTGAAGGCATCGCCATTATAACAGGACATTTCATCAAATTGAGCAAATCGTTTACTCGTACAACAAAAGATGTGGGAAAACTTGTCGCTCGGGTTAAGTGGCTCCACGATTGCAGGATATATGCATAGCGTCTTTAAGGCAAATCATATTCAGTTATCAACTGAAAGGAAATAGAGGTGTGCTTTATACTTTCGATCAGGACCACCACTGCTCAACATGGCACTAGGCACAGAATCTATGTTTACTGCTGACATCTTTTTTGCATACCGTGCTTGAAATGAACCCATGCTCACGTCTTAAACGCGATTACGTCATAGGATGTCAGCCATAACAAGCAAAGTTTGAAGCAGGTTTGGCATGGAAAATAATTGATGCACGCAATACACAATATACCTTTGTAAAGTTAAAAGAAATCAGATAATGCACCAATAGACAAAAAGCGGCCGGTCAGTTATAACAGGGAACCCCTCCCCTCAAACCCAGGTATTTTCGCATCGAAAACAAGGCCTGCATAGTGATAGTAAAGTATTTGTTCGCAAACGAACTGAAAAACAGGAAGAACAAAACAACGAAGTAAAGATATACTATGTTCAACTTCCTACAGTCAACATTTCATGACGCAAATTGTGAGGTGATATAAATACTTGGGTAAATGGAAACCATCCAACGATACAAGGAATGGTTTACTTCAGCAGATTATCTTAACAATCCCCTTCCCCTCCCTAAGACAAATGTTAAAATATTTTCTTGTGGCAGCTGCGCTCTCCTCTAGCCTGTTTGCTTTTGCAGTAAATATATCGATCAAATGTTTCCATAAGTTACATAAAAATACAGAAGAAGACACCGCCTCAAGGATAGCATCTCAGCAACGGATGACAACGTTTCACAAACAATTTGTGGTGTCATTAACAAAATTTGAGTAGCCAAGCTAATCCACAATGCATAGCAATTCAGGTGTGGATGAAATCTGATCTGGTTACAGGTACATAAGGAGTGATGTTTAGCCGGTGTTCACGTAAAGACAAATCGAACATGGCGCTGATTAAATGGCCAGTTTTGAGCCTCCAGCTTGGTTACGGATCAATCCCTGCACCATTCCAGATAGCGACTGGCAGCAGATTAAGCTGTTGGCTACTTAATATTGCGAAAACAAACCCTTCTAGTTTCAATATCGATAAAAGCGAAACTGCTCGCAAACCTCGGAGTATATCAATCCAGCAGAAATCTCTTGGCCAAACTGGCACAACATCCTTTGTCAACGAAAAAAAATTGAAAAGCTGGAAATGAACCGAAACAATAAAAACAACAACGACCGTCAACGCAGCTTAAACAAACAGAAAAACCTTTGACCCAACCAACACCCACCCCCTCCACAAAAACATCCAAATGTTGTCTGACAACTTTGTACTTGTGGTTGTCCACAACCAATCATCCACTCTGCGCCTTTTCCCAATTTTTGTCGTCTGTCGTCTCGCAACTCCGATCAAATTAGCATCAAAACCGAAGTAAAAACTTTATGTTCGTCAGACATTCAAACAGAACAGAAATCGTTAGTCACTAATATCCATAAAACTCTATCTAAACTATCAAATCATGCTCCACCCCTACAATGATTTCGTTGAGAAATATTCGCTGTCTTTTTCTTTGCTTTCACTCGTTTTGGCGGGAACGGGTGAGTCAATTCAATTGAGGCTGATTTTCGACGCTTCTGTGTGGAAGCTTCAAAACCATTCCCACTATTACAGCTAAAAATCGATCGATATAGCATTTCATTAAATTTTGCAAAGGTGTGCCTATCGGGGATTGTTACCTGTATTATGTGGATGTATGTATGTGTGCGTGAACATTCCACAAGTAACGATGAAGTTTATATGTATGACGTAAGCACTGTATTGTACCCATTTTTGTTTTGATTAGTCGACTCGAGATTGTGAATAAACATTAAAAGATGTTTAAATGAATTAGAATAAGTCAATAGAGCCATGCAGTTTGAGGTGCCTGTATGGCGACTTCTGGGGGGATGTTAGGAGGAAGAAGGAACACAACGCAGAAACTAGGACCTGGGTCGGATACTCCCGATGGAAGCAGGACCGGGTCCAACAACAACAAGAAGTTCTTTATCTCCCAATTCAAAAAAAGCGTGGAACACATCTCCGACAAAACAAATATGCAAAGAAACAACGACAACATCTGTAACCATAAGCAAGGGGGGAAGGGGGGGGGGTGGGGAGCTCGGCAATATCTACAGTGCCCACTTGCGCGATCCCGACGACCGACGATGACAGCACGTCCTTCCAAGCCGACGCGTCCGCTGCCACTCGATCCCGAGTTGAAGAGCGAAACCGACACGTTGAAGCCGTAGGCAAATACTCCCCCATTTTATGTGCCCCGAGTGTTACCTCAAGGCATTTGTAGGCAGATTGTTCTACCTTGAGATTTAAGGCATTCGTAGACAATTTGAACGGCCGTCTTTCTTTCCCCTACTCTGCACGAAAGCAGTTGACCTGGTCTTTGCTGGTTTCCCTCACATAGTGTACTAGGTGGTGGAACCCGTGGAACCTCTCTTCGTATTTCACAGGTCTTATGACATCTTCGATCTTTGAATACCGATAGAAACTTCGGCTTTTGATCGAACTTAGTCGGTTAGGGTAATTATTTACCGCGTTCCGTTCCAATGGCTATGAAATTTGAGTGAAGGTTGAAGGGGGTTGTTGTACTTCATAACATGCCGCTCAACTGATCAATATGCATGGAATGACTACGACTCATTCCAAGTATCTCACATTCCTCACCAATACATCGACATTCTTAATCGAGTGGAAACCTTCACATGATTGCTGCCCATTATTATTGCAACGAAACACCGACTTTAATTTGCATCTCGAATTATTTACATTCAACAAAAACAACGATCGGCTGTAAAACAAGTGCTCCGCATCGTTCAACGTGCTATCCCATTCGAACACTACCCACACTGAATAAATAAAATTGCATAAACTTTCTAAATTATGATTAAGTATTTACACCTGATAGTTTCAGTCCGAAATGCGTACAGTAAATATTCTGCATTCTGTTCTATTAAGGACCACATAACGATATATGAAGACTTGTACAATTCCTTGCTTAAATAAGAGAAGACATGGAAAGACTGACCAGAAGGAGAGAACTGCGATAACGCTATTGTGTGGCATAGAGTGTGGTATTGATGTGGGTGGGATAAAGGGGAATATCAAGTTGAGTTTTCCATTAACTATGTTTACTTCATAAGCCATCAACGATAACGTATCTCTGAAACGAATCGTGGCAAATTTAGAAATTGTTGGATGCATTCTATAGCGAAATAACCGTAAAATTTGAGAATAGAACCTTAATGGGCAATATTTTTCAAACGTCTGGGATACGTTATCTGTTTTTGGGATCACCAAACAACAAAAGTGATTATCAGCATAACTAACTAAATGCAAACGTGAGCAAGATAAATGCTTTTGATACGAATCAACAATGACACAACAACTGGACACATCGTATTCCCTCATTTGTAAGCCACTTATACCGTATTTTCTCATTTGTAAGCCACAAATTATAGCGTTCTCAATTTTTCATGGAAGGACAGGATGAAATTTGCAATTCTATGAACAAACAAAAGAACTCCAACGACAGATGGGCAGTTCAACATTTCAGGATATCTCTAATTTCATTCTTTGGATTTATTCATGAATCTCTTAATTGAAATTGATATGAGTTACTCGAAAAAGTTAGTGAATTTAAAAGGTTCTTTCGAGGGATGCAAAAGGGCAAACAGAAATGAAAGAATACGTCAACTCTTTTAACGAAGAGAAAATAAGTTAACTCATATAGCGGTTAACCTTGAAATAATGTTCTATGGCATTATTCAACACAACACACTATGAATGCAATGTACAGTGAAGGCGATTAATAACACTTCGTATGCTAGCAAATCACCAAAGGCTGGCTCCATGTTGCTCATCTCCGTCCGAGTTGTTCAAGTCTTCATTCTGTGCTTGCCACATACCATAATAGCATCCTTTTTCTTCCAGCAATTGCGAATGACTGCAAGTAAATGCCAATACACCATCAACTCGAAAAACTTTTCAATTTCGGAAGGCTGACAACTGAAAGATTTAGAGCTGAAGAATACCTACTCCAACTTTCGCATCGAATATTTCTGCGATATTTCGTTGCGAAGTGACTGCAAAAATCACAATACTGCAATGTCGTATCTCTGCATGCACACATGTTTGTGAGTTTAGGCTGCGACAGTTTTAGGCTGTGAACGACACAAACCGCGTTAAAGGAATATGCTGCTACAAATTCCCTCGGAAATCGTGCATGCTTAAGGGGAGTATAAATTTACGTGTCAACTTTGCTTCTGCAACGGTCTACCGCTAAATAAAAACGGCTTTTAGAGTTGCTGATCGTTTGTAACATCAATCAGCCGAGCACTAAAGTACACACAAAGTACAATACTGTTTCTAACTATTTATGGAGCAAGATGATCTGGTGAGATAAACTGTGAAAAGAGTACGCCTTATCAGGCGCGCCTTCCTGGGTTCTGAAAAGTTACCATCTTGACCAACAACAACAGCTGCAAACAACATCGGCAACTAACTTTATTCGTAAAAAGTGTGACTAGAATTGAATATCATTGTTCCTGATTTAAACTCTGCGCTAAACTATTCAATCCATGCTACACATTTTGTAAGATACCGTCATGTTCAAGGACTGCTATATTCACCCGGTTGTATTTTAAGATTAATTTTAGGGTATTTTTTATGAGATATTTTTAGCAACAATTGCTGGAACTTCAATTCCCGTTCATTCAGCAAAATATTGATGAAATTTTGAAAAATCCAAATTATGCGGTAAAGATATGATAAAATCTCTTACGTGCCACTTTCAATAATGCGTCCTTGATCGATGACTAAAATTTTATTCGCATTAACAATAGTCGATAGGCGATGTGCCACAACTACGGTGGTCCTCGTTTCACACATTTGATAGAGACATTTCTGAATGGAACGTTCCGTTGCCGTATCCAATGCAGAAGTAGCCTAAAAATAGCGCAAATACTATAGCGTGCCGCTGCCATAATGCTCCTTCGAATAAAATCCTTCCCCATACTTGACATTTCGTTCCTTTCGCAACATAAACAAAGAAAGCATCCCAAATAATGACGACGTTGATGGATAGCTATGATTTATGATGGCGCATAACGCATATGATGCGAGAAGGATTGGAGTAAATTATTTTGCGTAGGACGGTGAACATAGGTTTCATAGGGCATTTAATGTAGTTCAATTCAACTATAACCGAAATATCGTTGGAAACAGCCACTATAATACAGTGAATATTCGTTGCATTGGAACCAAATTAGCAAAGAGCAAAGTTTTCTTGCCTGAAACGATCGAAAGGTAATATCGCATTCTTCCGAGATCAGATTGAGAATAAATGGATGACGAATACGATTGCCGCGAATAAGCTCAGTGAAAATTTCGCGGGAAATGAATGTTGTGGAATATATGACGATAAATAACGAATTCACAAAGTGCATAGAAGACTGCTGGATGTCCATTCAAATGTTCCACTGATTAAGAGATAAGAAAAAAACCGATCTTTAAGCGTGTTGGATCAGCAGCAGCATGGAAAAGGCGACGCCGAAAATGCGGCACAGTCTAATCATAAGCAGGTACCATAATTTACGAAAACGGAATCTTCAATAGAATATGGTGTCAGTGATGAGGAGCAAGCAAACCGTTAAAGCATTGGAAATCCATCCGTATTCACTCATCTATTTTAGCGGTGTTACTGCCAACGTTCCCCGACGGCCCCTTTGTAAAGCCTTCATTTTTGCAACTCCACGATTTCCTCTCATTAGAAGCTCGTTCCCTAATTGGAGTTATTTCTGCTCAAGTTCTACACCTCCCCTCTAAAGCGTTTTTGTGCCGCGAGTCTCTTGCAAAGTTGTTAGCTTATGCAATATGCGTACCTTTTGCGTGCTTTCGTCTTTTCTCGTATATGGGAGTTAAATAAAGGTTTAGTTATCCAAATTTAAGATACTGGGAGACAGATGAGAGGCGACAAATTCTCCGGAATCGGTAAGAGGAAGTCACGCTATAACAAAAGCGACCGAGAGCACGAATGCACGACGATCAGGCAAGACGCGTCGCACTGGACGGAGGTTCAACAGCGACTGATCGCGACCGAGGGGGGGGGGGAATTGTGATAAACAGAGAAGCGGCCACAAGAAACGACCTGCACCCTCATCCCGTCGGTCGAGGTATTGAACCACCGGCAACCAAAGGAAGCGACGTTACAAGCGGAGAACCGGAGGCAGCTGCCATACTAGGACAGACGAAGGGCGTGCTCTATTTGGTCGACAAACGCAACCCGCGGCAAGTGTCAAGGAGTGAAAGGCCGGATACTGCGACGAGGAAGTGATTCGGTTGTTTTTATGTAGACATTTTTCCTTGTGCTGCTGATCTTCAAAGATTCAGATATTCGTTTGCCTCCGAATCAGAGGTCATCACAACGACTGCGAAACGTAAGAAGTCAACGAAGTTTAACCTCGTCAAGGAGAATAAACTGTGGTTGTTTAAGGACCGTGCGAGCTATGGCGACCCTCTGCTTCTCACCACCACTTAGCTTCAGACCTCGCTCGCCCACCACTGTATCGTATCCTTGAAATAATCTTACAATAAATACGCCCAAGTTCAATTCAACGCATAAAATCCACGAAATTGGAGCACATAATCATCACCAGTTAATACCCTACCGGAAGCAACCTCCTCTCATCATCCCAACTACCTTTCAGTGACGCATTCATTTTGTAGTCAACATCGCTCCGCAATATGTTCAGACAAGGGGCCCTATACACAGTAATTTGGTGATCCGCCATTAAGTCAAAGAATGTGTGGGTTTAATTTGAGTACATAAAGGAATATTACTGATGCCAGATGTGATGAGGGAAATAACTCTCCGATGAGAATTTCAGCGTATTTAATAAACATGAAAACATTGTTATTGTAAAGCTTGTTCACCAATGGCATCTCTAATATTGTAAAGACAAATCTACCGATCCCAAGCAGCTAATGGGTTCAGTAGACTGGCGACTGGAGTTACCCACCAAGTATTAGCCAATGGATATGTCGGTGGAGTTTTCAAAAGGAATGAGAGAAGGTTTCATTTTCATATATATATATATATATATATATATATAAACGAAACTATTATGTGTGCTGAACATACTTTTAAAACACATGAATTGGGAAAGTTTCGGTCAGAAATTTTCTCGAAATTTTTTTAACCAAAAAAATTCATCAAGGAAGATATTAAAAACTCATTCCTAGGACTTGAAAAACACACCCTGCGGAAGTGAGAGAATTCTGTCGTGAATTTCAGCCATTCTTGCCGCCTCCTCAACTTGCGAATCATTTGCCATCGGATTGCCGAATCGGATGTTGTATCTGCAAACAATGTCGTCAAAATAGCAAGAAATTCTTAAATGAACTCTTGAGAGTCAAATACTCTAGAAACGATTTTGAAGACTCCCACATTTTTAAAACAACTTCTGCCTTAATGCAGTAAATACATCGGCTCATAAAAGGCTAATTCAACCGATGTTTATATTTAAATAAAAGCAGAAAAACAATTTCAAAAGTTTATCTCTGATCATTGAAATTGATGGATAGAAGCGTAGGAGCAATTGAGCTCACCGTATCGTTTCATTGAAGAGTACAGTATCCTGTGGAACAATGCCAATATGTTTTCGAAGTGATTTCATTTGAACATCTCGAATATCTTGTCCATCAAACAAAATTCTTCCATCAGTCACATCGAACAAACGGAAAAGCAGACGCACGATTGTACTTTTTCCAGATCCCGACGGACCAACCTGAAATCACGAAAACAAAGATGAAACTCACCCTGAAAACATTTCGAGGAGAAAGAAGAACATGAAAGCAAAAATCGATAAACTGGATAATACTGTCGTCGCTATGTGTCTAATTTTATTAACAATATTTCAAAAATGTATCTTTAGAAATTAAAACTTTAAAGAACTTTTCAGAGAAAACTTTCTCCTAAAGGCAGAAATCAAAACAGAATAACTAACATATCCACGAACCGATAGCAAATAACACTAGCCACTTACCAATGCAACCGTTTCACCTTTGTTGACAACGAAAGATATGCCATTGAGGACCATCCTCTCTGATGTATAACCGAAACTCACATTGTCAAATACAATGCAACCATCGTGCAATTCTAATGGATGAGCATCTGGCTTATCTTCTATCTAAATAAAACGAATATCAAATAAATATAATAAACAATAAACAATTCATTTGGACAAAAGTTCGAAAAATAGTCGACCCATTTATCAATAAACCTGGGTGCACATGTTTCCGGTGAACCAGTCGATGAATACGAACTTCCCTCATTAATTCGCTAGCAAGTTTGATTGCAATTCATCCAAATGGTTGGTCGCATATTGTTTAGTGAAAAGGAGGATACATAAACGATAATTATGAGCCTATGTTAACGGTAATTTTCAACTAATTCCTGACAATTGCAAATGACACCGCCACTTCGCCTTCTTTGGGATTTGAACATAAAACTAAAGAGATCACCTTTAGGTATTGAATGTAAATCCAGCGAGATTTATAGCGTTACCTTTCGATATCCATCAAAACTAGGAAGTCTAACTTCTATCATATCGATGCGCACCGAATTCATAGGTATTTTTTATTTAGCACCTACCACATGGAAAATTGAAACACATCAACTGAAATATTCCAGCGAAAAAAAATAGAAACCTCGACGTTTTCGGCTAGCAACTCGAACATATTCTCCATATCAATGAACGATTGTTGAATTACACTGAAAACATTCTGTTTAAATTTATAACATGCAATACCAGGTAATGCAAGGTAAAAGCAGCTTAAGGATAGGCTGTTCTGTGCATTGTTTGTTCCTAAACCTCTCCTCCTCTTCTATATAAATTCCTAATTGGATATGAACAATAGTGTGTGTTAGAGTTCCTTCCTTCACCCTCTTCGTTCTTCATTACTGTCTGTCATTTAAAAATAGACGACTAATGCAAAGAAAAATTTCCGCTTTTTTAGAATTTATGCATAAGGTTGCTTGAATAAGATGGGAGTTTAATTTGGCCACTAACAAGGCGCACTGGGGGAAAGCAGGGATCGAAACAATCACTGTCAGATATTAATTGCTGCCCCCTTCCCGTCCCCTGAACAAAACGTTTGTCAAAAAGTATTATAAAAAATTTTCAAAGCTGAATACGTGCAAATTTCAAAATAAAATTTTGAAAGTCTACAGTCCAAATATTAACAGCATAAATTAATTACAAAGAAACAATTTCGACTTTCGTTCCTCAACTTTTGATAATGTTTACCTTCTTACCTAACTCAAGGTTTCAGTAGGTGAAAGCAGCCTCAGCTGATGCACCAAGGAAACAAGGTTAATAAAGCGGACACTCTCCCCAACCTTTCATAAGTACCAATGAAGTTAATGATAAATAGATTAACCTTCATAAGCACATATGCAAACGTCGCTTCCATAGCTCACAACCTTTCTTCTTCAGCAAAACCTCAAAAAGTGCAACTATGTATTACCGGTAAACAGTGCCGAAGAAATTAAGGGGCGTGTATAGCTGCAACATATAAGTGGTGAAGAGAACATAATCTCCAGCTGTTAGTTTGCCTTTGCCAATTGAAATTAAATACGCGACCATCAATGAACCAGTCATAAGCGCCATCCCGATCGTAGCATTCTGACATAGATTCAGTAATGACAACGACGCCGACGATGCCCACTCAGCTGACTGGTACCTGCAATGCTAGATTTGTCAAACTATAGTGCCATAATGTGAAGGAGGTCTACGGAGACAGCAAAGAAACAACAGGATACCCTTCTTGTTAATCCCCCTGCTCTCGCGCCCTTCCAATCCTAAAAGCGAAAACCTCGGTTATGGGTTTGCCAAGATGATTTCGCTCATAAATGTGCTAATAAATGCTGCTTAAATTTTAAAGACACATTCATGTTTGGAATGAAATCGATGCTTACTGACGAATCGAATCGGCGAAACGTTCCACCTCGAGATGTTCGGCATTATAGTACTTAACGGTTTCGTAATTCAACAAAGAATCGACACCAATAGCTCGTGAGAAGTTCTCTCTATCGTTCATATCACGTCGAAATTTAGTCCTCCATTCTGTTATTATTATCGTGAGCACTAAAAACAATGAAATTTTTGCCTATATGAAGTGGCGCTGGAAATGGAAACTTTGGGGCTACGTATTTCCACAAGGCATAAGAACTTCTAATTGTGACCGCTTTAAAAAGCTGAATAGCTTTTATGGCATTTCTTTCATTGTAAAGTTGGACACCATCAATAAAGTTTGACTTCACATCTTCCGATTCGATATGCTTCCTAGCTGCAAACTTGTAGGAATTCCGATGGGTGCTTAAATGATCACATGATGCGGACTAGGTTTCACAAAATAGAATAAACGCAAATCAAAATGCTTGAAAGAATAGAATAAACGTGTTTAAATAACATCGCAATTAAAATAAAACGTATCGATTAATACTAAAACATCATTTCTATTTCGCAATATCTCCCGAATAACATATTGGATGAAAAATGCAGCAACTTTTACAAACTTTTGAGGGAAACTTGCTCATTCAATTTGCATTGCCTACTCTTTGTAGTAATACGCATAGCGTCATTTATATGCCCACTTATGAATTCATATGGGTCTGTCCGATAATTATCAAACGAGAAAAGTTACAGCAATGTAAATCCCTTTGCCCTCCTTGAATGCACATATACTTTGGAAAGCAGCAAATTCCAAAGTACCCCTATGTTTGAAAATATGGAAAGATGCAAACCAAGATAAATCATCATCGTAATAAAGACGAGTAATCCGAAATGCCAATCGAAAACGGTGAAGAAGAAAATCACTGCGATGAGCACATCCATTATCATCGGTAAGATATTGAAGACAACATAACTGAAAACCTCTCCTTTAATTAACGAAGAACACAATTTGAGCGCCTTCTTTCTTGATTCTCTTTCACTTCGCATCTGTACAATGAAAGCAAAGATGTCTCACAAGGCAAAACCATAAATAACAATTAAGAAATATTTAACGAGTGAATATTTTATATATTTTTCGAAGTAAACGTACTCGAAGGAATGGAAAAGAAAAGGAAAATGAATACAATATTTGGACTGTTCATTGGTATGAAGTCGGTAACCATTTTCGGGTAAATTCGCACAATTTGCAATTATATAAGAAAAATAAAAAGAAAGATCGCAATCACTGCGTCTAACGAATCGAACCATTAAGAACGATACAAGATCGAGAATAATCAATGAGCAGTTTCTATGAAAAGAGGAATGGCAGGTGTGAATGGTTGAATCGACAATTATTTTGTCTCATTATTGAACTTTCCACTTATCACTCATCAAATTTTTTACGCAGACAAAATTTGGTATATTGCATAATTTTCAATTTACTTTTGCAAAGAAACATTAATACTTAAATTTTATGTATTTCGCGCAGTGAGATCAATGGATATTTTATGCGGATATTGCTAAAGGTATTTGTGAAATCGGTCGGTTCCACGAAGAAAAGTTTTTGAAACGACTAGAACATGCAAGCTTATATAGTGCAATATATTCCTTATTGCACAGACATTCGTTGAACGTTTTTTTTTCGAAGAATAAAAAATAAGACAGAAAAAAAAGGAAAATAAAATTGAAAATTTCGCACACCCATCGCATTTTTTGCCACAATAATACCGCATTTATAAACGTTTAGAAAAAAGTTTTCACACCGCAGAATCCCATTTTAAATTATCGTGCAACGCAGAATAAAATCCCTCCCCTCATTTTTTTGGCTGAAAGTAATTTTTAGCACTCCCATTTCTTGTTCAACACGATTCTGTTGTTTACCTCGTTCCTTTAGAATGAGAGGCATTCTTCGCTTAAGGGCGCCCTCACCATGACTATACAATATAATGATGGACACTCAGTTTTGTTCGACAAACTTCTATTTTCAAAATTTTCACAACAAAGTTAGAAAAAATTCAACCTTTTCAAGCATAACTTTCAAATGCACGACACTTACTTCAAGATACCATTGATTGAAGTCGTGCCACGATCCATAATACGCAGAACCTGACCTGTTTTTCTGGAGAGATGCCATCGAAGAGAAAGATTGTGCAAATGTTCAAAAAGTTCCACCTATAACAACATGATTGAAATCACTTCATTTTCATCCTTAAATTAATATTTATGCTATATCATTCAAAACTGGACTCGAGGGATGAGAAGAAATGAGATTGCAACATGAACTCGAACCCCAGCACTATCGTTGAACAGGCGAATAAAACGACAACGGAGAATAAAAAAAGGCGTGCGAGCGATCGTGGCTTACATTCTATCTTCATCCACTGCGTAAATAAAAATCAGTTATACCGGACTGACATGAACAGATAAAGGGTCGCATATTGTATAGGTGGTATCGGTAAGGCGGAAGGAGAGGGATGAGGAAGGGGAATTGCGAACTACTTGAGTGACCTCTATCGGATAGAGGAATAATCATAACGACTTGAAGCGTTTTGCACTTAGATGCTTCATCATAGGAAATATTGAAGACCTATGCGATTATTTTTCTCCGCTTTCCGCATTAAATAAACAATTAAAACGCATTTATTTTTATTTCAACTTTTTCTGAAATAATTAAATATTATCACTGCGAAGATAAGCATATATTGAGTGATATGAAATCTATGCATTTAAAAACACCCTTTCTGCTGCAACAGATCTCCTCTGCGAAGATAAGAGAAAAAAAGTGCCAGTCGAGTTGGCACAACCTGTTCTTTTTAATTCAGATCATCTATTACGAGTAATTCGGTGACTGCTTAACTCATGTACGTACATAGGCAGCCGTATTTTAGCGGAACCGACCACCCGTGAAAATCACCAATAAATTGTCTTCCCAACTAAATCAATTTGAAGCCTAGTCTTGGTAATTGTAAAATGCACACAAATTTTAGAGGATCTTCAAATTTCGGCAAGTTTTTTTCTTGAAATTGACGGATCGGCCTGGAAATTTATTATGCCTGAAATTTTTTCAGCAGATTTCATAATCTCACCTCAAGGGTCCCAGCTGACAATACTTGCGGCATTTGAAGACGGAAAGACGATACACATTTACGTACATATAGGTGAGCATATACAATGTCGCATTAGAATGAAGTCTTCGCCAAGCGTTAATGCCACACATTCCGTCGAAAAATGAGATCAGGTTCTTGTTAATGCACCTCACTTTCGATACTTGAAAGGACACAACCACTAGTAGACTCATTTAGGTGCCACTCAATAATTCCCTCCTTCATTTGCCGACCTTCAGTCCTTATTTGGCAATTTTTCTGCTTTCATAATATTTTTCTTCAACTTTTTTTCTAAAGAAAATAGAACCTCAATAAGTGAACATAAGGCGAATCGGCTCCGATTCAAAACTATCATTACTCGGCCGTTTCCATCCTTGCAGCTATGTTCGCTTATTCATAACCAGTAGATAACGCACTTACATACATCGCCGTTTGATCAAAATTTAATATTCGAAAAAACTTCGATGAAATTGCGATCACTGCCCAACAATTAAAAACAACAAGCCTGAATTTCGAGTGTTGTGTATTGTTGTATTGGAATCCATAAATATGTCCGTAGTGTATTTAGGAATCCACCCATTACTGAAAATATTTTTATTAGTTAAATATTTCAAAAACATAAAAAATGCGAAGAAAAGAGCAAAATTCTCTGCAGAAATGACATAAAATGAAAAATAATCTATCAGATCGGAATGTAACGGCATAATTCCTTTAGAATAATAAAAAATCCAATATGAAAAGAGTTTTGAAAATATCGTTTCGCAGCTTTTTTAGATTCTTCCTTCCTTAGCAGTTTTCGTAATATGTGATAATATAATCGTTTAATTTTTTCCCAACAATAAAATTATTTCTTTGATTGATTTCTCAATATTACTGTCAATAAAAATTTCTATGATTAGCATAATAAACCATATAGAGGTGATTAATACATTTTCAAATGTAAAACGATTGATAAATTTGCAAATAACTCCTCACTCACTCGGTTACACATTTAATATTCCATGTGATAATTAATGAAATTCTTTAAAGTTTTGAAAAGTTTTTTAATCGGAAAATTTCTTTCCAAAATTTTCCAATANCCTTGATTGTGTTATAGGCCTGAAGCAAATTTCGTATAGCGCATTAACTCCTGGCAAAGATAAAAAAGATGTACGCTAAGCTCAATTATTAAAAGAATAAAATTTTTGATTCGATTTCAGAGTAATGGAAGACATTGAGGTATCACACATTGCGACATTTCGCATCATCGAATAAATAAGCGCTAACGAGGGCATTATAAGCTATTCTCATATCCTCACTCGCATCGTTCACTGATCACCCCTTTATAGTTGGATCCTTAAGTACCGTCCAGTCAAGCAATCATAACATAATGACGATACTCTCAATAAGCATGAATCTTTATCTCATGAAAAAAGTTCCCTCACTATAACTAAACATAAACTGAAACCTTTATTAAAAATTAAATTAATTATAATTAAACTGCCAAGGGATATATTCAAATTGGATTTCAAACTACTAACGTTTATGGACTAACGTCCATAAAAATTGCTCATATAATGTTCGATGATCTGGAAGTTGACCTCACTTTATAAACCGCATTACAATTTGTAATGTTTTGTATAAATGACTGGTGATATCTGTTTGTGGAAGACAAAATCAAGAAAGCGTCCAAAAAGGGTAACTTGAAAAGTGAAAAAAGTAATATTTTAATTAAAGAAATGCCAGTTAAATTGAAAAATGAGCTAGTAACTTTCCTGCTTCATTTGAAAGTAATAAGTAGAGCAAAGCAATAGGTTGTTTGTATACCCAGTAACTCAAAGCCAAACAATTGAAAAAACTGCATCAACATTTCCAACATCTGTCCAACAAACAGACCGACAAATATATAAACACACAAATATACACTTGAAAAGCATTACATTATCATACTTTTAAAAATCAACATGTTCAACGAGGCCTTTTTTCCCAAAAACCGAATCTGAAGCAGCTCAGCTAAAAACTGCGAATTACAAATTCTAAAAACACTTACCTCAAAGTCATCCAGTGATACCAGAAGAAGATTGGCATAAGGGCAAGTAACATGGCAAGAAGTTCAGACAATACTAATGGCCATGGAGATTCCAGTTCATTTCTGGTTATAAGCCTTATTAGCAATAAGAGAAGCCAGAAGACCGAATGCGTGCATATGAAGATCACCGTCGGTGCGTTGAGGGGAACATTCGCATGATCGTAGAGCACATAGCCGAGAGGAATAAAGATTAGCAACAAATTGAGGGTACAAGCAAGAACAAATGCGAATGGGATATAACCAGCTCGGGGATTTGTTCGCGAACTGAAGTATGCCTTCAGAAGGAAGATGATGTGCATCACTGCTGACAGTAAGAACAATGCCGATGCTAGCATACCAAACGAACATATCCCCCATCGACGCATCTTCCATTCCTCACACATGTCCATATTCAACGCCGAAGACACCGTATACAATGGGCATACTCCGAGTCGGCGGAGATACCATTTATCGCATATGTCCATCTTTTAATCCTCTCGGGTCTAGCACCTGAAATTAATTTAGGTGTACCAGTCATCACTAAAACTGTTAGCGAATGGCTAATGTTCACTGCAATATTTGCAAAATTAACGAAATGAATTCAGCTCCACCATTTCAAACATTTACCATCATCATATTCTCGAACCTTGTCGTGGCTGATGAAAGCGACAAAAGGGACGCAATCCCCACTAAAACTTGGCAATAAACTGAAGAACTATTTTACTACTTCTTTACACCATTCCCCCTCCTCATCTTTTTTCAATTTCAAGGATTCCCTAAAACTGGAAAGTTTTCAGACTTTATCGTAATAATTTAAACCTCGATATAACGCTACTTTTATACATTGATTCGTCAGCAAAAAAAAAGAATATTTCCACTGTTATCAGGAAGACACTATAGCAACATATATCATTGGAAGACACAATCAAAAACTTCATGCACGTAGGGAAAAGAAAATCTATCTTTCATACGTCTTGTCACTTCCTTCATTTGTTACACATTATAAAGTTTTTATTTCTTCACTTTTTGTGCTCATACAGCCGGCTAAAGACTATCCTGTCATTCTTGTGAATGCTCGATGAAATTTCATATATATATATATATATATATATATATATATATATTGTTTTTTCAAGATGACCGCCTCATCGCTCGCTTATCAGTCAAGGTGGAAAACCAGCTTGAATATTCAGATGGGTATATTCAGATAAACTCATCAATGAGAGCGTGTCTACAGGGCCAATGCAAAATTGGCATTACAAATGAATATTCCTCGAGGCGTATTCATATAAGCATAAACAAAACATAGCGTTCCTATTACAAATATTTCAGCCATTAAACAATAAAAACACAACGATAAACTACCATTCAAATGGTATTAACATATCTTGTTGATTTCTGACGAATAACGTTTCAGCATATTTGAGTGTCTATTTTCGGTGAGTGAAAATAGGATATAAATGAGAATATAATCTATGAAGAGCAATGGCACAAATATAATCTATAAAGTCCAACACGCAAATTATAGCAACAGGTTTTAATGTTTTAGCATTGCAAAAGAAGTGTTAGAGTAATCACAAAGTGTTTTCAATGACCGTCTAAATATTGTGTTCAGATGTGTTAACATTTCACTACAATAAACTGCCGTTGTGATGCAATCAGTGGAATGATGGCCATTCACGAATGATGAAATTCACTGCCGTTACATGATAAAAAATCGATACACTTGTGATAACCGTTCTGACCTAATATCTCTAATCATATCAGCATCATTCCATCGCTGTGATAATACATGCAATACGATAAGCAACTATTTTTTGAACAAAGATTCGTATGAACCTGACACCGTATTGCAGCACTATCAATAGTGCTCAAACAATAAATACCACTGATAAGCAATAAACAATAAACAATAAATATGCCACGAGGTTAATCCAAAATTGACTCTTATCCACGAAAACTTTTTATTTATTTTATGACTTATTACAGTTCGTAACGAAAACAACGAAATTAAATTTTTGTACAAAATTAGCATTGAAATTCTATTAAAATTCTCCCTAAGTAATTCATTGTTATACAAGTTCACTAGAATGCAAAACATTCGACCAACAACTTTTGCAGTCATATTATTTACTCATATTAAGGGTGAAATTTTGTTTATCACTGTAAGTACATCGTTCTTTATAATAAGAGGAAATCAACGAAACAAACCAATCAACATTTTTGAAACACTTATGAATCAATCAACAATTATAACGATTCACAATGTATATGGAAGCTCCAGAATTTTTTTAAATGAAAAAAGCATAAATGGTTTGAAATATGGAAATCCTGGAAAGTCTTTTTGACAGGCAAAATTGCACCTCTAAAATAAAATAATGCGATCATATATGAATATAGTGTTCGATAAGTAAGCGACTATATACTATAATTTCCGAGAGTGCACCAAACAATGGCATCGCACATGTGCCTTCTTTCGATAATTCTGCTGTTGGCCTCACTTCATCAGATACAAATCCTGTCACAGTCCATTGATATTGGAGGCCTGCGATTACTCCCCCACCCCCTCCGCTTGCTCTCCCCCCTTCAACATATATTCAGATGTGCAGCCGAAGTTAAGGAGAATCACTGGCAAAGATCAAACTCCCTGCTTTGCTTTGCTCGTTTGCAGAAAACAATATTCGGCCGGATCCGTTTGAAAGGATCCCATCATCCTGGTTGCCACAATTATGTGAAACGACTGCAATCTCAATAACAAGGTTGTTACGATATTTGAAATTTTTCGCTGGAATTTGGATCGGTGATAACGAATTTTAACGAATCATAAGGAGGAATTAACTACGATCAATGGCATTATATATATATAAATATATATATATATATATATATATATATATATCTGCGAAACACTCTATCTCTCGATCTTTATTGTTGGTGGAATTAACAAACAGCATCCATATTCAAAACGTTCTTTTATTTGAAGAACAGTTTTGGTAACGAAACAGTGAAATATGAAAGCAAAGCAAAACAATATACGAGTAAAAGTTTTAAAAAATACTCAAAAATAAAGTTCATTTGCAGACTTCAACTGCTTACGAATGTATAAACACAAACAAACATCCAACAACATATTTTTATAACATCATCAATAGAATATGCGAACAATACGAAAGAAAATAACATAAAATCATTCGGCGAGAGCATCAAGTAGCATGAATGGAGCAAGAATTCTCAGAAGCAACACTCTCCCCCCCACCCCCTCTCTTAGTGCGTCCTCAATGAAAATCGGTTTTCTTCCTAACTACTAGGGGGAACGGGGGGGGGGGGGGGGTATTCTCATGTAGCGAACTGTAGAAAACATAGCGTTGATTCAAATATCAGATATAATCATAAAAGCTTCCCAAGCAGATCAATGCCCAATCACCAATAAGCAATCTGAATCGCTCACACTACATACCGTTTAATCATTTAATAAAAACCGCACAAGCTTTATGGAAGTTTTCGAAGGAAATTTAAAAAATTTCCAAGAATGAAATAAACAATATTTATTAAATTCGACATTAAAACAGCATCACAATTCATATATTAAATTCGACATTAAAACAGCATCACAATTCATATTCTTTTATTATTCACTGTAGAACAAACAATTACTCAAAACGCATTAGTGTATGAATCTTATATAAAGCTCACTAATATTATAATCACTTTCACCTAAACAATAAAACAAACAAATAAACGATAATAGTGCTTACAATTAAAAAATTGTTTTTTTAACAAAAAAATTACTAATGATGAATTCTATACATTTTCAGCTATATGAATACAACAATATAGAACAATCCGCTCATAAGTTTACTTACACCGTAAAAGAAATATATAAAGTTTGAAGCGGCGAATCGCATCGCATCAATTGCAACCGTTATCACTTCACAAATGAAGTGCGTCGATAGAGTCGTATAATTTCTTTGGAAGGTTTCCCTTCTTCGCTAATACAAGAAGTGTTTCGACGGTCTTCTTAAATTCTGTCTCGAAGTCCGCAGACAAATTCTGCTGCCGTATTTGTGATACTGCCTTAGTAAAACATTACTCTATTAGTATCGAGCATTTGCAATATTGGAATCTCATTTTAAATACAGCTCTCTAACAATATTTCTATTATAACTGTTCCATAGAGATCCAGACTGACAGATGCGCGAAAACATCCTCGTCGGTGATGAGTGGGAATATATGCACTTCTTTGTTGAAAAAATCTTATATTATACTAACAGATATGCACAAAGGAATCGAAACATTCAAAAGCGCTGTATCGGCATCCCTAACCAACGAAACATGCAGACAATAAAGTAATCAAATTACTCAGCGTGGAACTTCCCTATTGGTGGTCTTCACGGAATGAGGTGCGAAGAAGTAATGAGATATATTAAACGTCATTAGACTAGCACGAATTTCAAAACGAATAACTTCAATCAAAAGCACCTAAATCAGAAAGTGTTCTACTTCAGAAACAAATAAGGTAAACGTCTTAATAACCTGCTTATTGTTTCGAGTATTTAGCAAGACAACAGTCCTTATATTTTAACTCACAAACAAAGAGGGAAATATTTTAGATAAACAGACAAGAAATGCATTCTTTATAGTTCCATCGATCACGCCACGCATATGCCCAAGTACTCAAAAACAATGACATAATATCTGTGGTGCTTTTCTTAAAATTGAAAAAAAAACGATGGATTGCAAAAATCGTGAGTAGAAAAATTGTTTTTTGCGCAAATTTCATTAGTTAGAGATACAAATCTATAAGATTCATTGCATCTTTGAATAGCGATAAATCCTTTATAAGTGATGAATTCGAAGGAAGAATCTCAAAAAATGAATTGAAAAATGCTTTTTTCCTTCAATGCATAATGAGGAAAAAACTAGCCGATAAGCAAAGAGAGAAAAATCACGTAAGGATCAGTTAGTCTAAGGCGATTAAATTGAATAATGTTTTTTAACAAATAAAAAAGAGCTCATAAGAAAAGAGAAAACAAAGAGATAGAAAAGTAAAACAGAAGCACCTTCAACGAATAGAAAAGTAAAACAACGAATATTTGCCGCGCAAAGATTGCAAAATAAAATTAATGTTGTTAAGGCGTCTGCACCTACTTCTGCCCTCGCAAATGCGCCCCAATACGACAAACAGCTTCTTTACTTTAAAATTTAAAAAAAATCGTTAAAACGTTAAACTATCATTCAGCTCGGATATTTTCAAAATTGATGAGTTTATCTCTTCGCATTTCTCCCTCACAATTAAAAAAGAGCAACCATAAACCACAACCCGACCTATTGTTAAACTCATTAAAGAGCAGAAAAATAAAGTGGAAAGGAAAGGGGAAGAATCCGACGGAAAACAAGAGAAACCATTTTCGTCCGAAAACTTATCCTCCCCCACTCGTCAGATGAAATGCACAGTATGGAGGCTTTCACGTATTTTATAGATTACCTTGAATCGAAAGAAGAAATAAACTTACAGCTGCCAATTTAGAAATTACTTCGGCGGCCTTCTCGATGAATTGTTGTTGTTCATCAGTAATCAAAATAACCAGAAATGGGCAAATAGCGTTCAATGCTTTGAGCACACCTTCGGGGGAATCAAGTGCCGTTTTCTGGAGTTGAAGATTGGCATTCAATAAGGAAGAACCGAATAAGTGTGGTCGTGGTGTAAGATTGATACGTGTTACACGTGCCGATTCTATGCTGAATGTGGCCACATGCAATGGTCCCTCATGCTTCGGAGATGGTTCTTTCCAAAAAACGTTCAGAAATGCGAGCAATGCATCGACGAGAAGCTGGAAACAACGACTTTTCATTTTTAAATTAGCAATCGAATGCTCATAATAACACATTCACAACTAATTTGTAAAAGATCATTCCACTTCCAAACATTCCGCGTGAATTAATTCCCCTCTGCATGAAGTTGCAAAAATAGCATATACGAAATATTCCCACTAAAAACACCCTCCCCCCCCCTCCCTCTCTCCCCATCAGAACTATTCTAATTGAACCAGCCAGAACGTTTGAAATTCGACAATTATCAGTTTCTTGGTATCTCAAATAAAATATCAAATTTGTGAAAGTTTTTACTTTTTCCACCTATAGGAAACATTATCGTCAAATATGAATTGAAAATAAGCTGAAGTAAAAGCAATCACTGTAAAAAATGCATAACATTGAATAGGGAGGCGAAATTTTAGAGAATGAAGAACATCGATGACGACGAAAGAAGGGGTGAGGTCTCATCGATGACAAAATTTCGATAATTCCTTGATAGAAGTGCGACTCTTGTGCAGGGATCTCCGAAATTCGCCAAAATTTATAGGTTTCTAATAAAAATCTGAGTCGAAGCTTTCTAGAAGCAAAAATGGAGGAGGAGAATTTCGACGACGTCATAAATCGAAAATATCACACTAGGACAAAAAGACGACCCGATCTCCGATTCAAAAAACCTCCCTCCCGCTAAAAATCCTTCAAATCAAACGGCTATAAAAGCAAAACAAAGAAAGAAATGAACCTGCTTATTGGAAGGTTTTCTATTACCAGCAAGTAGATTGAGAAATGCATCGAAAAGATCGCCACAGTTGGTGCACAATTCAGGATAAGAATTCATAAGGATGGTGAGCACAGAGGTGGCGAACACCCTCACCGACAATTTCAGATGGGTGAGTGCCCGCAGGGTATGTGCCATAAATAGGGCGAAATGTGATGACATCACACGCGACGATGAAGTGCACAGCAGTTGCAGCAAAGCACGCAACTGTGCCTTGCTCATCGTATCGTTTTTCTGCAAACAATAAAAAGCTTTCTTAGTTCTTTGCCACTTCCATATGTAAGAAAACCTTTACATATAACCTGCATTTGTCCATTTGTACAACATCGAAAACTTTTACCTGCACCATCTATAAATGATGAGAATAATAACCTTATCATCTTCTTCACTCTGTTCTCTTAATGCTATTAAATTGGAGATAATCCATTAGCGACGATACTTCAAACTTTATGCGCTGCTCGATGAATGGCTTCCTTTTGCTTCTTTGAATGAACAATTGCACTCGTCATGGATGTTGGCAGAATCTGAATACGACATTCCTATGCCTTTACCTATATTCGGGGTACTCATACACTGGCTCCGTATATAACAGCGAAGCAGTGGTTACCCCAATGGAAAAATTTGCAAATTAAACAAAATTGACCAATGCTTATTGTTGACTAACCAATTTTACTTTATTTACTTTAATCGGCAAAGCATTCATTACGAATAGATGTATCTTCAATTCGCTTCCACTTCCGCTTAAATGAAGTTATAAGGTAACGTGAAGGTTAGGGCTTGGGCTCGTCTCCTGCCCATCGGATACTGACGAGTCGATTCATCGCTATTCCACTCAGGAGGAGAGTTCTGACTTGCTCCACCGCCCTCGTCTCTATGAGGCCCTTAGTTTGAGTGACTGGGTAGGATGAAGCCAGATAGTTTGGTCGGAGCCCTCTTTAAACGACCGCGCAGCAAACAATACCAAACGATGAATCGACTGACCAATACTCAAACGTTAATTTCTTCCATATAGAAGCATATTTTTCTCGGGCTCCTTAAAACCTGGAAAATCCATCTACGACAATCCCTCGGGCAGAATTGTTCAAATATTCAATTACATCAGTATTAAAATAATTAATAAAAGCGTTGCAGGCGACCGAATGACTATATAACTCTTCAGTTAAAAAATTCATTTTGCAGCTGAAATCAATCAACTGCGAAAGAAATTTGCTTGTGAAATTTTTTGGGACCTTTAAAGGTTATGGCATATATGCGATATTACTGTTTAGGTTAAATCTGCCAAATCTGATCACTGAAGTTAATGAAATCGCCGTTTCTCAGTCCAACATTTTTCACCACGCCTCCAGAACGTATCTGTAGAAAGTGCAAGCATGACTATTCCAAAATGTACTTTTTTAAAGTCTGAAACTTTTGACACCAATCCCCAATTATACGGTGTAACGACACTCAATTGTTCTTTTTTAAGCCACAGTTTTTGGTATTCATTTCTGGAAAACTTCATCACCAGCTGTCACCAAATCAGCAACGCCATTTAACGTTGTTTTCAAAGTGATTTGCCATTCAATCTCTCATTTGTCTTTGGTTTGCATGAGAAGCGCAAACAATACTACGAAAATAATAAAGAAACCACTGAAATGAAAAGTTCACATGATCTACCAAATCATCCCTCAAGATCGCGAACAAAAAACAAGGTGATGCAGATGCAAAAGGACCTCCAGAACTATCCTGAACTTTCAATCATGTGAATTGTTGGGTGTAGCGCTGAAGAGGCAACCCAAGATATCTGTCTACTTGTGATCTAACATTATAGTGATCATTTCTACTCGTATAGTCGATTCTCGTTCAATGTTCTTTACATAATGCCACTGATCAACTTCTGTACTCTTGTGCTGCCCCAGGCGATATCTGGGACCTATGTAAGTCGGGCTTCAGCCCGTTTGCGCCAATCTTCACTCAGCATTCGCCTTTCATCAACCCCCCCTTGTCTCTGCTCCTACTCGGCTTGGGGCCGTGGTGTTCCCCAATAAATTACTTCCACTATCTCCGTTGTGCCCCCGCATGATGCCCTCGACAAAGACCAACAGCTACCGACTGTATCCTCTGCTTTCACCCCATCTTCTTCAACGTCGCTGCTGCCAATCACAATCAACTTAGAGCATACGAAGCATAAATATTCAAGAGCAACTCTTGCTTTAACCTATAAGCCTATCAGGTTGCAAGTGATCGAAATGCAACGCCCCAATGTAACAAACCGATTTCCAGTACGCAAAAAACGACATAATGCCCGAGCAAAGCTAGTACGATAAGTTGACTCCTCATGCACCTCACAACACCTTTCCTAGAAATCACAATCGAGGACCAATAGTGGCTAGTTTCAGATAGAGGCACGCAAGCCCTCTTGCCATCGAAAAAACACAAGGAACAATGCTTCGTCCACCATCTGCCTAACAATAAACATTGCACATGTTGATGCTCCTCTCAGTGAACTGTCCAGCTGCATATCAAATTATAACTGGGAGTGTTGGTTTGCTTACATTTCACACGTCAAAAAATGTTTCTGTCCACTCGCTCTTGCTTGACAAACCAAATTGTTTAACTTTTTTGCCCATCATTTCAATCACTTAACTGTTCAACCAGTCAAACATTATAAGTGAGCACGACATGGTCGGGCAGGCCAACTGATGAAATAGAACTGCTATGCAAATTTCTTTTGTGTAGCTGATCACCCAATTTACGCACCAATCGATGAAAAATAAAAAACATATAAGCAACATAGTCGGGCTGCACAATGCGTTATAAAGCCGAAAATATAGTACTAAGATGCCTCTGATGGATAAACTCTAGTACCGGCTCGCTCCATCACTATACTCCATAGTGCAGAACACATTAGTTCGTTATTTTCATGACTTAATGAGTTACTGCTTCTACATCTCTTTCCTGCTCATCTCAATTTTTAGCTTTCTTGATTATTGCTAATTCATTCTCTTTATGGTATTGTCCTTTATTCTTGTCACACCTCGATTTATGAAGCGCCCCCACTGAATCGGCTCCGCAAGAAACTCCCCATCGGCACCTTTTTCATAATTTTTGCATTTACTGCAAGTTTTCTTGGCGATCGCATCCCCCTACAGCTTCATTCATCACCCCACTTAAAATGGTATTGCGTTGCAACAGACATTATAGCGAATTAATTGTAACGCTCATAACGAATCAACGAAGCAATATGAGAGAATTTTTTATAGGACTACATAGGCAAACGGTATTTCGCGAAACTGATAGTGGGGATGTGAAAGGAAAAACAACGATATCAACTTCCAAAGTTATAAAACAGTTAGCGCATATAAAAACACATAAAACATCGTAAAACCCATCAAAATGTGTTCACAGTTAAAATATGAGAACATCGCAAAGAAACATCAGTTCACAAACAATACGCCACACTCTTTGCCGCATATCAATACCGCCATCACCGATACTGCACAACGGATGGAACAGATAGAAAAGAGAACGGATTCACTTGGGCACAGCTCGAGTGCTCAATACACCTATTTACATTGACAGAGATTCATTTCAAATTAAACATAAACCGTATACGTTCTCAGAACACACAAAAAGCACCCACACTGTTGCTCGAGAGTCTCGAATAAGTACGGTCACAGTCGAGCAGTGACCGTATTTGACGTTGTGTGACTCTGGCAGAATCCCCTCTATCTAAGTGAGATGTTGGCATACCTGAAAACTTGCCCACTTTAGCTTAATTGTGATGATGATTGCACAGAAATTGTAACAACACGCGATCGAAGATAGAAGGTCTGCACACTGTAAGTGCCATATACCAACGATGGCAAACGCCCGTAATCGAGCGGCCCATGAATGCCATCCAACAGTGGCCAACCCGTAGTGCAAACGGACCTGCTTAAATGCATTTCATTATTAAAATGAATTGAAAAAACGATTTTGTTCATAAAGAATGTTACATTAAAGCGATAAAACCGAGTCTTCAATGATTTAAGCAAGCCGTTTTTGTGAGGTGATTCTTAGAAGACAGTTCAATCAGCAAGCTCATCCACGTTCACCACAGCATACACACATACAGCAACATTAATCAATATTACAACAACGCAAGCACAACAACTGGTTGTCTACGATATGTGGCACTCCACGTGGCAGTGAGCCCGTCCGTACATTATCCCCATCCTTTGAGCAGAATCGGTGAAGCACTGCAAATCATCAATTAACCTTAATAAAGCAATCAGCCATAAATTACAGTACTAAAGTGGAAATTTTATTAGTGTAAAAAATGCTCTTATGCACATTTCTAGTCGCATATCATAACGTTTTAGCCAATACTTTACTCAGTAATGTGCTGATCAGAAATTCGAAGCGTAATCAACCTTTCAAGGATTTAAAAGAATTTATGAGTGGGTGGTGAAATTTGTTGCCAAAATTTGGCAACGTACAACGGTAGCACGCAGTTTTTTCAAACTTTATGACGAAGGAATTCTATGGAGACATCGATCACCTTTATTCCTCAAATTTAGAGCAGAAATTGGTTATTTCTATTCAGATGCATAAAAGCAGCACTTTGGCACGCAATCATTCTATCAGTTTAGTGCAGTAAACTCTCATTTCCATAACAGAAAACGATTTCCCCGTTTTGCCAAATAAATAGCTGACGAAAAGTCGATACCTAGGAGAACAGCAAAGATTCTCTACAACAACTAACTCGCATACCTCTCAAACCAGTTGTTCTATAAATCGAAATGGACTCTGGGCCCCAATTCTATGCAAGAGCTCTAGAAATTTGACTGACTTTTCGATAATAAAACGGTGGGAGTAGGGACATATTTGTGAAATGATTCAAGCAAGTGACAAGTGATAATTCTGTCCACAACAAATAATATATAGACATTAATTGCTTCTGCAGCCGAACAAACAAACAAAGCTATGGGCTGCATTGCACTGCATCAGCAAAGCAAACTATTGTTTTTGACCACCGAAGCTTTTGATAGTGTATCACAAAACTCAGCAACTAGCCACTATAAGTTAACGTCCAGCAATCATATACAACGGAACTTTCAATCTAACATTGTGGTTCTCCTAGTCTATTCTTCAAAAACAAAATTTCTATTAGAAAAGGTTATGAAATGTAAATAGAAATCTGTGAAAAACTCGCCACAAGTAAGCAAGAAATGGCGAACGTCGATGTAATCGTCTTCAAATATTGCCGACCGCCGACGGGGCCGGGCTGCTGCGCGCCGATCCAGCACCACCACCTTGTGATGCATGTGGTGCAGTGATATTCGCGTGGCGTACATTATTCGAGCCAATACATGAGTTGGCCACGCTTTGGAACAATCTGAAGAGATTAGGCACATTCAGCAAACATGCCTCTACTGTACTTCAGAAAAAATATACCAGCACCTCGCCCACTCAGAGGGATGATTGACATGAAAGTATCATTTACGGGTACTGGACTACTCAAACTTCTTGAAGTTTAATATTGCCCATCCCTCCATTTCCACTATTTCAGTTTGGGGATTATTGAGGAAATAGTTACGTGGCACGCTGTAGCATACAGCTCACCGTAGTTGATATACGTCAATTAATGCTTCGCAATCCGCAAGAGCACGAATTCTGAGCAAACAACATCAGCAATAAACATGGCGAAAATGTGATCACATAGCTGAACGCACCACACTTCAACAAAATAGCAAAAAATGTAGCAAAGCGACTCTTAGCAATCACCTTTCAATCTCAGGAGCACATCGAACGAAGTCGTGCTTCCAGAAACCATAGCTGGGATTCTTGATCAGTTCGATAAACGTAATCAAAAGACCCCATGGATGTGGGCGCAGTGCCACGAGACGCTCGAACAATATCCTGTAACAGAGATCATCATTACACATTTAACGAACTGATACCTTAGCACAATGTGACAGTTCATAAAACGATTATGATCTCTTACCACCAACCCTCATAATAACCATTAAGGAGAGCCTTTGTTGAAATAAAACTTCTTTTCCTACACACAGATGGTGGTGTGACATACAATCATGTAAGAGGAATAGTACTAAGGTCTTTCTAGAGCAGACTATTCCTCAATTAGCACCTGATCACTTGTACCCTCCCTCCATTAATGTTCCCCCTTTGTCATCATGTCACCCTTGTTGCTGTTTATGAAAAGCGAGAAAACTTTGGATGAACCTTGATAAACATCGCATCTATTAGTGTATGCCACATAAAAGATCTTTTCACAACAAGAAGGCATTAATCACAGGAAAGTGAGTTTGAAAGCACTAGTAAGTACTCACCGAGTGATCTGCTCTTGTATTACTTCGGTGTTCGCCTCGAGAAAGAGATACAAGAGTGTGCAGCTGAAGTAATGAGTGTGACTGTTCGGATATCGCAACTGGTTCGCTATCGCATTGAAGAATAAATAACGACCTGAATTTAGAACTTAAACATCACATTGCTGGTGCATCTACTTATGTTGTGAGCTTGTGCCATGAAAATGAATTAAACTCAAACAGTAAACTTCTTAAATAAATTACTGCAATTCACACTCGATCCATCCAGTTCAGACTACCAATTCAGCCTAAGCTTACTCATTTCCTCTTCCACACCCTCTCCCTTCCAAACAGATTCAGTAAGCATGAAGTACTTAAAAACCTTCCGCACACAAGTTCAGATCGCCTTTTGCAATAAAGGGACCGGCCAAAAAAAGAAAAGCAGTAAAAACGATGCAATTTGGAAAATATAACGCCTAATTTAACTTCAACGATTGAAATAATTGAATAAAGAGGTCATTAGCTATCTATAAAAGCAGTTAGCTTGTGGTTACAGCACTAACGCGTAAAAACAAGAGGAACCTTCCGTGCAGAGGCTGACTGCAAGATTCTGGAAGATGTCCATATAGGCAGTATGTGCTATTGTGCTCATCGTGATGCACTGTTGTTTCTCTTGGATTGCCTGTATAGCACGCATACCCACATATAGCACAACCGCATTCATCACTGTCGTGTTGTATTTCGAGCCAGGAATATTGCTCACCTGAATGCAGCCCTCTTGTAATTATAACTGTAAACGACGTAACTTTCATTTAGCGCATCTAGCAAATACTGTGAACAACAACATCTAATCACTACATAAAAAAGTTTGTGCGAACTCCGTAGTGCATTCGAGATAACTGCTGCGGACAGAGACCGATCTCAATAGTGTGCGCTGAACTAGCCACTTGAACCTTCCATCTTCATGAAACCAATGAATTGTTTGGTAACATACTTGCATCGAATGGAGGAAGGAAACGGAAGAAACGTGCTGAAAAGACGTCACAGATTCTCAACAGAGCCCTCCCTTCCATCTAGTTAAGCATAAAAAGTTGCTTCACCTGCAGCATCGTCGGCAAACTGGCGTGAAAATCGACAGATGAACGCGTCGCGAGGTAGTCATCGAGTCGGGTGCGAAGGTCCACAGGGATTATCGTTGCCATATTAACATGCATCTTCGGCTCTTGCGTCATCTCCACTAGACTGTCCACCTGCAATACCCGAGCTGTATTGTCATGGATGAATTAAGCAGTAACAATCATACTGCCACATATGAAACATCAAGCAACATGCATTTCGCAGTCACGGATATTCAAACCGTCAACGCAGCCCATCACTCACAACGACTACTGTGAAATTAAAAGGCTTGCGCGCCTACCTATATCTGACAAATTTCAACCTCTGGCACTGTTGGGAGCTGGATGGATACTAACTACTACAAATTAGTGAACGAGACGATAATGCATTCTGCAATTGCGATACAACGCATAAAAATGTGCTAAATATCACTGAATCCTCCGTGTCTTTCATTAGAATGAAAAATGTTACAATAACAAAGAAAATATCATTGCAGAAAATCAACTACCGACTATATTCTTATGTTGAACCCTGTAGAAGTGAATGTTTTTGTTGCGCGAAACTCTCGTTTTCTCTGTAGATCAAAACAAAAAGCGAACATCAGCGATACTTTGCCCACCAAAATAATAGATAAATGATGTAGAAGAATTTGTAAGCTCGAACGGACACTGATGTTTTGAGCAATGATGGAAATGGCAAAGATTACCTTCAGATTGGAGCCAAATGGATCCGGCAGTCGCATATTCTTTGGATAAGCGCTTAGAATAAGATTGCGCAATTGAACGCAATTCGGTGGGATCGTGTCGCAGATCACATAGTGGTACTCACATAGCAATTCGGGGAAATCGTGTAGGATCACTAACAACACACGCAATGTGCCCTGCAACCATCGAATATCAACGCAACAACACAATGCAATGACCCATCATCATTTTCAATAATAAACCGATAAAGCATTACCGATACTTCAGACAATTCTTTTCCTACAAATTAAAAACAGTACCTCCACTAATTTGCCGCTGCATATCTAATTTAGACAGCTCATTAAACAATCAATATCAGCATCGAATCGCCGAGTTTAACAAAACATAAAATGTGTCGCATTTACTTTTAAACTCTCTCGCCACCCCATCGAAAGCTGTTTCTGTGAGAGTCATCCAAAATGGCATCCAATTCCGCTACCCATTTACAAACCCACAGCCGCTTTTGAAAACGACCGAACCTTCTATCAAACAATTAATTTAACGAGTGCAAGTGGGGTTTACATAATTACCGAGAAAGTGGATTTAGTGAATAGATCTCCAGACGAGACAAAGCTTTCTAGACCTTGAATGGAAACAACGAGAAAGCGATGAATATAATCACAGACCTTATAGATTGTAGCAATCGATTTCGGCAGTTGGATATTACGCAGAAACGGCGATAAGAACTTGAGATGGCAGATTATAAGCTGCGTATACATAGCCGCCGTCTTCAAGGCCTCAGCACTGTCCTTGAGCAATCTTGCGATGAAGTTGCGGTGACCAACGATATCCAGCCAGGCGAACGCAAAACCAGGTACTCGTCGTGGTTGCAGAATGAAAAGTGCTTGACTGCAAACATTTTCAGCTTCACTTCTCCTATTCTCTCGATTCCACATCAATGAAAACAACACGGAAGGTCTTCCATCTTCCCAAGGCCATCTTTTACTTTGTTGTGAGTGGCCAACTAAAGCCAACAGATTATAAAGGCTACCGTTTGCACACATCCGCGAAAGCACATCACGAAAGAAGTGTTTATGAATTGCGCCAACACTCTGGCTGCACTTCAACATCTGCTGCTGAGTGTTTTGCAATCCAAACATGTCAACAACAGATTCGACTTCATCAGTTATAAGTAGAAAGCAATGAAACCAGTGGCATGCAATTTGGAACGGCAAACGCGTTAAGATACTGAATACTTATTAACTGGTGCTCTCAGTTATGTATTCCTCTGCGGTGCCCCGCAGGAAAGAAAGACAAACGAACGAGTTGAAAAGAAGAAAGGAATGCAAACCCGAATGCTTCAAGGATATTCCATGCGATTGGATCGAGAACTGGATCGGGAACAGTGAGCTCGTTGAACATGATGATTAGTATGCGATGATAAGGCATCGCATGAAATTCCGTGCCACGAACCTATAATATGCGCCGATCACTCAGTTATGAGAGTCAAAGCAATGTTTATCACGGAATCTAAGTGGGTTGAGTGTTTTGTCAATATGTAACAACTCAAAAGAATATTAAGGACACAACAAGCAAGCAGCATTACAAAAATGAAACTAAGAGAAGTTTCAAACATTCTTATAGAAAACAGAGCGTCGAGCAAGACATTCGGAATGTTCAACATGATAGTAGTCAGCCATCTGCACAGATTCCTCAAAAATCTACCGATCAGCGGGAACGAGATCTACTCTAACATATACCTCAATAATTAAAAAACATTAGAATGATAAGATATAACAACATAGCATACTAATCGGAAATTACCTCGTGATCCATGTGCAAGACATTCGTAACGATATTGAGCACTTTCTTTAGAAGATTGATCTTCGTCTGATACTGACTGCCGTCACTGTGTTTTACCATCAAGCTGAAAGTTCGTGCTTCTGAGAATTTTGCCAATGGGCTCTTCTCCGAACATAACACTGCAAAATGAGGCTGCTCCAACAGCCTTGGTCTAAAAGCATGGGACGTCTCGAAGAGATTCCAGATGCTCCGAAGCCACCGATAATTCAATATTCCCAAATAGAAATCAACCAGCGCCCTCCGCGGTCCGGATGCCTCGAGAATTTCCAAAAATCACCGGGTTTGAAGCGGTCCAAAGGAAATTCCCACTCTTTTCAGCCCTCCTAAATCCTCATAAAAGCATGGTTCACATAAGAAAGCCTGGACGCTATTTATTAAAAGTCTATAGAGGTCTACAGAGAGAATCAAAGTTAAACTTTCAAGTGGCTTAGTTAATTCGCTATATATTCAATCACAGTGGAAGCAGCACATCATCAGCCGGGTGCACTTATCATTTAGGAAACACTGTCATATCCACCTCTCAACTGCCCAACATAACAAACACAGTATAAGAAAACAGACGTGCTAACCAGGTAAGCTTGACGAATGCATCGAGTGTATAGTAACAACGCTGCCTAACAACAGTGGACTGATGAACGTGTGACTCGTTTTTGAGAAGACGATATGACACGTCGACACACATCTCGGTGCACAGCCGGAAGAAGCGCGTTATCATCTCATCGGTGGAGAGTACACCTTGTTCATGCATCTGAAGATGACAAGCAATCAACATATACAAAGTCCTGTTGAATTTCGTGGTTTAAAAACCAACAAATACAAACGAAAAGCATATTTCCTTCGCTATCAAAAATGATGGAATAGGAACAGGATTGGGGGCAGAGGGAAGGAGATGGGTGAGGGCAGAGAGGCATAAAATAATAATGAAAGTGAGCAAAAAGCACAAATGTCACACGCTCCGTTCCTTCCCAAACCCAACAACATGCATATCATGTTCTGTTGGATCAGTTTTCGTCAACGGATCAAAGCACAAAATGCAATTTCAACGAAACAAAAAGCGCACCACATGCACGATGGTGGCCAATGCCTGTTGAGGCTCCTTTTGCGCCATAGGTGTATAGCACAGTTGTATCCACTCCCTCAGAATCATTTCCACCTTGCTTNAACGGCCGCCCCCCCCCCCCCCCCCCCCTCCCCTTTAGCAAAGTTGTGGTATCTACTGCTTCCATCCATCCCTCGATACCACTCCTGCCTCAGCAACCAAGAGAGAACTAATTACCTGTTACAATTTTAAATCGAACAACGCCTCAGAACAATCAATTCCTATTTAAAAAATAAAAGACAGATTCAACAATATCAGTGAAAGGGAATACATGGAATGAAAGGATGAAGGAAGGTTACCTCTCCATGGTGGGAGTAGGCCGGTTTTGACCGAACTGTTGGATCTTCGAGAGCTGCTCAAGCGTTAATGGAAGGCCTTCGAGAACCTGCTGACGTGCGCTGCTTCCAGAACCGATGTTTAGCTTCAGAAGACGCTGTGCAAACAACGTTGCCTGAATGAATAAAAAAGTGATATAGGAATCCTAATTCTGAGAGGTATTCGAACTTAGTGACCCAACAGAATATTGAGATGCCGTTCAAAATATAAACCTTCTTTCGTCATTAATAAAACCGCATTAAACTGCAATTCCCACTAGTAAGCATTGTGGTTATTTCTGTAATCAGATGAAAACAACGAAAGGCGGTAAGAAGTGAAAGCAGCAACCACATTAAACTTCGAAGATTGGGTTCATTCCCTTCAATCAAAAAAAGAAAACAGTAAGCCATCTTTTCTCTCTCTCAAATAGAAAGTATGAATAACAATTAAATAAAAGTTCACTTCCTTATCGGTACAAATCTTTATCGACATAAAGGCACGGTTTTCATTTCACAGCTCTCACCTCTTCGTTGGGGAAATGAGAAAATTAAATATATGAATGGGAGGGTGAGGTGGGGAGAGGAGGAGTGATGCCAAGAAACTCAAAAGTTCACTCACTAACGACAGCTAGGGCGCCTAAAAACCTACTACGACATCAATGAAATGCAACTTGCAGTTAAAAACACAAAGAGGCTACAGCATTCCACAACCTCATATTGCGTTAAATGGAATCCCAACACTACTCATAAAGCTGAGATAGAAAATGAAGAACAGCACCTCAAAGTTGCTGCCTCCGTCAATGAGCAATGCAAGGTGTTGGTCATAGATGCTCATTTGTATAAGCATATGCTTTGCCATCAAATCGACAGCATCCACATTGAAGCGATAGTCGAGTCTACAATCCACAATGACACGAGTAATGCGTCGTGCGAGGTCAGGTAGCGAGAACTGCGTCAGTAGAATACGGCAAACCGATATGAACACGTCCTTCAGTCGACGACTCCACTCCACCTCCATTTGCACCTCTTAAGAGAATCACATCTCAATTTCTACTCTTATGTTTACTATTTATCATCTTTTCAGTATTTCGACACTACATCAAGCGAAGAGTGAACATTCCGGGCATATTTCACATGCTTTTACACCTTGACTCATTACTTACGTCTACTGAGGGCTAAATCAAATGTGTTCTATTGGTGCTCCGCCATAAAACTTTTATGCAATTTCAGTATAATCGGCTGTAAAACATATGTAGACTTTTCTGGAATATTCAAATATTCACAAATCTTTTCAGAACTGATAACTTGGATGCTGGCATGGGATATCACCCGGTGGTATAGACTACAAGCACAATACTTAGCAATAATTTCAACGGTTTTCGAGATGATCGTAAGAGAGTGATGGATGAGCACACAAAAACATTTGTCCTATAATGAATGCCGCGTATTCCAGTTTGCAGAAGGGCGTAAGATAGAAGGGTGATGGGAAAACTGCGTTATGGTTATATAACAGAGATGTGTAATGGTTATATAATACACGAAAACAACTGTTAAAATGTTCGAAAGTGTATCGAACCACCAATTACAGATGAGAAAATAGTAAAACACCAACGTATGTTTGAATGCTGCTGTGCAAGTGGGATGGTGTCTCCACTGCGATATGCATAAAGCATTTGCTCTGCGAGTCTCTGGATGAGATTGTGCAACTGAATGGGATCACGAGGATTGGTGGCCAATTGTGAGATGCCGTCCCTGATCGCTGCTATCGCAGTGGCCGCCTTGTAATGCCCTATGCCATGTGCATTCAACACCATATCGATATCACGCACCAGAAGTTGCAGAGAGGATGTGAATTGCTCAACTTCTTTCTCATGGATGCCCGCCTGAACATAACAAATCTTTAGACATGAAACAGCGATATTCCTTTGCATTCTCATTTTTGACCATTTTACTAATCATCGATTTTGAGACACCGCTGCTATCTTTACTAACAGTGGAATAAAATGCTAACACATAACTAAATAATTAGAGCAAATGAGAATACATTTTACATGAGATCACAATCATATGACAAGCGTAACAACTTACTTGGTGCACGACAGGTTGCATCGTTGTCGGCGTCGATGACTTCATAACACTGTAGTCAACGATCATATCCTCTGCTGTTGTCGGTTTGAACCCACAGATCTTGCTGCAAACGACCCGTTTCAATTGCAGTCACTCACAACGGAATGAGCCGTCGCGCTTCCCTATTTTTTTGTAAAATCATTTTTGCTTATTATCCCCAAGCAGTATCCCCTATACCGTCAAATAATTCCTATAAAAATTGCAGCGATCATTCAGCTTTAGCTCGCAAATGTTAAAACATAACACAACAATAACTGAGCATGACCATTAAGGTGTTGCTAATCAAATGAAATAAATAACAATAAAAACAAACGCAATACATAATCCTGTGAGTCTCACAAATGCGAGCAATGTTCCATATTGGTAAGTGCAACTGTTTTGATACTATGGCTGAAACCACATGAAAGATGTCAACTGGAGAAATTTGCAGCAAATTCTGAAAGATAAAAAAAAAACACTTAACAATTAGATAAGAATATAGACACTGAAATTCACTTCGGTTACGATATAATATACATTATGGGAATGGATCGCAGCAGCTTTGATCTCCCTGGCAGGACAATGCGACGCATATCGTCTCAAAACTTAATTTCATCTGTGACAGATTAAGCGAATGCCCCAAGAGCGTTCAGTTATTTGATGATTAAACAAACAAACTAACGACAAACTACAAAAACAGAGATGAATGAAACCTCGAGAATTCGTCGTAGATGGCCATCTGCTGGGGAGTGACTGGACCGACACGTAATCGGATCTTTTCAGGCATCTGCTGTGCACGTGCCAACGCCACCGGATCGACATACTGGCGTCCCTCTTGACGAGCCTGTTTACGCATCACGAACTCACTCTCCATCTTCTTGTCCATCTCGGGTGTTGCCTTCTCACAAGCCGATTTCACAATGAAATTGGTCGCCAACTCGACGTTGTCCTCAGCGATCGTCATTGCTGCTTCGTCGATGAGCTTTTGCTGCAACCACCCATGTTCACAAAATACAGGTGGAAACTTGAACATGAAAGGAACCCGAATTTGGATAAGGATAAGGAAAGAGAATCTACTGCCTCTGATAGCCTGAAAAAGGAAACGAATAGTTAAGAATACGAAGGTTTTTTTTAAAAACAATTTTATTCGTAAATGTGAAACAATTTCTGATTTGCGTTATCGAAGAGATTAAACTTATTGAAAAAATCACAAAAATTTATTTGTTCAAAAATTCACACAAAAGTTTACGAGGTATTGAGGAAGGGAGGGGGGATATCTTGCACGCTGTTGCGTTTCATTGGGAACGACATGTTGTACGAGAAACATATCGAACAAACAAAAATGAATGCAACTAGGGCAATATATGCATTTTTGCTTAGTTCGGCAGTAAACACATTGATTAAAGCTCGTTATCACCAACTTTCCGGGAAGATATGACAGCGGCCACATGAACGAATGCAAAGAACTCTGCAGAACGCTCGGTCATTAATATTCAGTGATACAACTGCTGCGAATATCATTTAACACTAGATCCAGTAGTGATTATACACACCAAACGGGGCAGACCGGGCAGCCACTGCGCCGACAAACCATAAATTATTACCCTCCATTTCTCTTAGTTTTTCAAATAATGGATGCATAATATGCATTTAGAAAATTAAGAAGACTGAATGAAAATAAGCTGGTGTTTCAGGCTTGAACAAATACGGTTAAGGCGACAATGAAATCAACCGATTAAAAGTGTAAGAGAACCAAAACGATGAACCTGATCAGCACTAATTGATGCGCCATGTAAAGAGTTGAGGAACGCCTGCTTGAGATATCCTTGCAATGTGGTTGACAACGGATCGCGACATGTTATCGCTGCCATACCTGCAGTCATCGCACGGATCATGTGATGCGTGGCACGCCGCAATCCCTGCTCGTCCGGATCCAATGCAAAGTCCTTAAACAACATTCAGTTTGATAAAGTACTAAACCAGAGCAAAATGAAATGTTTGCAAACAAACATTAGCCTCCGCATTAAAAATGTTATCGTTGAAAGTGAAGTATTCTTCATAAGGGTGTTTTGTTTGCTTAGAACCTTCCTCAAGGAGCTTACTACTGCACTCTGCAGAAAACCGGGAACGAGATTCCCGCTGAATACGTCGGATTTCTCACCGGATCGATTCACGAGCTAAAGCTTCCCTAAGTGGTGAATTGCTAGCAAATTTAGAAACATTTCCCAACCTCCACCTTCCCCTTTCCTCCCCAGAGATGTACTGAAGTTTCTATACAATCTCCGACGATTAACCGTACATCGCTTAGCTCCTACTGTACATTATTAATATTTCTTCCAACCGAGTAAAGCTTTCAAAATGCAAAATAGAGAAGTAAAGTGGAAAAGAGACCTTTTTGCATATATGTGATGTACTGAAGTTTCTATACAATCTCCGACGATTACCCATACATCGCTTAGCTCCTACTGTACATTATTAAGAAATATTTCTTCCAACCGAATAAAGCTTTCAAAATGCAAAACAGAGAAGTAAAGTGGAAAAGAGACCTTTTTGTAAATATGCTCGGTGACATGCATTGCAATTTTGATGGCTCGTTCGGTGACCGGTCCGATAAGCTCTTTGATCACGTGACTTATTGCAGGTCGGACAACATGCTTCAGCTGTGGATTCATCTTAAAATGGCACTACTTAATTAAAACTCCCTTGAAAACTTTATCTTTATTTGTTAATTAAATGTTTTTCAGCACTCATTACAACTGCTTACGGGAACCAATGAACCGAAACTACCGAAACTATAGAAGATGAATGCCTCACAAAGAAGTTCCTCTAAGGCAAAAATAAGAAATAACAATGGGAAGCTGGTCTCAGACTAAATAAACTATATTCAAATAAAATAACACCATAAATAAATATGTCTGCAGAGTGCAAACCCACAAAACAAAAAGCGTATTTCAATGACTTGTTAGAAAAACTTTTGCCACTTCTCAAGCGAATCATTCGCTTTTTTCTCTCCTCAATTCACTAGGCACCTTTTAACCTCACTGGCACATGAAACGTGCAAAAACGTGTCGACCACAAACAGCCTCGTTCACCCAAAGAAACAGATAGCATCTGCACAAATACAGCCGCCGCAGGTCATTGCGCGGAAAATTATCGGCAAAAGGGAAGCTGGTTTCCACAAAATCAACGCCGATTCACTCTCAGCTGTTCCAGGCACCATCCTTCCCTCACACCGTCACCACTGTTAACACTTCACTACAGAGAGCACCACAACCTCCGCGATATTTTCATTCGGCAGTAACGCATTGTGCAGAAGTCGTGACACGATTCAGTTGCAGGAACCATCAAAATGAAGAGCTCTCTCCCCCTCCCCCTCCCACCTTGTCCCCAAGACCGTGCGTTGAGCAGGACAATCCGGGTGATCCGTCACCAACATCCGATGCACCTACCTTTTTCAAATGACAATCGTCTTTCGCAACGCTTTTTTTATCTAATAAATGCAAAAGATTAATGATTCGACATCGCTTAAACATTGCTGCACAAAGAATTGACGATTTCGTCAACAACACTGATGACAGATCTAACGAGATCAACATGCAGAAGAACAAGTGCAGCAATTACGAAACGAATGAACAGCAAGCTGCCTCAATGACTCCTCTCAAATGATAAAGGCAAAGACGCATAACTGATCAACAGCGATCATTATAGGAATATATTAGTCGCGTTGTCATCATTCGAATGGGGCTAATATTTAGTTGTTGAAAGCTTCGTGAAGACAATAATAGCATGAAAATACCTGGAACAGTGGCAGCGATGCGGACATCTTGAGATGCGGTACAAGACCGTCGAATGATACCACGTTGATGTCATGATAGTGGAAGTGAGCCGAGGGCTGCATCTGTGTGACGCCCTGTGGCTGATTTGCTGTAAATTGCAAAACGCTAAACCTTTTTCCAGGAAGAAGTTGGGCCGCTTCTTACAATTCCTGCGACCAGGCTAAACTCAAGGTTTAGGGCATAGCATAAATAATGCGTCTCCATACAAAAACGACTGTTCATACAAGCCACTCCCTAAAAGTGGCCTTCCACCGACCCGTTTTATAAACTTAGCAGGTGTTCTATAAAACCAGCCGCCTATGCAAGCCCTTACCCTCAAATTCGTTTTTTTTGGCCTGCATTGAACCTACTACGAAAGTGAAGGCAGAGGCCAACCTAAGGGACAAACTATAATCACCACATTTGATCGCCACAGTTTCTGCAATAGGTGAATTACTGGATGGACAGACACATGTACCACATAAAAATGTGCCATTATGCTGAACACGTTATGTCGAAATGCCATATTAGTTTATCCAGTTCAAAATTCATGAAGGCTGTAGAATACAAGGAATCTAAAACGAATGCATCAACCAACGACAGCCACACCAGGCTGCGGTGTTCCACCGACCGTCTCAACTTCACTGACCGGCGTTGAAATTTGTCGCGATGGTGTACCGCTTCCAGTTTCCACCGTACCGTCCGGACCGAGGCGAACGCCCGGCACTGGTGATGTGCCTACCTGAACATAGTGCGCTTGATGAAAGAATCAATTCCGGCAAAGTTCTTCCTTATAAATCACTATCAAGCATTTGTATTTTGCATACGTGAGCAGAAGTCGCAGTGAAGATGGTGTGCCTGCTGAGATTAGTGACATCAAACAACAACTGCTGTTTCACTGCCGTGCAAAGCAATGCAGAGGGAGATGAAGAAATCTATAGACTTATGGAATAAATGGCAAAAACTGTGTTATTAAAGCTTCAAAATATCTGACTTAGTGCAGAAAGCATCGAAAAAAGAGGGAAGAAATGGCTTCCTTGAAACAAAACCTCTAAGCCACAAAATGACACCGCCTCGGCTCAGCTTTTCGATACGCCTGCTCAACTTGCGAAAATAACAGAATATTCTGTCACAAACACCTACTGCAAGAAAAAAACGCAAAAAAGCGCCTCACGCCACAACTAACACCTTCCCTCCTTTCCTTTGTATAAAACTACTCGACCGCTCGTCACGACGTAGAGAAGACAACGAACGAGGCAGCGAATGATCACCACCGGGCGCTTCCACGATGGCTTTTTAATGCAAATTTTGTAACAAAAACCGTTCAAATAGGAATTTCGACAACCACGCATGTGGTAGTCACCCAAAAGGAAAACCATTTCCGAAGGAGTGTGCGCGAGGTCGAAAAGACACAAAACCATACATTTTGTACACATACGGACCAACTATCGCTGCACTAGAATTTCACAGGCACGAGAAGGAAGCCTCTAATAGCCATGAAAGTACACTTGCCTGCATATCTGGTTGTTTGAATATTTTCAAGTCACTGAGCTGCTGCGGTACTCGGAGCAACCATTCGGTATCTTTGAGTACACCTTCAACATTCAGTTCTTTATACAATACCTCGATCTCGAACTTTAGATTTAGCTTCAAGTCGGGCTCGTTGTGCAACTCTGCCAAAACACGCATTATGGCACGGATCCACGCACAGTTCGCGCCAAACACCTTGAAAAACGTCAATGAGCCTGTTACGTGAAACGGCAACAAGCCAGAAAAATGCATGTGATTCCTCCAGCCCCAGCCAGTTCATCACTAATGAAGTATCAAAAACACAACGAGAAAACGAAAACGAGAAAGCGCGCCAGAGAGGTTGGCACGAGCGACACTTTTATAGGCCTCTCAGTAGAACAATCAGCTTTATTAATTTTGATAACGAAACACTTGCACCTACAACAAAGCAATCATTGCACCGTTCCAATCGGTTGCAAAATATATGCAAATTTTTTGCGGCACTCAAGTCTCTAACTAACCAACATCAAATACAGCATATATAATTTTTTGAAAAAGATTTATAGTTTAACTTTAGTGGTTGCCATGATGGAGCAGACACACAAGCATATACGTGTATGACATCGAAACAAGGTGCTTCGTTGATGCAAACCTCAAAAGGAACAAAACATAAAATAATGCACATCCCATTTGCCCCATTATAACGCAAAATCACTCCTTAGTGTTCACTGTGCTATTCTGCACTGCCAACCATAAAAAATAATTATTCCATGAGTACCGCAATAGGCAATATATATTCTGTAGTATCACTTCGTACTGTTATACGAATAGATCAGCAATCCTCTCCAAACATATAATTCTTTTTCCTCTAACTGACAGCATCGTTAACAAATAGCTCAAATCCAGGTTACTCATTAAAAACGCTTCTAGAAGCTCGATTCTAGAAATATATCGAACTGTCCCAATCGGAAATGCACCAACTCAAAACAGTTCGCTGAAAGGAATAAAGAGATGAACAAATGATACTTACAGTGCTCTTACTACATGAAACGATGATCTTCGCGATGAATGGCACGACGAAGAGCAGATCATGTTGACCTTTATAGTATGCTTCCATCAACAATGATTTCATATCGAAATCCTGAAATCAACCAATTCCTTGGTCACTCGACCGCAGAGAAAGAAAATCGAACCATGAGGCCGAGTAGATCCACGGCATTTACTGACACGCCTCAAACGGTTCTCCTATTACAACGGTTCCCCTAATAATCACTGAGAACACATTTCAACAATCCGCTCACATACTGCCAACATCGGATTTTTCCTTTCCGCTTACTCTCTTCCTTCCCCCCTTCGTCCGAGTGGGAGAGCAGGATCATGACCATAAACTTGGCGATTTCCAATAAATAACGAAGAGTCAGGCCGTAAGGGATTTCGATCAAATCCAATCCCGAACGTGATCCAATTTCAGATGCGACCGGGACCGAAATCAAAGTCGTATCGAACAGGGACTTCATTGTAAACATTAATAGAAATGAAAAGAAAGATTTATGGTCAAGCATAGGAAAGAAGCAAAAATTTTGGTAATTCCGCAGAATTGTAAGCAATCTGAAGAAATCTGGCGCCTTCGACACATCTATCATCGTCGAGGATCACTCGTTGCAACTTTACAGTTCAGGCTTCAATCTCACAACGTTAGGTGACTTCGGGCAACTTGCCAAGTTTGAAATTGTGAACAGCACATCCAACTTTGGGAAAAGATTGATGGCTTGCGACCCACTGGTCTAATTTCTAAGCAAAGGCCGTAATTGTGCGAGTTTTGGCACTTAACAAAATAATGCACAAAATTTTTCAGGTAAGTGAGAAGAGGGAGGGAAGACCAATGTAGGGTTTCCATATGACATATTGCATCTTGACGATATTTCTCCGTCCTCTCCGCATGAAAACTGCATTCTTGACGTTTCAACGATTAGAATGTACCGGTTCATGTAATATTCTCTACTTTGTATTTAAAAATTCTGCTTTTCATAGACTACAGCATTTCAAGTTTGCGATGGTTTCCACAAAAACAAGAAACCGTACCGATGTAACAATGGGTCGACCTCTGGCGATCGTAATGGCACCCAACCATAAGCCAAGATTCTTCAACAATTGGCGATCACGAAAGTTTGACGCTGCCTGACGCTTGTCACTACGCAGCAGAATCTGAACGATACCATCAATGAGCACTAAAACATCAACATTCGAACACTACAAAAGAATAAAAAAAGTAGAGAACAGCAATAAGCAATAAGAATTAAGCAAGTAAGCAGGATACCGCAATGTCAAGTTATGAACACCGATGCCCCTCATCTAAGCCAAAAGGAGTAAGTACATTTCAGATTTTTGTTCATCACCTGCACATGTGGCTGTTTCTCGGTCGGTCACTTACGAGATCATCAAGTAAGCAACCCTGGCTATAAAGCCTAATTCGCTTTATCGGCACAATCGGAGTTTTCGAACAAGTGAATATTACTCCTCAAGCGAACCAGACAACAACACTCCAGTTGTGTCTTTAATCGCTAGCCGAATATCACATTTACTACCCAACTTTAAAAACAACCTACACACCCTTAACATATTTATATAAGGAATAAAACAAAACCTGCGCCCACACTCACACCTATTTGGGGTCTTCATGCACCATATTTTACCGTCATTTCTGACCATAACTATCGGTCCTCAAGATCGCTGAATAACTTAAAGCAACCTCATGGTTGAACGAGTATCGAATAACGACGATCACCTTGATATTGCGGAACGTTTCCTGCTTGACGAAATTCTCGAGTTGTCTATCACCAACAGACATGAGGAAGTTATTGTAGAGTGGTTGGAAGTTCTGTTCGATGCTCACTCGCTTCATCACCATATACTGTGCCAACCAACGTACAAAGTCTTCGCCCATCTCGTTCATCATTGCCCTCATCTCCTCCGTCTGAATAAACACCATAAAATATCAATAAAAACGACCAAGCAACAACGCATGCCGCACATCTTCAAAGCAGAGGTCAAGCGGATTAGTAACACTGCAAATTTCAACACCTGTGACCGACCGACCGACCGATTAAACAAATTCCGAAATAACAGTCTTGCTTTGCTTACAAAATCCAGTTGGCCAACAATGCAGAAGAATGTCAAGTTCATAATTAATACAAAGTTCGACAGCTGAAAAATTCAGAATCCGAACTTTTTTAAGATTGGAATTGCTATTTTCGCAGTTCAGAGCTGTTTTACAGAAGCATCAACACAAGTACATACGTACCGACATGCGCACAAAGACTGAGAAGCATTGTAACGATGAGATAGGAAATGCACAGAAATATATTTTAAAAAATAGGTGAAGCATTAACGAACCACCGTTTTTACAAAGATGATTAACTACATAGAAACGACAGGTTCGAGGAGAAACTCGAAGTCTCAAATGAGTTCTTTCTTTCAATTCGTTCATTCCGACGCCATATAGCTCCCAGTTTCAAATTATAGCACCTTAAATGCAAAAAAGAAAAACCGTATGCCAAGCGCAAACTCTCACCTTCTTGGGAAGGTTCATTCAACTTTGGGAAAAAGATGGCTTGCAACCCACCGGTCTAATTTCTAAGCAAAGACCGTAATTGTGCGAGTTTTGGCTGTTAACAAAATAATGCACAGAATTTTTCAGCTAAGTGAGAGGAGGAAGGGAAGACCAATGTAGGGTTTCCATATGACATATTGCATCTTGACGATATTTCTCCGTCCTTTCCGCATGAAAACTGCATTCTTGACGTTTCAACGATTAGAATGTACCGGTTCACGTAATATTCTCTACTTTGTATTTAAAAATTCTGTTTTCATAGACTACAGCATTTCAAGTTTGCGATGATTTCCACAAAAACAAGAAACCATACTGATGTAACAATGGGTCGATCTCTGGCGATCGTAATGGCACCCAACCATAAGCCGAGATTCTTCAACAATTGGCGATCACCAAAGTTTGACGCTGCTTGACGCTTGTCACTACGTAGCAGAATCTGAACGATACCATTAATGAGCAATAAAACATCAACATGCGAACACTGCAAAAGAATAAAAAAAAGTAGAGAACAGCAATAAGCAATAAGAATTAAGCAAGTAAGCAGGATACCGCAATGTCACGTTATGAACACCGATGCCCCTCATCTAAGCCAAAAGGAGTATATTTCAGATTTTTTTCACCACTTGCATATGTGGCTATTTCTCGGTCGGCCACTTACGAGATCATCAAGTAAGCAACCCTGGCTATAAAGCCTAACTCGTTTTATCGGCACAATCGGAGTTTTCGAACAAGCGAATATTACTCCTCAAGCGAACCAGACAACAACACTCCAGTTGTGTCTTTAATCGCTAGCCGAATATCACATTCACTACCCAACTTTAAAAACAACCTACACACCCCCAGTATATTTATATAAAGAACAAAACACCTATTTGGGGCCTTCATGCACCATTACCGCCATTTCTGGCCATAACTATTGATCCTCAAGATCGCTGAATAACTTAAAGCAACCTCATGGTTGAACGAGTATCGAATAACGACGATCACCTTGATATTGCGGAACGTTTCCTGCTTGACGAAATTCTCGAGTTGTCTATCACCAACAGACATGAGGAAGTTATTGTAGAGTGGTTGGAAGTTCTGTTCGATGCTCACTCGCTTCATCACCATATACTGTGCCAACCAACGTACAAAGCCTTCGCCCATCTCGTTCATCATTGCCCTCATCTCCTCCGTCTGAATAAACACCATAAAATATCAATAAAAACGACCAAGCAATAACGCATGCCGCACATCTTCAAAGCAGAGGTCAAGCGGATTAGTAACACTGCAAATTTCAACACCTGTGACCGACCGACCGACCGATTAAACAAATTCCGAAATAACAGTCTTGCTTTGCTTACAAAATCCAGTTGGCCAACAATGCAGAAGAATGTCAAGTTCATAATTAATACAAAGTTCGACAGCTGAAAAATTCAGAATCCGAACTTTTTTAGGATTGGAATTGCTGTTTTCGCAGTTCAGAGCTGTTTTCCAGAAGCATCAACACAAGTGCATACGTGCCGATATGCGCACAAAGACTGAGAAGCATTATAACGATGAGATAGGAAATGCACAGAAATATATTAAAAACATTAGGTGAAATATTAACGAGCCACCGCTTTTGTAAAGGTGATTAACTACACAGAAACGGCAAGTTTGAGGAGAAACTTGAGGTCTCAAATGAGTTCTCTCAATTCGAAAAAGAAAAACCATATGCCAAGCGCAAACTCTCACCTTCTTGGGAAGGTTGCTCTGGCTGAGGTTGTTGAATAAAAAGGAGACTTTCTCGATGGTACTATCCGGCGGCTGCTTAATCTGACTGCCTTCCCTTTCAGTCGCGTTCACTAGCGTATCGACGCTTGTCACCGACAGAACTGATGTCCCCTACAAATTTGTCGTTTTGTTGCATTCGTGGGTCAGTATGGAAACCTCTTCACCAACCCCACCCCCCCCCCCCCCCCCCCCCCCCCTCCCCAAAACAGATATGCCAAGGCTGCAATATTAAAATGTAAATCATTTTGTGGAACATGAATGCTATACTAAGATGCATATCCAACAAATATCTTTATAACAGAAAGCAATGACTTTAAAAAAGTGAAAATTTAGCATCACAGAGCAAAAGAGAGCAATATATTGAAAAGTGAACGCGAACAAAAACGCCGCTAGAGCCAAGCATCGCACATTTCGATATCGCTGGCACAGTGATCATGACAATTCGTTTCTTAATTAAAAATCTACAAAGTTAATCAAGCCCAAATGCAATTATGTCAGCTAAAAGTAACTTGGCCAAGATGCGGAAATTGAGCAATGTTAGAACGCAGCCAGGATTTCAAGGCAGATCGATAAAAAACACAAAAACACTTGCAGTTCGAGAAGGAATTGCTCGAGCGGATTCCGATGCGTTACTATTGGTTCGTTGTGGTTGTTGCTGCCAGTTCGGTGTTTCCCGTCCATGTCTTTGTGGCAGTTGCCCTTGAACGCCTGCCGTCACGTATTCCTACAAGTTATACACCTTGTAATCTTTCCATTTTAACGCCTAATCACCTATTCAGTGCATACTAATTAGAAATGATACCTTTTTTATCCGTCCCTTACAAGAGAGTGCCCGTGCCTACTCCCCTCCCCCGCTTCGAATCGATCATGTCTAATCAGCAAAATGTTCCCTTTCCGCTCGCTATTTTCCCTATCTTATCAGATACGTGAGGGATTGAAAACTTGAATAAATGAGAAAGTCTCATCCCTTAAGGATGATAAACACCTTAACGAATACCACCAGTTTGATTGTTTCACAGGCTCAAAGCACATCCCACTCAGCTCTATTTCCAAATATAAGCAAAAAGTTTAGTAAACCGCTAAGTAAAATCAAAGTGCTGATTTTGCTATTGAAGTGGAGGTTGCAAGGGCAAGTAGAACATACAGCTCTGCTCATCAGCGCGTCGCTCTCTCATCCCTTCTTTATGTCAGCCCTATCCCTACGGTCGACTACATCCCACATAGCTGTATAAGTTGCAAATAAATGGAATGAGCATAAAAAGCCAATATGATATGTATTCCATCAAATCCCCTCGTTAGACAAACCAAATCCACCAACTACCAATAGATAATAAAACGTTAGCAATACTGCGCTCACACTGCAGTGTCCCAGTCTACAAAAAATTTTTTTACTGCAACTTTTATATGTCCACCGCTGCAGAATAAAAGTCTGAGCGCTTGCAGAATGTTGCATACTTTTTGCCGCGCTTGACAATCTATAATTCCACATGAAGGTCACCGACCAGCTCAAACTTGGCTAATAGGCCATATTATGGTGCTCGTCATACTCGCCTAACTTCGCCGCACCGGCTTGCTACCTACTTTGAAATTGGCAGAGGTATAAACGACAATATGTACATACACACAGAGACAAAATGCTGCCGCAATGAACCCTACCCAAGTAAGTTCACAAAAATATGCAAAAAAGCAAATTTGGAGAGTAAGACCTCAAGCACGCGTGTCATCCTAAAAATTTGTAAGTTTTCAGCTGCAATGAAAAATCTGCATAGTCGATAAGCACTTGTGTGAACTGCTATTTAAAATTCTTCGAGCTGACATTGGCACTGCAGTGGTTTTTATGTGCGGAGATATCATATCAGCACAAGGCCAAAACGATGATAACAAAAGAATAAAGCACCAACCTTGAGTGCGGGTGGGAAGCGATGGAAACTCTCCTGGTTAGCGATCATGACGCACACCTTCGGATAGGTGCAAAGCCTTGATCGACATGCATTCAATGAGACGATGCCGAATGTCCACAGCATTGAGCCTGGTTCCGCCTGCAGTGATTCGATCACCTTCCGCACCGCTGTTGCAAATTGCAAGTTCCTGTAAAATGCAATTCCGAAGAATTTGTAACGGATTAAAACAAAAATTCCAGCACCTCCAAAGTCATCATTTTTTAAAGTGGAAAAGAACTATCATCGATAGGTTAGAAGATTCATAAACAAGAGTCTCAAAAATTACAGCATATAACTGAAGCATAATAACGCTCGAAACGTCCACAATAAAACAGCAAAAGGTAATTGCAGCGCACATAGAATTCACATGGATCAATGATCACTGTTATTTTATTTGTGAAGATTGCTTTCAACATATAAAAACGATCGACTTTTAGAGCGACTCGAAATCAACAGCAACTTAAACTTTACGACAATCCGCCAACCTGATTATCAGCAAAAAACGGATGAATGAAAAACAAACAAGAAACCGATTAAGTGCATTGCTGATGTACACGCAATCGAAATCATTGACAAGTTGGGTAACACTGCATTTATATTTGCAGAACTGCCCATTTCAACAACGTTATCCCACATCGGTGATCAACAAAGAAAAAACGATAAGAGATGGGAAATGCATACGATATAATGCCCTCTCGAATGATACCACCATAAACTTCGGCCGTTGTTCGTAGTTCCCTTTCGGGATATTCGTGGAAGAAGCGATACTCCTCAAAGAGGTTCTTCACAACACATGCAAGCACATCCTGCAAGCAAACATTTTCACTACCTCTGCGATATATCCACCTGGCTGATCACAATCTTCGTTGATCTCCCTATTGAAACAACAGCTTTAACGTGACGTATCTGAAGCCATTTAAAACAATGATAGAAAATATGAAGATGAAAAGAAAGGCAAGTGCAATTAACGAACCCGATCTTTTTGATTCGGAGAGTTCTTAAATGCTTTCAAACGAACCACAAACTCGTTGACTGACATCTGGCTGTGTTGTGAGTAGATCTGCAAACGGTATACTTACTATATTACCAAACTCACACCATCATTCCATCACCTGTCACTGCTCGCTCAAACAATACACGTGACCTCCCTGGTGAAAGAATAGCTCGTGATCACCCTCTCTTCAACCAAATCTCAGCAGTTTTTTCCTGTATCCGTCAAACGCCGGTCACCCAGTGTTCCAATATCAACGGCGCTAATTATGCAAACTTAATTCCAAAAAAAGACTGAAAAAAGAGGCCACCTGCTGGAAATACATGTTCGCTTCATTCTGTATCTCCTCGTTGAATTGAATCGCTGTCAAATCATCAGCCATCGAAGCAGTAATTCGGCCGGCTGCTGCAGATGGCTGTGGTTGCACTGTGCCACCTGCCGCACCGAAACCACCCGTTCCACCAAGCATTCCCGCTGAAAGTTAAATATTTCTGATGAAAATTCAAACTACTACTGCTACTTTCTGCAAAATTATTGCATACGGCGAAAGTGCAAACCAATAGTGATAGCCCTATGCACCCAGCGATGACCCTATGCCAATATAAATAATGCCACACTAGTATACCAGTATCAAACTGTATCAGTATCAAACTGCGCCAAATTAGGGAATCACGTGAATGAAAGAATATGGGCCTATCGCGGAAGAGTTCAACGACAATGAATATGTCACATTAAAGAAGAAGAGCAAATAAGATGAGAATAGCTCACCAGTACTTCCTGGAGCACCAGGTGGCAGCTGTGCACGGAAGTCAATCGAATTCGATGGCGTTGTTGGGCCTGGAGTGGACCGCAATCCACCTGTCCCTTAAAGTGAACGTACTTCATTTACTAGTAAAGCCAAGAGCAATATAAGACACATCACTTCGATAGCAACTATCCTTTTTTTATATCCATCAAAATCTCTGACAACTGCTCAACGTAAAACAACCTCCTCATCTGTGCAACGATAACAACCAATCTCATGAACGTATGCGTCTCTTTAACACACCTATGCTCAGTCCAGCAACTAGGCTTCAACACAAGAGGTTTCTCTGTATTTCATACTGACACTAGCACAAACTCTAGCTAAAAAGGAACAACTGATGCACAAACCAGGAATGCCAGTGGGCATACTCCATCCAGAAGTGCCCATTGTGCCTGCTGATCTGGTTGCCGTGGCCGAACCATTGGCACCAAGAAAGCCCGTCCTCATCATCTGTCCTGAAGGCGACATCGAGAGCGCGTTCCCTCCACCAAAACTCGGTTGCAAACCACTACCCGCTGCACTCCACGTCTATAACTGACATTTATAGCCTTTTGAACAATAACTTACAGTACATTGCCCATTTCATCATGTGGGTTGAATTTTAAATTTATAAGCTCATATTCATATCTCCCCAGATTAAGGTGGGGTGTTCCGATTTCATTGCGCAATCGTAATAGCACAGAAGGAAATAACTTCTTGCAATGTTAGTAGTAAATGATAAGTGAGATGTGGTCATGTTATACAGTTAGACAATACCACAAGCATTCCGCACCAAAAATTGAATGAAGGCATCGATGTAAAAGCAACGTCATAAGTGTGAGCTCTCGAAGACAGATCGAGCATGATTATAAAGCACCTTTCCTATACCTGCTATTTAAGTTGCGCCATTCTCAATCCAAGTTGCTCTATTTATGATGAAACATGCGCAACGTTTTCGTCTTATATACATCGATGCCTATAAAACAAAAGAGGCAAAAAATTTTGAGATCAGAGCAAATATACTTGAGAATCGAAGAATCCGACTATAGTTCGATCAGTAACAACGTATTCTTATAGATTCAGTCTATTAAGGTTAATGAACCTTAAGAAGATCGGTCTGCTGCGCAAAAGCGGCCGCCGCAGAGTTTGGTGCAGCGCCCGTTGGTGCACCGCCACCGATTCCACCGAACATCTGCATCGACGCTGGCAAACCACCTGTCTGCTGCTGTTGTTGTCTATTCTGTAGTTGCTGCGCAGCTGCCGCTGAAATTCGGTAGATGATGCACTAAAAGCTAGTTTTTCAGCACTGAATAACTGACTGACAGTTTCTGGGTGACATAAGCTTGATTGCTGGCGATGTAATGCATCCCCCTCTTTTTCCCCAAAAAGGGTTGTAACGCATTTGGATGAAAAAAGACGCATAGAATTCTTAGGACTCCGAAATATTTATTTGTTATAGCTCCAGTACACTTAAAAATGCTGCATTTTTATGCTTCCGAGCTGCAAATTCCCAACCCCTTTCTTTCACTTTTCTCCCTCGTCTAAATGAGGCTTAAGTAAACAATCAAATACATCACAATAACAAAATGATGAAGGAAAATTCAGAGGTCATTTGTCAATAATTTGTTTGACTGGGCAATTTTAATAAAAAATTTCATTTCTGACATAGCCTAACCAACCTCCAAAGCGGCGTAACATCAAATATTATAACTCACCTAATACTTGATCACGACTCGATGCACCGAATCCTGACCCGCCAAATGGGAAATTCGAGAAAGTGCCACCGGCCTGTTGTTGTATAGACGGAGCAGGTGCACCACCGAAAACGCTTCCACCTGACGTTTGTGGCAAACCGACCTGTGCCCTCGAACCGATATTCACACCAATCGTGCGCGCATCTCCATTCTTTATCTACATAACAAGCGAACTTATTTTGCATAGTGGTCAGATGTTAGCAGTGTTCAGGTTAAGAATAATATTTATACTCCACAATTTATTTATGATTGGATATTGTCGGCACCTCAACACGTTCAGTCATTTATCTGCCATTTCGAATACTAAAATCGAAATTGTAAATTAGATGATCAAAGTTTTAGGTGTACAACGTTCTTATCATCGCCTCTATTCATTTCTGAAATTCCCTTCCACAACAACCGGCGAGTTGTTGCTCGCTTTTGAATTTAAAAAAAAATTGAAAATGCATTCTGTCCTCTCAAAAACTTGACTACCTTGCACGCTCCTTCTTTTCTTTCTCTCTCTTCAATTCAACGCGAGTTTCAGCAAATGCCTGCTCGTGAGATGTGTTTTAAACATTCGGTCACGATGTACACAAATAAGAATGTAAGGGACATGTGAGGGAGATCAACAGAATGCAGATCAACTGCCCTCTTGCAGAGAAGGGGAAAGGACGACCACACGAGAGACTAAACCGTCTACCAATGCCTTAACGATCTCAGGGTAGCACAAACTCCCTATAAATGCCTTGAGACAAAACTCGGCGTGTGTAAAAGGGAAGCGCAATTGCTTGCAGCTTCAGTGTGCGTCGGATTTTGGCGTCTACTCGACCTCGAGGCACTGCGAGCACGTCAGCTTGGAGCTGCGTGGTGAGTCGTTGGTCGTCGAAGGTCGCGCAAGAGGGCATTACGGATAGTACCGAAGCCCTGTTAGGGCTAGCGTTCGTCATCTCCCTATTATCACTTCGATAGCAACTATCCTTTTTTTATATCCAACAAAACCTCTGACAATTGCCCAGCGCAAAACAACCTCCTCATCTGTGCAACGATAACAACCAGTCTCATGAACGTATGCGTCTCTTTAACACACCTATGTTCAGTCCAGCAACTAGGCTTCAACGCAAGAGGTTTCTCTGTATTTCATATTCATATTAGCACAAACTCTAGCCAAAAAGGAACAACTGATGCACAAACCAGGAATGTCAGTGGGCATACTCCATCCAGAAGTGCCCATTGTGCCTGCTGATCTGGTTGCCGTGGCCGAACCATTGGCACCAAGAAAGCCCGTCCTCATCATCTGTCCTGAAGGCGACATCGAGAGCGCGTTCCCTCCACCAAAACTCGGTTGCAAACCACTACCCGTTGCACTCCACGTCTGCAACTGGCATTTATAGTCTTTTGAACAATAACATACAGTACATTTCCCAATTCACCATGTGGATTGAATTTTAAATTTATAAGCTCATACTCATATCTTCCCAGATTAAGGTGGGGCGTTCCGATTTCATTGCGCAATCGTAATAGCACAGAAGGAAATAACTTCTTGCAATGTTAGTAGTAAATGATAAGTGAGATGTGGTCATGTTATACAGTTAGACAATACCACAAGCATTCCGCACCAAAAATTGAATGAAGGCATCGATGTAAAAGCAACGTCATAAGTGTGAGCTCTCGAAGACAGATCGAGCATGATTATAAAGCACCTTTCCTATACCTGCTATTTAAGTTGCGCCATTCTCAATCCAAGTTGCTCTATTTATGATGAAACATGCGCAACGTTTTCGTCTTATATACATCGATGCCTATAAAACAAAAGAGGCAAAAAATTTTGAGATCAGAGCAAATATACTTGAGAATCGAAGAATCCGACTATAGTTCGATCAGTAACAACGTATTCTTATAGATTCAGTCTATTAAGGTTAATGAACCTTAAGAAGATCGGTCTGCTGCGCAAAAGCGGCCGCCGCAGAGTTTGGTGCAGCGCCCGTTGGTGCACCGCCACCGATTCCACCGAACATCTGCATCGACGCTGGCAAACCACCTGTCTGCTGCTGTTGTTGTCTATTCTGTAGTTGCTGCGCAGCTGCCGCTGAAATTCGGTAGATGATGCACTAAAAGCTAGTTTTTCAGCACTGAATAACTGACTGACAGTTTCTGGGTGACATAAGCTTGATTGCTGGCGATGTAATGCATCCCCCTCTTTTTCCCCAAAAAGGGTTGTAACGCATTTGGATGAAAAAAGACGCATAGAATTCTTAGGACTCCGAAATATTTATTTGTTATAGCTCCAGTACACTTAAAAATGCTGCATTTTTATGCTTCCGAGCTGCAAATTCCCAACCCCTTTCTTTCACTTATCTCCCTCGTCTAACTGAGGCTTAAGTAAACAATCAAATACATCACAATAACAAAATGATGAAGGAAAATTCAGAGGTCATTTGTCAACAATTTGTTTGACTGGGCACTTTCAATGAAAAATTTCATTTTTGACATGGACTAACCAGTCTCCAAAGTGGCGTAACATCAAATATTATAACTCACCTAATACTTGATCACGACTCGATGCACCGAATCCTGACCCGCCAAATGGGAAATTCGAGAATGTGCCACCGGCCTGTTGTTGTATAGACGGAGCAGGTGCACCACCGAAAACGATTCCACCTGACGTTTGTGGCAAACCGACCTGTGCCCTCGAACCGATATTCACACCAATCGTGCGCGCATCTCCATTCTTTATCTACATAACAAGCGAACTTATTTTGCATAGTGGTCAGATGTTAGCAGTGTTCAGGTTAAGAATAATATTTGTACTCTACAATTTACTTATGATTGGATATCGTCAGCATCTCAACACGTTCAGTCATTTATCTGCCATTTCGAATACTAAAATCGAAATTGTAAATTATAGTGATCAAAATTTTAAGTGTACAACTTCCTATCATCGCTTCTATTCATTTCTGAAATACCTTTCCACAACAACCGGCGAGTTGTTGCTCGCTTTTGAATTTTTTGAAAACTGAGAACGCATTCAGTCCTCTCAAAAACTTAGCTATCTTGCACGCTCCATCTTTTCTTTCTCTCCAATTCAACGTGAGTTTCAGCAAACGCCATTTTACTGCTCGTAAGATGTGTTTTAAACATTCGGTCACGATGTGCACAAATAAGAATGTAAGGGGCATGTGAGGGAGACCAACAGAATGCAGATCAACTGCCTTCTTGCAGAGAGGGGGAAAGGACGACCACACGAGAGACTAAACCATCTACCAATGCCTTAATGATCTCAGGGTAGCACAAACTCCCTATAAATGCCTTGAGACAAAACTCGGCTTGTATAAAAGGGGAGCGCAATTGCTTGCAGCTTCAGTGTGCGTCGGATTTTGGCGTCTACTCGGGCTCGAGGTGCTACGAGCACGTCAGCTTGGAGCTGCGTGCTGGGTCGTTGGTAGTCGGAGGTCGCGCAAGGGGGCATTACGGATAGTACCGAAGCCTTGTTAGGGCTAGCGTTTGTCATGTCCCTACCTCCCGACCCCCTTCTTCTGTTTGTGATTCCATGCAAATTCCTTTTAAGGTTTAATAAAATTTTAACCATCCATTCTTACCCTGCCGGTTCCACACAGCATCTGACAGGCCCCAAGAGAAACCACCCAAACCCTTACACAACCGCGCTATGGAGATGAACTGAAGAGTAGATCATCGGTCACAAAAATATCATCATAAAACGAATACCACAAATACTCTGAACGTCGAAAATGTCAAAATTTTCATGGAGGGATGTTGGTAATTGAGAAATTCCATTGTGCGTATTCATTAAATCCACTTTCCTAGCGCGGTGAATGCATCAGAGAGTAGCGTTGCTAATATTCGACCGATCACTAAAATTACATTAACGAAGCCTCAAGCTTTATGACACTTCTTTGCATTACGAGTTTCTAAACAAGCGAAGTGCATGTGGGCAGATCATGTTACACCTTTAGTTGTCGATGCCAATAACGAGCATTCATTAGGAGCACTGAACGATATCTAGACCCCCACTCGTCGAATTATAGAGATTAGTACAAGGGAAGATGTTGAACACGTGGATTTCATCGATGAAAATTCTAAAAGCAACCTGAAGATGCCTCATCTGATGGAAGAGTTGCTGCAATTCGCCCATTGTCACACTCGATACGGTAGTCGGCTTCGAAAGACAAGTGAGCAACGTTTGCAGCGTCTCTTGTGGCAGCCCTCCACCCTGCGACGCAGTCACAACGCCCAATGGTAGACGTCGTCGTATATAGCTTATGAGATGGGTGGCGAACGTCTCCTACAATTATTGTTTTCAAGCATCTAAACAACCACTTAGGACCATCTAAGGTCACTGAACAAACTCCGCCAATTCCAATAATATGTCTGCATTTACAATACCATAAAAACAATTCATCTGCCAACAAACAAATCCATTAATCTTCAAAGTGAATTAACAAAGAAACACGCAATAACGAATCTAAACAAGAATTGCCAGTCATCACCCACATATAACAAAACGAGTTGACGCTCTCATTCAATTATTTATGGCACTGAGCAAATGTCACAGTCGAAAAAAGATCGCCATCTATCGGATACGAACAGCACCAAAAGCGAAATGTTTTTTTTTCGTACAATCAACACCTAACCTGCTCAACTATTCGCTGATATCATTATATACTCAGAGAAGTCAGTAACACTCAACGCGAAATATGCCATCCAGGCGATTGATTTTAGTGGAGAGTTGGCAGCAAAGAAAACAACAGTGGGTGGTTTGGGTAGTGAAGCAACATATCACTAACTCCATGCTCGTTGAGTTTATCCTCAATCCATTTGTCGAGTTTCAAGAAATCCCTTCGCGATGCCAAACACGCCAGATCGATTGTAAATGGGAACTGCGGTAAGTTGAACAACTCGGCCAATCCCTTAAAAATTTACTTGTACTTCGCTATCACGAGAAAGCTTCTAATGTGTTAGTGTTGCGTATCGCTGAACGAATCTTGGCTATAAAGCTTTTGGAAGGATAAGAATCGCATAATAGAGAAAATCGTTTTTGATTCCCGGCCACTGACTGCTATTGCAACCTCCCAATTATATGCATTCAACTCAATATACGCATGTGAGAATGAAATCAGGTCAACCTTCCTACCAGAAGCATCAACACCACATATATCTCAATCATAATTTTTAAGAACCTGATAATTGGCAGCAGCTACAAAAATCGAGACCGACACAGCTTTGATAGGAGAATCACGAGCGTGACAAAGAAGTGTCCTATGACATTAGTAGCATTGACTTGATATCACCACGCTTTATGCCATTACAAAACTGGCAGATTGGAGCGAACTTTGTAGAGATCAAGAGAAAATGTTTCGGAATAAAATACTTCACTTAACACATACATTAGGTTTCAGTTCGTGTGCCACCTCGAGAATCCGTGTCAACTTTGATTGGTCGTCTGGGTTCTTCATATAGTAATTACACAGAGCCGAAAGTATCACATTCCTTATTTGGAACGGTGGTTTGTTCAACTCGTCGCTATTCCATGCAACGTTAAGGACTGCTATTGCATTTGGATGGCTGCCAATTAACATCGGGATCAGCACTTGAAATAAATGTGAACGCATTCCATTCACAGGTGCCTGAAAACATTCCATCACAAACATAATCCTATTCAACAGTGAAAGCAAAAGTCAGTTCACTTCTCCTTTGTTCTATCCGAACACTTAGTGATCGTGCACATATAAACACCCTCTTCTACTTCATATGCAAATAGCAATCTTACTTCTATGTGACTAATAAAATTGTTACTTCATCCCTTTCTTAACGATTGCCTCAAACAATCCTATATGACTCACAAATATAACGAAACTTTGAAATACTCGCAATCTAAAAACGAATATTACACATCCACATAAGATAAATACAGCCATGAACAATGGCGACTATTATAACGCTTATTACACATATTCTCATCTATATAAAAAGTGGATTAGCTGAATGGAAAAGATTGACGATAGTTTACAAGTTACTAAGGAAGTGTGCTCGCAATTAAAGAGCAATTTCAATGAATGAGACTAACCGGTATCTGCAGAAGACCAAGCAGAAGAACATCGGCGCAAGTGCTGATCGGTTTGTGCAACACATTCATCACACTGTTCAACAACTTACGCACATCGCTCAAGCGTAATAATATATCGATGAGATCCAATGAACGCCTTCATATTGATCAACGTTAATATTCAAATTATTTCATTTCATTTGCACAAAATTTAAATAATTTTCTAGAGCAAACTTTTTAATGTAAACACTATAAAGAACACTGTAAATCATTGCAAATAAAATGAGCCACCTTCCCTCTTCCTAAAAACATTTTCACCTCTTATACACTGAACTCTTACTGTTACTAATGGGGTGGATCGAATGAATTCAATAACGAATAGGAAGTAAAACATTTTGTCAATATAAAAAATTGTAAGAAGAATAATGCAACGATGTGCAAATTAAATGCAGCTACATCGCACGTTGGTATTTACATATGAATCTTTGGGAGCAACTAAAACGTTGGTTGCATTCTTATTTAAAAATCTGACAGGAAACATCTAACAGTGCGAATTGCCGAGTGGCTATGTTGAGATGAAGAGCAATATATTACCCAATTGAATTGCTGTAAAAATGAAGAATAGCTAGGAAGTGTAATGATCATAGAAATATGCAATATCAAGCAAAAGAAGTCGAATAAAGAAAAAAGATTAGAGACAATACTAACCAATTTGTGAGATCCCGATTTGCGTCCTCTGGCTGAACTTTCAATGCAGACAGATTCACAGCACGGTGTGGGTAATCGGTGAAGCAAAAAACGTCGGGATTTTGCAGGATTTGTTCGATCCATGAAAACTGCAATCGATCAATTGTGCTTCGAATTCATCACCATTTCTAAGCGAATATAATCATATTTGACTCTGTATACACCTACTTCCTCCAAAACAGCCCATTACGTGCACTGCTTTATTACCGCAATCTTTTAAAACTTCAATGTAGGCGTTCTTTAATGGAGCTGTAGCCATCAGCAATCAACTAATCCTCCAACAGCAAATAAGCTCCAAACATTGAAATGCTCGCACTCTTTTATTTGCTGAAAACCTTACGGCCCAAATTAAAAGAAGAAACATGCTCCGATTAACGAAGACCTTAACAGAGATGCTAGAGGAAAATTAACTCCTTTTTCTTGCTCTCTCTCAGAAATATATAAAAATTTAGGTTATAATTTCAACTCACTGTAGTTCCGATTTCGTTTTGTTTGCCACAGCCTCGAGGCTACGCTTATTTGTTTTTCCATTTTTATACACAAAAATAAAACTCTCTTCAGATTGCCATTCACTGCTGGAAAATGCAGAACAGTCATTACTAAAAGGCTCCAAACAGGCGAAACTATAGCAACGAGCCGCCAAATGAACGCCAGTACGAACTGAACGCGAAGCCTAGCATAGCGGTGCAGATATTAGTTTTATATATATATATATATATATATATATATATATATATATATAAAATAGATCGATATTCAACCTGTCCGATCTTGTGGAAGTTCCATTCGCGATACAACAACGCAATGGGGAACGGGCTGGACCCAAGCCCCTCAAGCAGAAGAGTCGTGAGGAACTGTAGTTGTGTCTTGTTGCGAATGAAGAAATTCGGCTGATCCAGATGCATCACCACTTCCGACCAATTGAGATTTGATGACTGCAATTAATATTACATATCGCTACAGCAAACCATTCATTCACTAATAGTAATGATAAGAGTTTTAAACAATCGATATTCGTATCACTCAGAATCTCCAAAAGACTCTCCAAAAATGTCACCAAAAAACATCAGCAAAGTTTTCAACAATTGCCAAATTGCCGGTCGATGCAGCATAAAAATATGGATTCGCTGTCCAAATTACAACTCAGAGCTATAATAGAATGCTCGAAAGAGAAAGCTCACAATTTCATTGACGGCAGTGGCAAACACTTTAGCGTTCCAGTTGACTGGCGCCCCAGAAGGCACATTCGATGAGCTTTCTGAAAGAACACTCGCTGTTCCCGTTCCGCTATCGGTTGATGAACTTGTTCCCAGTACTGAAAACCTTCGTTATATATAATAAAATCGACTTTTCTTCACTACATCGCCTCTATGTTTATTATTCTGCAATCCGCTGCAAAATGCATTTTCCCATATGCAATCATCAATTTGCGCCATCTATACGGTGCAAGGCTCTCTATGTATGTCTCAATGTATATCCTTTTAGATGCAAAGCAATGCTTCCAATAAACTTCTTATATGATAGAATGGCAGCTAGAAAATAGCAAATCGCTTTCATATATTGCAGCTGTGAATGGATAAGCAGGTGCAATAATTTGCAGCAATGCAGATGCAGCTAACACCCTTCGAGCATGCCACTTCAGCACGGCACCCAACTAGGACTTATCACACAACAACGAACGTTCCGTCAATTCGATCATATATCCCTACGAAAATGCTTACTTCTGATGCAAAGCGTGAATGATAAATTAACAACGGAATATTCTATTCATTTGTAATCTCTGTTAGTGTACCACGTCAGAACACCGCCACTATCAGTAAGTGGTCATTATCAGTTGGTAAACGATCATAATATCCAATAAACACATACCAGGTGCACTGCCAGCACGATGATCCCAGTTTGCGGCGGGTTGTTGAACGTGCTGCATGCCCGTGGATGGTGTGCATGTGTTGATCATCATCACAATGACCCTCGACAAGCTGACACTATTCAATGAGTGAGCATCACCTGCGTTCAGGGCCGTGAGATGCTGCTTACATGCTGCCACATTTGACGTGAAGGCTGCACCCAATTCCTGCAACATCGATTTTCACCGCTCTAATTTTCAGTATGACACCGCAGAGTTATCAACAGAGGGCAATCGGATTTCTGCACAAAGAATGCGATCACCTCGTTATTTATTTTATCTCACATCCCGTGCTTCATCATCCTCCACTTTCGATTGCTCACATCTCTAGTTCTATGCTACGCATCCAGAGCAATACTCGCACTGCAACCCATAACGACAGCTCAGTACTAACAGTATTTCAAAAAAGATCTCTAAAAAATGACTCTGCCGCACCCCATATGCACAGAGTTAAAAGATAAACTATAAAATGGCGATTCTATTAACAGGAACTTCAGTTCGCTTACCTGTATTTGCTGAGCGAGCAAGTTGGGATTCTGATTCGCCAATCCTTCCATCACCGGTTCCAGATCCTTATCTTCGAGGTCTACGAAATCCGCGGGCGATAGATGCTCCGAATTCGATAAAGGCACTCCGCTTGATCTAGACTCGAATGCTACTCTGATAAGCAAATGTGCAGGTGCAAGCGTACACGGAAATGAAGACCCTCGCGATACGAAACCTGAAGCGACCGCCGATCACAATTTCAATCAGTTTAATTATAGAATTTTTCGTGCAGATAGGCAAGTTTCAAGCAATCAACAACAAACTATGCGCACAATTTGCCAATCTCTGAAGAGATCGTAACAGTATGAAAGATAGCTTACTCGGAAGTGCATGAGTAAAATAAATTCATAATCGCAGATGAAAACGATCAATACCTTTTTCAAGAAACTTCAAGAAATCTGCAGTAGTCTGACGATCACCGGGCAAGAGATCGACGACCTGCGATGAGGTCAGAGAAGTGAACAGTTGGTGCACAAATTCGGCAGAAATACTGCAGTCGAAAATGGAATTGCTATCTGAAAAAGTTTAAACAAAAGGTTTTCCTGCGCAAATAAGGATTGCAGAACATAAATCAACCAAAGCGAAATAAACCAATAAGAAATCCAAAACAACTCAGTTAAGTTTCAACGAGAGAAGAGGAATCCGGCTATCAAACTATGAAATATGCATCATATTAAATGTTCCGACAGCAGCCAAATAGCACATGCATGTAAATGGAAAATAATTTCACACGCAGCTCATCCAACATGCCCATTCGATGCAATCGAAGAACTGCTTTGGAGGAATGGCGAAATCACGAGCATCTCTTGGCTAGGCATATGCATGCAGTGGGAAAAATATAGAGGTGGCTGCATGACGAGTGCATACTTGTCACCCCTCCCCGCCTCCCCTTATGTTTGACCGTATCATAAAAATCGTAGATATGGACTTTCTCGACCTCTAAGTCTTAGGTGCCCTTTGCTTTCCCTATATCTCTCTATCCTTCTACCAACTCGTCATCCTGAACTAAAGAATCCATACAATGTAATCAGCATAACTTGAGGCTTCAATCCAAATAAAGAGGTTCCTCTGTTGAATTTATCAGTCACAAATAGATTTGGCTTGGATCAACTATTTTTCTGGTGCATTACAACAAACCTGGTTTATTGCTAGCCTCGAGCAGTGATTCGAATAAGGTTTTGAGATGTTGTGATAGTGCCTTGATGACGTGTGGAACGACACAAGACGAGAAAAGCACGAGCTCGACGAGACACTGAGGTACAAGTGGCAGCGAGAGTTCTTTGCACAGAAGCCCGTCTAGGAAACTGCCGTGTTGGCCAACACGCAACTCACAAACACGCTCCTCGAGGGCGTCAACAAAACTATAGAAACGGCGGATCGATGCTCGTGATGGGTCACTCACACAGTTCAGGATCAGCTGAAAACCTGATTCTACAATGCCGATAAAAATATATCGCGGATCAAGATGGAGCAAAAGTGTAGCATATACACAACGTTTGCTTTTCTACAAAAATAGTGACTAAATCATTCCCAATATGCAAACTGCTCGCACCTTTATCCTCAAAAAGCAAAAAAAAACCCCCACTTAAGAACGTATTCGACCCTTAAACAACCTAAATAAAAAACATGAAGATTCTGAAGTCGTTGATAGCAACCCTTGTACAAACGGATCATCACCGCGATCATGAGTTTTGATGCTCATTTATGTTTCAGGAAAGGATAGCATGTGCAACTCGAGGTGAGTCGAAGGGGGTGGTGCGATCATTTCATAGCTAACTGTTGACTCAAAGGAGGCATTTAACCCTTAAATTCCTCATGAATGGCAAAAGCCTATGAACATATGCGATAAAGACAGCATAAAAATTTCGTCGATCAAAATTTTGTGTATTTCTTTAAAGAAACTAATTTTTGATTAGCACTCAGCTGAATCACACAACCTTCACGAATCCCCTCACCCTCCAAATTAAGAAGATCCTTCTAACGAACCTGTTTCAGGACAAAAGCACAGAAGCTGCCCTTAAGCTTCAAACGGTTGTTGTTGTCACGAGCCGAAGAGGTTGGCGAAGTAGCAGCAACCGACGATGTAGACGACGCGGCTGGAGATGTTGCAGATGGTGAGGGCAGCTGCGGGGTCACAGTAGAAAATGAAGGGCGGGGTTGGGTATTACTGCTAGTGGGAGTGCTCGCAGATGGGGTACACCCCGTCGAAGTGACCGACGAAGATGGCGCTGACTGAGCAAAGCAAGTCGATAGGTGTGCACTTTCCGCAAGAATCCCCTCCAAAAGTAAACGACACACTTGTTGATCGACTTGGCCGCTCTCGTTACCGCTTCGCGTCACAAATAAGCTGCGCACAAAACGCTGAAATGTTGCAAATGCACACAACGATTAACATCTGTATATAATTGATTTGAACACTTACAATGTCAGCACATCGCCGCATCACCTTCTATCTTGAAAGTACTCAATAAGCAACAAATGCAAATCTCATCCATCATCAAGCAGTAATAGATGTAAAACACTTAATCATATCAGTGATTAAGCATTCACTAAAAGAGGGGATGCTGCAAATGTGTTTCATTCCAGCTGTAAAAGTGACTAACGTAATCCGAGGTGTATCGCATAGCATCACATCAATATCAAGCCTCTTCTCATTTATGGCTAGTGATAGTGCGCTACGTTATAGTGTTTCAACAGCCTCATGAAGAAAGGTGAAGAAGATCTTGAATGCTCTAGGGAAAAAAGGAAATATATAGAGGCCAGGGGGCATATGGGTTCAAACCCGATGAACTGACTGCCTCCTCTCTGCACTTCCCCGCCGCTTCCACTCTAAGCTTCAAGTTTATTACTGAAAAAACCGGCATTCGTTTCAAGGAAGTATCAAGTAAGCAATAGGTAATCGATGATCGGTTTTATATCATTTGCAACAACAATCCATTCGAAAAGAAGAAACGAAGAGATCCAATAGTGCAAACAATTTCGTTTTTTTTTAATAAAAGCAAAGAGAGGATATAAAAAGAAACCGTATCAACAGAAGACTGTGAACAATTGGCGTCGAACTGATTGCTAGCTGTTCGTAGCGTGCGGTCAATTGAGGCGAGTGCTATCGAAGTCGGCGTTATACTTATAGACATCAGTAGTCGGGATACTGAAAGCACAACGCCTGATGAACCAACACGTGACCCCAAACTTGTTGGGCTCATGTTTAAGGCAGTAGATCCCCAAACTTGTTGGGCTCATGTTTAAGGCAGTAGAGTTATTGCTGAACGTATTTATCTGGTCATTAGGCTTGCTTTAATCGACCACAACAGCTCATTGGGTTAGCCAACTTAGACACAACCATGAGTGGACGGAATAGAGGATGGTGGCGGCAGAAATGGGAAGACTCCGAACACTAAAATGAAGCGCACTTCCGCACTACACTGATCATTATTCTGTGATTCAACGGATGCTAAAATCCAAAGCAATGATTCTGTAACGACACGTCGAGATTTTCAAACTGAGGCACTAGAAGTTTTTAAATCCGGGGTGAGTCAGCTGATGGCTGAGCGAAAAAAGGTATATATATATATATATCGCACTTACATAGAGATGATATTCCCCATAGAGCAATACACGTTTTCTAACACAACCAGCAGCTTTGAAGGTACACAGCGCGAAAAGCCTCGACTTTCAAAGTTTGCGTAAATCAGCAAGCCATTATGATGTCTATTTAAAGAGTTCCCCGTGCATTCATCCACCGCATGTCTACTGTTTTCGCCAGATCTTAACGACATGTTGGTTATTATGAAGCAAACACACAAGAGCACGCAGTGGTCGGTAACGATTACGTCTCCTCAAATCTCATCCCTCACTTCAATTGCAAAACGCAAAACAAAAAGTCTATGCACTCCCAAAGAAGAAGCAATAAAGAGTGAACACTGATATAACTGTTTTGCACTCAAATTTTTCGGCTTTGTTTCTATCGCTATAATATACTGCACCATTTAAATCTCCATCGCCTTATTGCTGGATGTATCTCCACATAGCATTTAATTTATTTCATTCAAGAGATAACTTACATTAATTTATAACGTTTAAAGCAATTCAAAGAATGAAAGCAACAAACAGTAAATGGCCGATACCACCGACAACGAAGCGCTGTGAAGAGGAAATGTTTGTATGGAAACGCAATAAAATGACCACTTCAACAAACGCACACTTTGCATCGTATGCAAAAAACACATGCTAAATTTTTTCGTTTCATAATGCAATGTTGATGTTATCACACGATGCAATTCCCCTATATGCATAAATTTCTATACATAGAAGTGTTCTAATTTAGCAGTAATTCAGTTAAAAAGTAGCACTAATAATCAAACAATTCAAAGAGATTAACTCACCATGGGCAATGGCCGACTACCGACATGCAGAAAATAGTTGTTAGCACGATTTCGATGCACAAATCGTATCCGTAAGATGAAAGAGCAATTCAACTGAAAATGAACAATATGCGATCAGCACTAAAATTTGAGTCGACATCAATCCCATTCAGCCTCTTCAATGATTTCAACAAACCACTAGAGAATATCACTGAACCACTGTGCACACATCACTGTGAAAAGAGTCACCAATCTGACAATATAATCATTTAATTTATTTCATTCAAGAGATAACTTACATTAATTTATAACGTTTAAAGCAATTCAAAGAATGAAAGCAACAAACAGTAAATGGCCGATACCACCGACAACGAAGCGCTGTGAAGAGGAAATGTTTGTATGGAAACGCAATAAAATGACCACTTCAACAAACGCACACTTTGCATCGTATGCAAAAAACACATGCTAAATTTTTTCGTTTCATAATGCAATGTTGATGTTATCACACGATGCAATTCCCCTATATGCATAAATTTCTATACATAGAAGTGTTCTAATTTAGCAGTAATTCAGTTAAAAAGTAGCACTAATAATCAAACAATTCAAAGAGATTAACTCACCATGGGCAATGGCCGACTACCGACATGCAGAAAATAGTTGTTAGCACGATTTCGATGCACAAATCGTATCCGTAAGATGAAAGAGCAATTCAACTGAAAATGAACAATATGCGATCAGCACTAAAATTTGAGTCGACATCAATCCCATTCAGCCTCTTCAATGATTTCAACAAACCACTAGAGAATATCACTGAACCACTGTGCACACATCACTGTGAAAAGAGTCACCAATCTGACAATATAATCGATAAAATAATTGACATAATAATAAAGCTGATGCAAAGGTATCTCAAAGCATGTCTACAGGTATAGCAAATCGACTTGAATAAACAGAACATGTTGAATATATAAAAGGCAACTTCCTTTAGTTCACAGTTGAATGAAAATTTTTTTCAAAGGTTCAAATCGTCTTCAGTTGCCGTCAGCAATTCAAAATGCTCCCAGCTTTTAATTTCTGCTTCTACTCGTTTTCGTTCTTGACTTGTATAGTTTACACTCATAATTTAAACGGTCTGTATAACACCCACCCTTCCCCTTTATCTTCGATCTTTTAAAACTCAATGAAAAATTATTAACAAAGCCCTTAATTTTTTGGTATATCAAATAATGGAGAACATCGCAAATGCCACCACTGTTTAGCACCTATTAATTCAGATTTCAAATCCACCCCAGTATGTCCATCAACGGAGAAACTGTTCAGTGAAATTATAGTTGACTGCTCGATGATGATTCAGATGGAGATAATTCACTTCGATTTTGATATTGCTTCCCGGGTGACGTGCCGCAGAAATCTGCACGGATCTTATGGAATAATCTGGTCACTAGTAAAATAACTTATAGCAAAGCATTCACGATGAAACTGAGAGATTCTCACTCCACAGCCTAAATGTTTTCAATTTGCACTATGTCTGCTGCAGAGGGGTCTAATTGCCGAATCTCGTGGCATTTTCAAGCGTTCATGATGGCCCTATCCCTAGCAGTGAGTAAATCAAACCAAGATCCATTCAAGCAGTCTCTTACAGCTATAAACCTAATGAGTACAGCTGCATCAATTCGACAGTGGAGACCATTGAATAAATGGACGGACAAATGCTCAATGCAGAGAATATACACACATGCGCCCGCATGTATAGATGCACTCAGATATACGCACGTGCGTAAACAGATAATACATGATGATAAAGTAACAGAAAGAAGGATGCAACAAAGAAAGCGTGGATTTGCAACAATCGAACTAAATGGTTTATGAAAACGGCCAAAGTGGGTTGCAACCATTGGGAAGTGGGATGAGAAAAACACATCAGTCTATAACAAAGCAGTGCAATGACATCCTCAGTGTCAATGAAAATATTCTGTGGAAGAAACCTAACCATTAAAGAAAAGAGAGCAAGTGGATGGGTGTGCATGAAGTGCTGATGTGATAGGTGCTTATCAAATCGTGCAATTTCACAAGAAATAAAAATGCACATGCCATTAGTGATTTCACAAATCATACTCAAAAATTGCATAGTGTTTCTTTCAGATGACCACATCAGCTGTTGAATGTACGCAAACATTTTCGACGTTTTAACCAGCTCACATATCCCTTGAGAGTCACTATGTTAGTACGGAAGCTGTTATTCGTTGGCATATAAACAGCTACCAAATTTCATATCTCTATAGTCAATGGTTTCAAATTTGAAACGCCGCACATGCAGACATTTCAATGATAAACCCAAACTGCAATGTACACTGACGAATACAAAGAGTAGAGCATCACTATTTTATACGACACATATCCAATCAAACTTTGCAATTCGATTGCTTTTTGTTTCATCACAGCATATAACCTTTTGCAAACTCGATCATATCTTTTAGCGATCGATCCATTCGAGTTGCCCTATAAAATCCCCTTCTTCCAAAGTGGGCTTCTAAATAAATCGAGTTAATGTGCATCGAAGGAAAGTGACGAGGGAGGGGACGGTGAAGCAACAGAATGCAAGCGTGGTACTGCTTAACTGAATTAAAGTAGACTGAGAAATAACACCAACATTGTTGATGAGAGTTGGCTGAAAAGCTGTGCCACGTACCGATGTGACATCCACAACCATCATCCAACTAGCTTTAAATTCTCGATCTCCCTCTCGTTCCATAATAATTCGTAAACTTGGGGTCGCTGTGCATTAAACGACACAATATAGCACCGTTATGAGTTGCTAATAAATTACGAAACTCCATTCATATAAAACAGCGACGGTGCAATCATTGCGAACAAATCATCAATCACATCGACGTTTCAGCTGTGACGCATCAATGCACACACTTCTGTCATGGCTTCCACGAGGTGCGAAAAATAGAAAAAAGATCATATAAAGAAAAGAGTGACGACGACCGATGCGAATGTGTGCGAAAATGGGAGTACTGCTCCCTGCAAGAGGTGCATCAACGAAGCAACCCTCGAATGATCATTGTGTATCATCACGATCACCGAATCGGCATTTAAAGCTTCCGCAATCACTAAGGTTATAGATAGGCAATTGGGCAATTGACCTGGATGCGGCTATCGCCACCATAACGAACAAAATAAACATCCAATTCTCTGCTAAATTTATTCACTTTATTAACTGCAGTAATCCAATATAAATAGTCTGCGGGAAGAGCAGTTCAACAGTGAAAAATGAAGCGTCGACTATATGCAAAAAATAACTGAGAATTCAAAACATATCGAAAAAGAAACTAAAATCTTGTGAAAAAAGTCGTCTTTCATATGACGAACGACAAGAGGTCAATACAACGCTCAACAAACGTACATTTTAGACTACCATATTTCAGACGTTGGGGCAAGTTGTTGCAGCCAGTACAACAGTTCGTAAAAAGGGAACATAAGCTCGCCATTCACCGATTGCTTCAGAGACTTTGTATTAGCGTATGTGAGTGCAGACGGGTCCGAAAAAGTAAAACCACCAGCATACTGTGAAATAAATGAGCTAACGCATCCAAGCATGAAATCTATGGGTTATGCGAGTGCTAAATTGGGTGAGTGCCTTCATCGTTGATGGATGCGAGTGCCTCCAGCGTTCGTACACCCCCTCCCATCAACAGAGGTACCGATCAGTCATACTAGTATGGTTATAGCTTCTGAACACTTATTTCGTAGGCGCATCTCTCACTACATCTGAAATGCTAGTGCGGATTTCAGAAGCGTAATTTTCAAGAACCTCTTCTGTATTATAACAAAAATTGCAGTTCCCCTTCAGAATGCACATCCCTTCATTCTCTACGACTAAAAGGACAAGCTGTTTTATAGTACGATTCCAAAAAGTGGACGCGCATTAAACATCGAAATGCGTAAACAATCGTACAAATCACAATAAAAACCCTATGGGGAGATAAAAAGAGTAGCAAAAAGCACTTAAATATCATCTCAAATCTATGCCAAATAAATTCAAAATAACAGCCAATAATGGTAATCACTCTCTTTAACGCAAACATCGTTTAGAACAATGCTTGCGCTCACCAATATTCGGAAGAATTTGTTCGGTGATACCACTCACGCCTCCGCTTCCCTCCCCCTCTTCCCCCAACCGAGTCAAACATTGCACCTCGAATTTCTCTGCAAAACGCCTTGTATACGTTCGTCAGAAGTCGATAGATCGCTGATATTCCACATAAGGATAGGCAAACAGCTTCACATGGTTTTCCTTATCAAAGACTTTCTTCCCCTCCCTNGTCGACGACCTGAATTTGCATATGTTTATTTTCGTAGTAAAACAATTTCAAATTTATAGTTCGCTATCAACGAAATCCGCTTATTTACCTTAAAAAGTTGAATAAATCGAAAATAAAGTTTAATCGAAAATTCCTCTCATCGGATGCATTTTTGCAATTATTCGACGATTCTGTGCGATGGTTAATACGATGATGCAATTAGGTGACAAGCATCACTTAATTCCAGCTTGCCTAAGTCCATCGTCGAAGATTATAAAGTTTTCTCGACGCAGTTTCGCATCCAAATGTGTTCTGCTGATCAACTACCTTAATAGACAATAACGAAGCCTTACTACTCGAAATAGTTGAATACCCATTTTGGCAACGACTTATGTGAATATGGTGGAAGGTATCGCACTGTGCAATCAACCAAAGATATAATGCCGCCACATGGACGAACATTTTTTTCATGCATGATTGTGTGGCAGAGACAACAAACCAAAAAAAAGAGAAAAGAAAAAAGCATGGCTGCCGTTTCTGAGCTATAAAATCGCAGATGCAAAGATGACTTCAAAACGAACTGGCTCCAGAAGCTCCTCACTAAAAGTTCTTGAAATCTTTTGCCGGCGCATCTGTCCTTTACGTAGCGCAACCTAATCTGCCAATTCCTGTCAAAAGCCACCAAGCGTTCATTTATGAGGCGGACAGAAAAGAAGTTAAGGCTTTGCAAAACGAGGACGCCATGGAAACAGACGGGTACCAAGGGATCGATCATCGCTTCACTTTTAATACTTCTGTTGAAGCTTACAAGAAGAGATCAATTAGCTCTGTTTCCACCAAACTATGAGTGCTGTTTCTCGATCCGTGAGGAGTAGCTGGCCTTCAATCGGTGTAACTGCAACCCTTCTAGCACCACTAAAGAAGGTAATTAAATCCTCAGGAATATATAAAGACGACTCCCGAAGCTGACTGTCTGATCTGTTTATATAATGCGTTCACATAGTAACTTGCAATTGCTAGAGGATGAATTAAAATGAACGAGCTTATATGAGCCACAGAACAAACAAACGGCGAGGTCAGCGCTGCGACAGATTCCTTCTGCTCGAATCGGGTTCACATGACGCTCATCGCAGCCAACCAACTTGACGCCTTTATCGCAGTTTGCTAACCCGCTGATACAATGCGTCGACGACCTGAATTTGCATATGTTTATTTTCGTAGTAAAACAATTTCAAATTTATAGTTCGCTATCAACGAAATCCGCTTATTTACCTTAAAAAGTTGAATAAAGTTTCATTGAAAATTCCTCTGATCGGATGCATTTTTGCAATTATTCGACGATTCTGTGCGATGGTTAATACGATGATGCAATTAGCTGACAAGCATCACTTAATTCCAGCTTGTCTAAGTCCGTCGTCGAAGATTATAAAGTTTTCTCGACGCAGTTTCGCATCCAAATGTGTTCTGCTGATCAACTACCTTAATAGACAATAACGAAGCCTTACTACTCGAAATAGTTGAATGCCCATTTTGGCAACGACTTATGTGAATATGGTGGAAGGTATCGCACTGTGCAATCAACCAAACATAATGCCGGCACATGGACGAACAGCTTTTTCATGCATCGTTGTGTGGCAGAGATGATAAATCAAAAAAAAAAAAATAAAAAAAAAAAAAAAAAAAAAAAGAAAGAAAGAAAAGCATGGCTGCCGTTTTTGGGTTATGAAATCGCAGATGCAAAGATGATTTCAAAACGAACTGGCTCCAGAAGCTCCTCATTAAAAGTTCTCGTAACCCTTCGCCGGCGTATCTGTCCTTTACGTAGCGCAACCTAATCTGCCAATTCCTGTCAAAAGCCACCAAGCGTTCATTTATGAGGCGGACAGAAAAGAAGTTAAGGCTTTGCAAAACGAGGACGCCATGGAAACAGACGGGTACCAAGGGATCGATCATCGCTTCACTTTTAATACTTCTGTTGAAGCTTACAAGAAGAGATCAATTAGCTCTGTTTCCACCAAACTATGAGTGCTGTTTCTCGATCCCTGAGGAGTAGCTGGCCTTCAACCGGTGTAACTGCAACCTTTCTAGCACCACTAAAGAAGGTAAATAAATCCTCAGGAATATATAAAGATGACTCCCGAAGCTGACTGTCTAATCTGTTTATATAATGCATCATTAGTATGCAAACAACACGAATTTGTTCACATAGTAACTTGCAATTGCTAGAGGATGAATGTGTTGGGAATTAGAATTTCAGCGCTAGAAGAAGGAAACATCTGAAAACAATGAGAAACCGTTGTCAAATTTCATACGTTGTAGACCTTACAATAGCAATACATAAAGAAGAAAAACTTGTAAGCGCCTATCCAAAGTTAGCAGTGCACATGCAAACTTCTGACGATCAACCTCGAGAACGCATCATGGAAGCAACTGCAATAAATTTATATAAACCCAAAACGAGCCATAAGATGGAAGTGCTGGGATGGATGCCATATGACTGCTGCTGCAAATGCAGCAATTGCACTTTCGAGTCTGTTCTCAACAGTTTCTCGACGAGAAACATCGATCATCGATGCCATTTTTCCCGCTAACTCCTCTGTCCTTCTCATTCCATTTATTCTTTCGGTGCCCTGCCTCTCTCCCTCTTTTGCACTCTGTCCTCTCTTTGGTTATTAGAATACTTCCCAACTGATGCGCATATAATACACCTAGAAGTGATGTCATCAACAATATTACAGTGGAAGGAATAAAAGTGCATTATTGAGGCAAATTTATGTATGAATTCCTATTGGACAGCAAATTCTCTAATAGTTATTAAAACACATATCACAATGTGCAGTTTATGTTGGCCTAATCCAAAGTATGTGCCATCGTCCAACTTACGAATCAAATATTCTTTCAAAACACACCTATTCGCTTTACTGAGATCCGAAAATATTTTGATTCCAGGGAAAAATCAGTCGGTACACAACTTCCGATTAAGCTTCTGCGTTCACCCATCACACCTAACTATTTGACAGTGAAACTTCACACGCAAATCTAAATGCCCATAACCATCATCATAAATGACTAATGCGAACGAAGGCCAATCCACACAAAAGAGCTGCTAAATGAGTCTAGTTCTCAGCATTACCACTATCACATATGTCTGACAGCAAAAATACAACAGATCGACAGAAACAGACGTGCGCGCGCGCAAATAAGTATAAAATTCTTGTAGCAGGCTTCAGCAAAAATACGAATAGAAGGGCAAAACACATAGATTTGCGCAGCACAATCTTTTAAAAATTAAGGATTAATGCCTGCATGAGCGTTGACTTCCGTCACTTTTCCAGTACGAAGTGACTCGCTGTTATCCTTCACAATACAATCAATCCACCAAGCAAGTGCACACTCAAAGTGTACCTCTTATGGATACTAGGTGAAAATCAATGGTACCTAGTTATTTGGAGTAATGGAAAGGTTTGTGGATAAATGAATATTAGCAACAACATAAAACAACTTAATTAGTTCTAATTGAAAATGATTAAATATTAAACGAAATTTCTGATAAGAAAGAGAAAATACCTCTCCCATTGCGTGTATGGTTTCGACGGCATCTTCGTAGGTCTTATCGACCGGTGCAAGGTCATAAACAATCAACATACCATCTCCTTGATGAAGGCTGCCTGAATCAAGATCATAAACGGAAGCAGAAATAAACAAAAGCAAAATCTCTAAGCATTACGATTGCATTAAAAATAAAACCCGCTAGAAAGGAAAAAACATGTGTGCAAATACTAGCATCGCAATGCACAGTTCAGTAAAATTTAAGAGATCTTTGTATTCGTTAGCGATGAAAGGAGTGGTCGGTGGGCGGAAGGGAGGTTCGGCATGGTAAGAACTCATTCAGAAGAAAAGCAGATGGCCAAATTTCATAAGCGCGCAATCATAAATCCGTCCAAAGGATGTATTTAGGAAAGAGAGGGAAACAAGAGACAGATAAATAAGGAGGGCCATTCATCCCACTTTTGTCGCTTTGGGATAATAAAGGCGGTGAAATCATTCCCTTTATTTGAGCATCACCGATCAAGATGAATTATCACGACGAAAACACATCCACCAACTTTACTTGCATTCGGCTGTAAAAAAATGCAAACGGACGGAAAAAAAATGCATTTTTTAGCAGTCGAAAATCATATAAACGATTTATCATAAACTGTTGATTAAAAGAATCAAAATCATGAAAATAAACCTTAAAAAAGGATTGATCAAATCATCATATCATTGCTGCAAAGCTAAAAATTTGACAATTAGAAAAGAAATTTCTAGATGCAAGAAGCATTACTCGATAAATTCATATAACGAACCTGAAAATTTCTTATCAAGGATCATTTGGGAAAGTTTTTTCTCCACTTTATCCTTGTCCAATCCGATCTCTGAGGCAATATGTGATATTTGCACATAAGAGTATGGCTCGATGATACGGCAGAGATCCTTCTCGAGCATGCAGTCACTGAGAGAGTTAAAGTGTTTCTTCACGACCGCATCACACTGGAGCTCATCTCTATATCGTCCGAATGCCTAAAAAAGCATTTATATATGAAAATATTTGAAATTTCTCAATAAAAAAATGTAAGCAAAGAAGCAAAAAGAGTCTGTTGAAGAGGAAACACCCCTCTACGATACTTTCATGGTGAAAGAATGTATCAAAGCAATGCGCCTCTTTCTAAACCTATTGAATTGTTCGACTGCCTCAATTTTGAATGCACGATATCTTAAAAACCAGAAAGTATTCTTCTTTCTCTACTGCAAAACACTTTCGCCATAATAATACAACCTGCTTTTTCCCTTAAGACAACGATCTGCTCAATTTTGCTTTTGGTTTCGTTCAGACAACAAGTTTTAAATTCAAATATACGATCCCTTCGACTTTGGACAGCAACTTTCTTTCGAATTTGCGATGTCTCAATTTTTTACAAAATTTGCTTATCAACCTTCCAAAAAATGGAAGGGCCGACTTTGAATGGTTTCAAATGCACTTCTGATAAACACAGTGACCTAGGATAGATAGTCCGTTAGGGTATTCGAATATAAAGTCAAAGATGAGTGCCTTCTGAGTGAGGAAGGAAATGACTGGGTGAAATATCACGTCAGATAAGATGCCCCAACATAAGATGACCCGATGAACAGAATAACAGTGATGTATTGTCTGAAGAAAAAGCCCAGCAACCTTCAAGAATGGACGATCAGGAAGAACGACGGCATCAGTTCAGAAAACATAATAACACAGAAAGTGAGACATACCGCATTGAAATCAGCCAAGGATCTCTTCTTGGCCGCCTCGGCGATAGCGCGCATCGCTTCTAAATCCGAGCCACTATACTTGAGTGCCAACTTCGCCGACAGAATTGTAGACACCTCTTCCGGTGTGTCCAACATCACCTGTAATTAAACGAAAGGTGATATTTCAATTGTATGCAATTTTAGAATAAAAAATTATTTTCGAATATCGCTAATGATTAAGTTTTATTATCAAAGCTCCATTGAGCAGATCAACGTAAATAAAAGCAACTCAACAGTCCTAGCACTAACTTTAAGAATCGCGAGAATCCTCTCATTATTGCATCTTCTTTAGCACAGATATTCAAAGGATATCAAAACATTACCACTAAACGCTGCTTGGTTAATTTTTATGAGAACAACTCTTCTCATTCAAACTGAACTACTTCAATTATCCCCACGTTACGCTTTATTCCAAAAGTAGAACAGGCAAGAAATACCCTTATTGCTGTTCATCAAAAATAAAAAATAAAAACCGAGTGCACACCTCAATAATTGAATTAGGAATACCTTGCACATACTATTTTACTCGAAACTCATTGCACAATCACCTTTTATAAACAGAACGGCTGATGAATTCAACACATCACGTTCAATCAGCAACGCGATATAGTTCTAAGCCCCTTCATATCCCTCCCCTCACTGACCCATTTCACTATTATGTTATAAGCTCGTTACCAATTACCTTGCTGAGTAACATATACTTCAGTGCCCTCATTGCATCGTTCGTATCAGCAACAGTATCATATCCCTCGAATGCCTCATAGAAGTACGAGAAAGCTGTCTTAAAATCACGCTCATCCGCAGCATGAAGGATACCAGACTGCATATCGAGTGCAGCTTGCATTCGTGGTGGCATATAAATCGAATTGGCAGTCGTTCGTGCTGATGTCAGTGCTGCCCTTGCCTGAATCACAACATCAACCAACCAAAAACATCGTCTAACATTTTCATTCAAACGAAACAAATTAAAATAATTAAACATTTCAAGCACTTCTAAATACTCTCCACTAAACATTCCCCACATGCTGGCATTCTTCGAAAACTAATGATAATAGCTGATGTGGCACCTCCCGCCTTCTTTTCTGCTTCAGCTTTATCTTAAAAATGAACAGATCAAGGACATATCCCATGTTTGAGGAACGCAAATGTAAAGCCCTGCATAACCTCGATGAACAAGGATCAAGCAAAAGAAGTGGGAATCTTGGTAAAGCAGCTATGGGCAAACCACGTAAGTCATTCTGCATAAACTCGAGGTTCTCATCACTTCCATTCAAAAAGTTTTCTACGCCTCTCAGCAGTTTTTCTTCGCGTCTCACTAATAACTGCCAACGGCTCTATTTTCTATCAGCAATAAACCAAAATCCAAACAAAAGTTGTGCAGCAAAATAACATGGGAACGGTAAAGAAATGAACGGAATATTATCACCCCGGCCCAAGATGGTGCTCACGTTCCTGCGGAGACGTGCAGGACTTAAGTCAGCATCAACACTGCCACCACCACACACTGTCCCCTTCTCTTCTCAAACAGATTTGGCAGTGTTGCACCCAACAGCGAGTATTACGACGATCGTTCTTTTAATCTAGACTGTTGTAACTCCTATTTACTCAAAAAAAGGATAATAACTTTAAATGGAAGTGAATACAAACTTTGGAGAGGTTGCCGAGGTGATAGCATGCTTTGCTTTCCTCGAGTTGCACCTCAACGATTACATCCTTGTCATCGACCTTCTTCAACTCACGAACCAGCTGATTCGCTGAAAACGAAAACATAATCGAACATAACGTGAACGTTCTAGAGCTTGAATAGTGAACTAAAATATAGGAGATGCTTTAATATGCAACGTGACTATCTTGGGAATTGCAAACACATATTTACTTAATTAAAGATTGAAAATTGGGAAATGAAAGGGAAGAATTAAGAAGTACCCAGCTGCTGTGCCTGCTGATATCTGCGTAGATCGTTGTAAAGACGTACAAGTCTTGCCTGTAGAGTTTGCCTTAAGAAAGTGCGATTCTGTTCGGTAGCCCACTGGATGCACTCCTTGCAAAGATCCACCTGAACAACTTTATTAACCAGAAAAACTTATCACAGGTCACTAACTTTTTCTGTGGCAGATGAAGGAGATGATAGCAGAGAATTCAAAAGAGAAGAGAAAAGAAGGCTAAAATCCAAATTATATGTTATACCGTCGATAAACTCTTCAACTGTCGCAGCGAACAATAGCAGCTGCTGTATTTGTGGTTTTGATGATTCAAAAATTCGAACGATTATGGCAACTATTCTCCTCATCCCTCTTTCATGACTTCATCGGATCAAATTGAACCCTTGTCGGACATCCTAGCTTCTCAGATGAATACATCCTTTGAAGGACGCACCCGGTAGGAGAAAGATTTGAAGCGGTTTGAGCAGAAGCAGTTTGGTTTTGATGATTCAAAAATTCGAACGATTATGGCAACTATTCTCCTCATCCCTCTTTCATGACTTCATCGGATCAAATTGAACCCTTGTCGGACATCCTAGCTTCTCAGATGAATACATCCTTTGAAGGACGCACCCGGTAGGAGAAAGATTTGAAGCGGTTTGAGCAGAAGCAGTTTAACATAAACTACATTGGAAGAATCATAAAAATTCAACGTATATGACTAACAGAGGAACTCCTTTTTTTCACGTGAGTCAGCCTCTTTGGCTCCAGTGGAAGATAATCAACCTCTTCGGCTCCAGTGGAAGATAATCAACCTCTTTGGCTCCAGTGGAAGATAATCAACCTCTCTGGCTCCAGTGGAAGATAATCAACCTCTTTGGTTCCAGTGGGAACCAAGACTAGAAGCGATCTTATCGAAATCCATTGAGTTGGTTTTCGTGCTGCACATACTCGTTCTTCTTTCTCACACACTAGGGTGATGCATCAATGTAGAATACAATCACTTAGTTCCACACCAACAAACGAGTGAATCAGTGTGCAAAACGAAAACACCAATTAGAAGAGGGCCTATGATCGAACGAGACAGCAAAGAGAATGACCAACATGGCGGCAGTTGTCCACAGAATAGAAACAAAGAAAACATGCGGCAACACATCAATAATTAAATTTTCATCAGCTAACTTCAATCGACTGAATCCCATTTCACCACAAAGGAAGCTTCTGAGATAAACTCTGTTTAGTAGCACACAATTCTACAGCAATATAAACAACTGGCAATAAGTTGGTCGCTTATCACAAAAGCACAAGTTGGAAGTAATAAAAAGGAAACCTTGATATCTCCATCCTGATCATCGATCATGAGGCATAGATCGACGAGATTGCGCACCAACTTGGCAGCTTTTGCCTTTCCCAATGAGACCAGGAATGGACGAGTGTTCTCGATCATATTGCGCAACTCATGTGTTTGTTTATTCTTTGCCAGCATGTTGCCTAACTCCATGATTGACTCCTCCTTTTTCTTTATATCTGCTTCATCGTTCACCGGCGACTTCACTGCAATACCACAGCTACAGCAAGGAAGTGGGACACAAATTGAACAGCAATTTCAATATCTTATAACTGTGGCAGTCTCAATTAAAAAGGAGATTCGTTGTGCTCACAGCGTTCATTTTAATGAAGAAAACATTTATGACGAATGAATGCCCCTTCAGTTTGCTTCCATTTCCTCTGCAGTAGTTATAAAGTTGTTAACGAGTGATCGTTGTGATCAAATGAGTTTTGTGGTAGCAGTGATGTTCATTTGTGTGATAGGTTGTATGCTCACACTTGTTTCATCTTGATGTGGTATCTCCCCCATGTAGATTATGACCTCCCCATGCCTTCGGGGGAGTAGCCGAAGGTATACCGCAACATTAATAATAAGACAACAAAAACGAAGGATTTTTCGAGAGATGTTTACTAATAAACAGTTTCAAAACGCATCTCATATATTCTATGAATGGAAAATTCCAAATCATCCATGAAAACTTGCCCTTTTTCTGTCACATTTCAAGAAGCAAATCTTCTTCGCTATTCTCCAACTCGGCTATTCACTATTTACCTATCAGTTTATTCTTTGTCAGCAATATCCTCACTACCTTTTGTTATACCTATATATCGCCGCAATCTTGTTATGGGATGTCCCATTCAGGTCACTTAATTTTATTAAAACAAAACGTACCCTGCTATGAAGTGCAACCTATGACGGAAGGAACCTGAGGTTAAAAGCCCTTGAACTGATGTTGCTTGATGTGACAAAGAACTATAAAGAAAGCGGGGAATCAAAGCACCATTAAATTTACATTCAAATTAATTTTTCGCAATTTATTCACTTTTTACAAACCTCAAAATGTTGCTCTAAGAAATAAGGCAGTGTAAATTCACCAAATATTTCTTCCAAACTTATGGGCAGGTAAACATATTTACAGGTGACAGGTGCACACAGAACACCTCATAAAGAATACTGATGTGATGAGACTTACCAAAATTGGTAAGGTATCTAATAGCATTATCCTCGTTCATATGTGGCACTGAAGACATCGTGTCCATTGCTGTTCCACCAGACATCTCTCAGTGTTGTTGATCGATCGCAACTGTTCGTCTTTCGTAGTCTTCTCTTCTATGAAATGTGGCATTTCATCACAAACTTACTTAGGGAGTCAATGATTCTATGAAGTGATACACTCATTTAATGATAACATCACAATCACACAATAACAAAATTAAAGAGCAAATCAAAGTCGATTTAAATAAATAGCGGCATTAACGTCGAATAATATACGAGGCTGATGCATACTTTGTCAATGCCAACATATTGCTACTGCCATGAAAATGCCTTATTGGGGCTATGAAATATACGAAATTGCCCTCTTCTCGCAATTTAGAGGGGTTCGACGTATACCACTCTCTATATAATAGCAGCATTGAGGAGGGTCATGGATCACTTAAGATTTCAGAGGCCGAGTATGCTCTCGATGTTTTAATCTGAACACCGCAAAGGATTCGAGCGCCCACATGTCGTGGAATGGAGCGGTGTTGACACGCTCCGTGAGCTCCGTTAAGGCACTTCTTTGAGTGTTCTCATGATACTATGTGCAGGGACGAGTTCGTTAACGAACAAAGTGGCGCAATATGGCACATCCTTCTTTAGACTTGGCAGTATCGAAGAGTACCCAACACCTTCGGGTCGAGTTGTCAGTATGACAGAAGTACCCAAGGACAATTAATGTACCTCAATAAATTACACGACAAGAAATATATAAACTGATCCTCTCGACCCACAACCCGATCTCAGGAACAGGAAAGAAATTAGGGAGATGAAACGAGGCACTTAAACTTGTTCTTTCAATCGAGTCTAAATGAACGAACAGCTTTCATTTGCTGAGAATCAGCGATTTCGCATCATCCAAACTAGTGCCATCTATTTCTTCATTAAAAAGACGAAAAATATTCACTTCATTAATAAACAACAACTATAAACAAACATTCAATTATAAACATTCAAAGCTTAAAGCATTTTGCATACATTCATTCCAAAAGATTATCGTATACAACACGCAAACATTTACTACTATTACTATACTTTAAAAGACGCTGCTACCGCCTTACCGCCACTTCAACACCACGTGCGCACACAAATGACGACGCTGACAAATACACAACCACAGCCGCCATTATTAAACGATCACCATTACCGAATGCTCTTTTTCGTGTTGAGACCACACAAATATTAATGAAAGTTCGGCAGGGCTCATATTCGTATTCGATCTACACAGCTGGAGAGATAATATCGAACCGTTGCGTTTTTGAAAGGTTTATATGGAATGGAATGGAATTAAGTGAAATACTCAATTACTTAGTATCCGTTATTTGAGTAAACAGCTCCGTTATTATGTTTCCACAATTCGAATATTAAAAACCGAATAGATACGCTTAAAACGACGTATTGATCGATAACAACGGTGCCATTGATCGCGTCGAAAATGATTTTGCAAAAGTTTTTGATTCGTTTCTGATCACTTTTTGCAACAATAAAAATTCGATCATACGGTGAATATATTTGCAGCTACATAGGCACAAGATTCTCATGCGAGTAATTTATGCTCGGATAGAGACTACCCGACGAATATCTAAGAAAAGGGCAGGCAGGTTTTAGATTGCGATTTTCCAGTACTTTTTGTTTTTTTCCAGTATTTTCCGGCACTCATTTTTGAGGTAACGCATTCGATTGAAGGGTACCTCAATAACTTTGTTAATTATATTTGACTAATTTCAAGTCTTCGACTTGATTTTAAGAAAGTTTTTGACTCCTACAGCAGTAGGTCTTATCACAAGCTATATCGAGTCGAGGGATCAACCCACTGTACATCCAGGTTATTAGGGATTCACTAGCAAGAGTGGATGAGGGAATTACACTCATTGATGAGTCAATGAAAATAACAGTTGGCAGAGGTGTGAAGCATGGGAACGTTTGTTCCCTGAAAGCCTTTACATGCATATTGGAAGGTGTATTACTGAATATAAGTAAGAGAGATGGGTTTCGTAGTACTTCAAAGGCTGTTATTTTCGTGTGATGTGGTTCTCGTTGCAGTAAATCACAAACCTCACAGAATCTGTTTAATGAATTAGGCGGACAGATGGAAAAGTGTGTGGTGATACGTCATAGAATCAAATACGATTTCTTTATGGTGTTCAAAGATATTATTTCGCTGCTGTTATCTTAATTCTTCGAGGCATTTTCCCTTTTCCCAAAGCCAATGTGATCACCCTTACAAACGACACAGGGTAAACTTTATAATAACATAAAGGACATCTGCTTCACCAAGAGAGTTAGCAGCGTATCGGATTCTTTTCCATTCGTAATTGTTCTATCGCATTATAAGTCAACATTCAAAAGGAGGATCAACAACCTCTCAACTCATTATTTGCTGTCTTGATCGATCCCAAATTAGTATCGATTGATTTCTCGGTCCTTTACGAGTCACGCTTATACGGCGTTGGGTTCCGGTTCATTGAGGGTGTTGTTGGGTTTTTCTGCTTTTTCGTATATTTTTGTGTACTGCATGGTTCTATACCATCCACATGTTATATCACAATCTCTGTTGTTCCATTTCGTTCTTTGTTCGGCTGTTTCAACGTTCCTTTCGAAACGTTTGTGTTTAGGCTCATCTTCACTAACTAAAGACGAACCTGCAAGCGCATCGTTGTAAACGATCGACTTTTATTGTTCGATCAGCATTTAACACAGAGTTGAATTTTACACAACGATAAAATATTTCAATCTTCCCGAATTTAATGACAGATAATTGAAGATATTCGATCGATAAGTTTAAAATGCGATACATGCGATATCCCCATTTCCATTCACTATCCCAGCATTGGGCATGATCATCAAGACTATAGCAGTCATACCGCATAGACGATTGGGAGTGAGTGAAATCGTTTGTGAAAGCGGAGTGGCAAAAGACGAGGTGGCGCGCGATGGGGCGTTTATAAAGGGCGGCTGTGCTTGCTGTTATCGCTTCAGGAAAGGGGAATATCCTCAGAAAATGACTGATGTCTGGGGCGACGTTGCTAACTGACCCGACGACTCTTTTTAGGTTGATATATGTTCGACTCCTATCCACTCTTCTATGGGGAAACACTATCCCAAATAGTATTACTGGTAGATGTTGCTCGTGATGGCGGCAGTCTGTGAGGTGAGAGATGCTCTCATGATTAAGCAAGTTCCGTAAAAATTGTTAAGAGTTTTTTGAAAGTCTAAGCAGTGCAGTGTTGATCGAGCCGTTGAGTACGATTTATATAAGTGGTGATATAGCCATAATCCCCCACCTCACAAGCTGTTCAGCCCAGTATAATCCGCCAATCGTTGCTTATTCAGGTTTATTTCACTTGAATCGTCGTGACTATACTCATTAGTGGTTAAGTGGTTATTCCCCAATCAGCAGAAATTTCATTATGTATTTGAAATTAATAATATTGTGAAGAATAATTTTTGCACATATTTCAAGTCCTATACGAAAATGTGAAAGTTTCCATTTGAATGGAAAAACTTATCAGCTCGATTCCATCTTCAGTCGATCAAGTCTAATATGAAACACAATAAAAGTCAAATACGCTATAGGAAAGTGGTAAAGGGAAGTGCCCATCAAGATAGAAACGCGCCTCGTTGCGAGCATTTCCTCAATATAACATCGCGTATGCGCAATTGCGTCACTATCCTCCATATTCCTCCCACGTAGCAGAATTCACGTCAATATAAGACGGGCAAACTCTGAATTGTTGATTTGCATATTCGAAGAGAATTTTATGGCCACTTCTTAGTGGACAACATCCGTTCTGTTAACGGTGGCCATCGCCTAATCTGGCCTCAAGTTTTGAAAGTGCGAGATGAAACATTCGCAACCTCGCAGAACAACAATATAAAGTGAAGGCGAAGATAGAAATAAAACTGAATGTAATAAAAAAACGGAAACAAAACTCAACAAAATCATAAAAACTCTTCAGAAGTAGAGAAGCAAAAACGATTCATCATTATCCAAAAATATTTTAAGTGCATTTGAAAATGGATCATTGTTTTATTGAAAACCCTCAGTGAAAGGGCATATGTAGTAACTTCCGGTAACAAAGTTCATACTCTTATACGACTTTAAAGAAGCGTGAAATGATTTCTGTTTGTACTTGTATAGTTATGTCTATCTATCTTTCTGAGAGGCATAGATTTGGTTGTCATATTCACACCTAGATTATGGCTGCTCTTCGATATTCACAGCCTCTTACCATTCATAACTTATTGACACTAAAAAGTGCTAACAATTTAAAAGTTGAAGTCTTTTTCATACACATTGATGCAACATAAGAACGATTCATTCAGGTGTTAAATCTATTGATCATTTTCACATGAGAACGGTACTTGATGTTTTGCCTGTTTTTTGATGTTTTGATAACCGGTTGGCCTTTAACTACATGTTTCTGTCTTTGATATTCTGATAACCGGTTGGCCTTTAACTACATATTATAGCAGGATACTGAGTAGGCTTCTGCATTTGTTTGAGCGAAAGGATTGATGACAACTGGAAGCATCTTCAAATTTTAACGCCCACAGTGTTTGCATCTCGATATGATATACTGTAAATAATTTTAACTGCTGAAATCGCCTACACTACGTGAAATGTACAGGCAATGCACTATGAGTGGGCAGGCTCCGAGTTGGTATTTGGGGTCGATGGAAGAGTTTGTTGCGGAACCCTGTTTGGACATAAAAGATGGAACACTCCAACGAGGACCCCCAATGACTACGATTCACATTTTTTCCAATCTCTGTAACGTTGTCGGTGAATCATTTCGCATTCGTTCATCTCTGATCGTTGTTCTCACTCGCAGAGAATGCACTCATAATGCAGCTTGAAAAGCCTTTTCTAAGGATGGACGATATTGAATTTTGAGTTGTTTAGCACAGAACACTCACTGCAAACATCTTCGTCGTTGCAGCAGAACAATGCACCAAATGCTAACGAATTGCTAATTTATTCTTATGTCACAGGCTGCAGGACCTCTGGGTGTTCCCTTCCAGATTGTTGAGTCACACCGATGGGAATGCCCAGAAGTCTACACTCTGAGCTGTGGACCCTTGACGAAATTGACGTAGTTACCCCCTGCCCCTCCCCCAAACGTTCTTCGATTCCTTACTGCGTAAAATGTGTTACCGAATGCGGCAGCCATACGACATCAGCTGACTCCTACAGTATGCCAGTGCGAATGGAGCCATGCTGAGCTACGCAGATTCGCCGTTACTTAAGTCGGCGATGCTCGAGATTGCAATATTCGCGGATATTACTTGCCAATTTTAATGTATAAGCGACCGTTGTGGTGATGTGTGATGTCTGGGCGTACACTCTGTGTATATCGGCCTGTCGATTCTACGGATGCATAAATTGCTTAGTGTAATGTGCGCTACAGGTTGCTTTCACGTGTCATATTCCATCTTATTTCGTTAACTCGACCAATTGAAAAACGTTTAAAGGTGAAAAGAACTTGCCTTACACCTGTGGGATTCTCATTTTGCTCGAATCGTCATCTCATACTGGTCAAGACACTAGGAGACGGTTTTTTTTAGAAAATATTATTGGGCAATGGCAACATCAAAAGTGTGGAGATATTATCCTGCATGTGTCAGTCTTTGTTGGTAGCCTCTGAAAGTGATTGCTCATATGCGGGAATGCAAAAGCACATAACGTGCCAGTTCCTATGGCGCGCTTTCCCATTTTGTTTATATGTACGTTGGTTGATCGGAAAGAATTATCGTACTACGCCAACGAATGCATCGAATTATCTAAGTGAAGCAAAATTGCACAACATTTTGAAACGTTGCGAAATATTTTTGATGAGCACATTTACATTTGAATTTGTTATCACTTAGGGAAGTGTGGCGCTATCAAATGGTTCTTTCTGCTATCAGTGGGCATTACTAGGTTTGATAAGGGGTCAGTTACGTGAACTTGGCTCTTTTATTTTCAAATCTACCATGCGGTTTTTACAGTTGAATTTGGAGATGAGTGCATTTCATCGCTATAAACTTAAATTGCTTCTCCTACATTAAAGGGCTGCTTTTAGAAGTTTTAGAATGCGTGAATGTTCACGAGAAAAGTGGGTGGGGGAAGGGGGGGGGGGCATTTGGTACTTGACGAAATTAGTAAAGGTACTTGTGTGTTGGGTGTCTTCGTTGCCCTAGTTTTAAAATATTGTTGCCTTTCAATTCCGCTGTTTTTTAATTTGTCGGATGCGCCAGGTAACAGACCTTGTTTAACTTTTAGGTAGGAGAGAGATGAAGTTATGTAAGAAGAGTTCGGGTTTTTACTTTGTCGGATATAGATAACTAAGGGTTCGTCGTATCTATTCAAAAAACGGATATTCGAGAGTACTTTTAGTAGAGGAGGAGGGGGCTTATAAATGTGGGAATGCGGTACCGCGATTGGGACGCTGACAGAATGTGCTTTTTTCTTGTTCTAATCGTGGAGGAGCACACCACCCAATAATGGTGCTGTTTTGTTAATCTGCATTTGCAAAGCTCACTTTGACGCGTAAGGGACGAATCTAGTCCCATTTACGGTCAGTGTCATTCCCATTGGTGACTGGGACAGCCGTCGACTGGTTCTTCATTATATATGAGTGGTGTCCGTCTGTCTGCATGTCCAATGGCTCCATTTCTGGGACCATTAACACTGGTTTACGCAGTTTGATGAGCATATTTTATAGCACAGGATGAGTTAGTATAGGCCCTCATATATCCATCAAATCACAGACATTGACAAAGGTTTAGATGCTTTGTGAGATCACTTCGCACAACACCCAAAAGCATATTCCTCATAATTGAACTCGTAGAGGTTGGGTGTGTGTCGAGTTGTTTCAACTTAAAAACCCCTATCGATGTGGCTATGTGATTTGGTGAGTATAATTTACATCTGATAATGGTTTGCTGTATCTCAATTCGTGTTCATCTATCAAAGCATTTAAAGATGAGGAAAGTTTTGTGTTTCACATCGATTGTGCTTCAAAGAAAACGATTTTGCATCTGCTAAGATCATTGAAATAGGAATGCATTGTTTTATATGTTTGTTAGCTTGTAAAAGATTGCTGAGGTGAGGGTATGCTAAAGCTTAAGTTGGGCTATCTTCACTGTTACGCTTTTGTAATTGTTTCTAGTTATTGGTGATTTATGAACTGTTGATTGGCACGTGTTTTCCTTTTGATGCGCTTTCCATTTGTTGATTTCTGCTGATTTCGTTGGCGGTTCTCTAGGAACTTCTCATTCCCTACGCCTTCTCCCATTTTCACTGCTGCAGTTAAGAGGAGGGAGACGTAAACTTTTTATCCCGTAGGCGAAAAATTATATAAAGGCTCAAATTCATCGTAACCACCAGCAGGTGGCCATTAGTAATTATTAATAGGAAATATAAGTGGTGTTATACCTCACAAAAAATGGTGCATTTATTTTAATAGTATTTCATCCTGGATACAGCCACTGTGTTTCATTGTTGAGGTATGCTTTGATTCGTGCGGTTGAATTTGTTTCCGGACGCGTTAATCCGTTCATAGAGGCTATATGAGCTCTATTATTGACATAAGTAATGGTTATGGATTGTATTATTTGCAGGGTATAAACCGTCGAATCAATCTTGTATCTCGGATAAGGGCAACCTGGTTCACCATTCGAGTCGGATTCGGTTGCATCGATTGGTGGATCGCAGTTGTTTTCTTTTGTTTCGAAGACATTCACTTGTTAATACGTAATATTGTTCACTGTCTGTGCAATGGCAAGTGGAATATCGATGAAGAGTTCACCATGGGGAAAGAAGCAGACGGAAGTGGAGGAACCTATTGTTTCATTCGTCGATATTATGAGCGAGGAACTTGCCGAACAACTCGAAGAGGTATGTGCTTATTGATCGATTATTGCTTATCAGTTAAAGGCTTTTGAAAAGACTTGTCAACAATGGCAGCTAATATCTTATCATTGCATTAATTTTGTGACAGCTGTTTGGTACTAGTGGAATTGATTAGAAAGGTGTCTAATGTGTCACAGTAGTGCAGTGGAATGTTTGGTAACCGATTGAAGATTGCTGTGAAGTTCAAATCCGATCAGATTGGTGAGGGATAAAGGAGCCTCCAAAATACCCATTTTACTGCCACTGAATTACTGATGATCCCACAAGCAACAGCATTACTTATTGCTACAGTTATCTGATAATAACATTCATTGTTATCGTTGTTATTGTCACATGAGTAATGCTAAATGAACATTCAGCAATATTCATTGCATGTTGTTCTTTTTGATGATTGTATTAAAATGCTTTGCTTCCATTATGAGGCATTCCCTTGCGAGCTATTTTTTGCATTTGTAAAGTATTTTTTCAGTGATAAAAGGTTACTCCCTCTTAGTTCCTCTTATAGAAACAGTTATGGAGTAGCTTGATATCCATAATTTCTCCTGTTTTTGATGTACTATCCAGTTGACCTCTTTTTGTACTAGCTCATTTGAGGAGACTTATTTAGTGGAAGCGAATAAGTGAAATGATAACGTATATTTCGGTTTATTCTCATTTGATTAAATAGTGGATAGTTGGTGAATACTAAAACGGTAGATGATATTCAGATAGAGAGTGCAGAATCGGGATTGGACTCATCTCTGGCACAATACGGACTCACTGTATCGGATGTTGGCGAGGGGGCTGACGATCTAACGTTGGCTCGTGCACTGCAAGCTCAATTCGATAGAGAGTATGAAATGAGTCTGAAAGAAGAGGAGAAGAAACAAAACGGCACCAAAAGTTTGTTCTTCTGCTCTTGTTTAAAATAATCTCTGCCATTTCCCATGCCTCCCTCCCGTCTCTCTCCCCCCTCCCCCCCTAAGTAACTTTTTCCACTGTGATTTGTGGGTGGTGCATAATTTCGGACGGTTATTGCAGAATTGTAATCAGTAGAGAATAATTCTCTTTGTTCAGCATTGTTATTCGAAATAAAGATGTATGATTTATTTCATAGGTGACATTTCTTTTGCTCCACATATTCTTTTGAATATTTTCTCTATCGTTTTGGGGACATAAATTTACAATCGTCGTTTTCTCCATCACGAGTTATTAGTGAGGATGACGATAGTGCTGCAATATTCAGCTTATCAACCACTTCTGCTGTTCAAGTAATCTCCTCCTCATTGAAGGGAATTATTGATTGGCATTGTGGCAGGAGGGTGGAAGGAAAAGCAAATGGTCTCACCCAATTGAACGGCTTCGTTGTTCACTAAATGAGTGGAAAAGTGAGAGCACTGTGGGGTAAATATTATCATTTGTAGTCGAAGTGAACTTCAAGCGATATCACCCGAGTTATGATGTGGAAGGGGATTACGACGAAGAGAGTAGCGAAGACGACGAGGATATTCGTGAATTTGCCACCAATCTTTTATATGGTTTGTTGCTTCTTTGCTACATTCTGATACTATAAGTAGTGTCTCATAGGAAATTGCTGCCCTCGTTATGAGTTATGCCCCTATCTATTTTGCTCTTTATCTTTCACTCTATTTGCTTGCTGCCTCTTCAATTGTATTCTTTTCCCTCGTCAATTACTTCCACTTCTTTGCACATCATATAACGTTAGCCAAGTATCGCTCCTTAATGTATTGAGAGATGAAGTATAATGCTGAAATGGGATCAGCGTACGAATATTTGAATGCAGAAATTTTATATTTCACATTTTTGCATATTTCATCACGTGTGTTCTTACACTGTTAATTTCTATTGCTGAAATATTCTTCGTTCATTATGCTCTAAAATTTGCATTTGAAATGCGTGTATGTATGCGTCTCTATCTCTGATAGTTTCAACTTTGTATTAATTGAAGCTGTTGTAACAATATAAGGTGATCTCTTATAGCAACATATTGGTTGATCCACCAACGTGCCGACTGATTTATCAGTCTCGAAAAAAGTTACAGCACTAAAGACTCCCGAAAGTTTGTGTACGTTTTTAATCTTGTGTTCTTTATTTTGTAATGATGAAAATGCAAGACTGAATTCTAAACTTCAGTGACTTTTCGCCTTTTGTTTTCTCAAGTATTTTGCAGTGATTTTCAGAGAATGTGAAAGAGGAATTTCCACCCTGTGGGTTCGTTAAGGATGCTGAAGGAAATGTGATTACGAAGCACGATAAGGATGTCATGGAAAGACGCAACACCAATAAGGTCATGCAGGTGAGAGGCAGTTTTTTCCCTTCTAATAGGATGCTTCTTTTGTCTTTCTTTGTTTTGATGTCTTTCCTTGTTTCGAAATTTAAATTGCTATGACTTACTGCGAGGAACAATTCCAAATGTTAATGAATCCACTCGTGGATGATTTCCGGTTAGGGGTGAATAGGAGTAAGTAACTTGTTTTTTTTGGCATTAAATATGTTTTGACTGACGTTGGTGAGCGCATTTTGGGTTTAACAAGTTGTGAATGCCGTTCATTAACATGATATGGACGCAACAGTGGAAGGAAACGAGACAGGCCTGTCAAATTTGATATGGGGAAAGGGGCCCACTTCCCGATCATCTGCATGTATAAATGAACCATCACGATGTCTATTTCTTCGCAGTCCGATCCTTTGAGTTCTCTACAGTCTTAAATTGATGGCTTGTTTCGTTATCTATATATTGCACCCGCTAGTTAAGTATTTTCAGTTACCGATCGACTTCCCAACTGGAGATGTGGTCGGTGAAAAGCTTAGCAACCGAGTCTTCAACACGCTGCGCGCATATAGCAAGACCGATCAAAAGAGAAATATTCGTGTTAAGGTATGCATATCGTCTTCTTCCCTTCTTTTTGTATCACAGGTTTCTGGTTAAATGATGTGTACCTATCTATATTTGTATTCACATATTATATATATACATCATGCATTGTACTGTAGCGTTTATACTTCAAAATGCTAGCAAACAATCATATGTTCCGTGTTAAATTCGTGCTGTCGATAAACTAAAAGAGAATTTTTTAATATGTCGTTTGCTTTCCGTCAGATAATTACAAAGAATTAGTTTTTATTGTAGTTAATATTAGTACAGTGAACATGAAATGTATTTAAACAGCGTTTCAAATTATGTCTCGATAAGGTGATAAACCGAAGTTTTTTATAGGACAAAGAAGAGAAAGCTACAAGCGAACAAAGTATGGATGCGACAACGAGAATGATTCTGTATAAATGGATCAACTCGGGAGAGCTTTTCGATCAAGTCGAAGGAGTTATTGCAACTGGAAAGGTTAAACAAGTTGATTGTACTTCTTTCTTTCCAAATGGATATGATTGAGCGAATATCGCAGTTTGGGGATGGGGTGAGGTTATGGTGGGTTTTATTGATGTGCTAATTGTTAGCAATGAGTTTGAGTATCACCGTTTCAGGAGTCAGTTGTGCTGCATGCGGCAACACGTGCTGACAATGTTCTCAATTTGAAGGAGGCTCATTATGCAATAAAGGTCTACAAGATGACATTGGCGGAATTCAAAAATCGTTCCGAATATGTGCAAAACGATTATCGCTTCAAGAATCCTCGTCGAGTGCTGCGTGTTTGGGCGGAGAAGGAGTTCATGAATTTGCACAGGTCCATCACCCGTTTATTTCCAGCCTATCGCTATGCAAACAATTAAATAAGCACTTGTATTTTCTCAATCTTTCTACAAAACTTTTGTTGATAATTTATATGAAGTGGGTAGACATCATAGCATTTGAATTTTGCCTATCATTAAAATATATCTTCAAAAATGAGATTCTCAGATTGCATATTTGTAAAGTTGCGGGCATCATTGATTATGTTGCGCATTTTCATTCAATAATCTGCAGTGATTTTTTATTTGGCAATTCGTGCATTCATTAGCTATTTAATTATTTTTATATACTTTCAAAAATTTTATGGCGAATTTCTTCTATCTGCAGAATGTTTCGAGCTGGATTGCGATGCCCAGAACCGATTCGGCTCAAGAGGCATGTAATGATGATGTCATTGATTGGATCTGGTGGAAGAGCGGCTCCGAAACTGAAGAGCATCGAGTGGGAGGATCAGGAGAGCAAAGCCGATGCTTTCCAACAAGTTCGCGAGGTATATTTTCTTTGACGTCACTAATTTTGTTTTCTTTAAGGAAACTAAAGAAAAGTATTCGTGCCATTAGGGCGGACGTTTTATGTTTTGTTGGATTCGTTTCCAAAGAGACAAATGAGGAGTTACAGGCTCAGATTGAACAAGCAATTCACCAAAGTGGTGATGCTATCACATCCACAATTTTACTTACTGCAGACTCATCTATACAACAAAGTATGCGTTGAGAAATAGCGAAGTGATAGCATTATATGTGGGGTGGTAATCGAGTGAAGTTTATAAGTTATCAAAACAATCGTTGTGATTGGTTCCTGTGTCGTTATATTTTTTCACTTATATCACCTTATCACTATTGTTTTCAATATTATTTTTAATAAGACCGTACAGTTTGTGACGTTCACAAAATTTTTATTGAGTATTTGTTGAAAGAAAGGAATTCTTTTAAAGACATTGCATATTCTATAAACACCAGAAGAGATTTTATACGGCATAAAAATGCATCATTTAACTACCACTTACAGGCCATGTCGCGTATGTTCAAAGAATGTAGATTGGTGCACGGCGATTTGAGTGAATTCAACATTCTCTATCATCTCGGTCACATATATATCATCGACGTTTCGCAGGTTTACTATACCGCGTCTTTAGATTGGGATTTTTTCTTTTTTTTTTAGTTATCAGCGTTCCATTATAAAATAAATTTCTCATCTCACAATGTTTGTCTTCATAGGTGGCATATCCTAATTGAAAGCACATCAGTTTGAGCGCAGAGGGCATATTCTTGTTAGTCGAGAGTGGGGAATTGACTGCAAGTAGACCTCAGGCAATATCCATCTTCTTGTTGGGTTGGATGTACTTGTGTTTGTCAAAATTTTCTCGCGTTTCATGGTCTATTTACAAAAAATTGTGGCTTGAATACTTGCAAAACGGCTATCAACGATTGGTGGTGTCGGAAATGACCATCGGTCGTCTTTAATGGTCATGGTGTCATCCAGATTGAGAACCGTGCCCGTCCGATCCTTATTCTATAAAATCCTGGATTGCTTTTGCTGAAGGTGCTACTGGTAGTTTATCATAGATCGGATCTTTAAAAATTGTTAGTGTTGGTAAACGTTTTTCACAAAAAGGGGTGAAATGCGAAATCTCCATTAGCATTCATTGGATATGAGCGGGCATTCATTATCATCGTTCCCATTCTTCAGATTTTTTGTGTGGGACATCATTCCCCTGTTTCATGTTTAATATCGTCTCTCTAACGCCTGGCCTTGTTAAACATCAAAATATTTCGATGACTCATTTCCCATTCGTTTCTTCTCGTCTTTTCACTGTGTCGTTCCTGCAGTAAGTACCATTTAATTGCAGGCTATTGATGTATCACATCCTCGTTCGTTGTTTTTCCTGCTACGTGATATTGAGAACGTATTGGAATATTTTGGGCGAGTGGGAACCGAGCAATTACCCTCTGCCACAGAACTCTTCAACGAGATTACCGGACTGTGTATGGACCCGGAAAAGAATCTGCTTGTACAGGTTACGTTTGCATGTTTAAATATATGCGTGTAGGTAATAGTTCTGTTAGTTTTTGTGGGATTCGCACTGGTGTTGTAAATCGAGAAAGTTGATGGCACATGCATATGGAAACTGTTGTGCTGCTGCGAGTAAATTCCCCATTGGTTGCAAATTTTCGAAGATTTTAGGGAGAAATTTATCTTAGAGAGGGTATTTATTGGGAGGGAAGCCATTTTTATTCCCGAAATTTGGGCAGTCTGTGGCAACAGTGCGTAATGTATATGCTTTTATGTGAGCAAAAGTAGTAGTGCACTGCGGCAAAAGACTCTGTACCACTGCTTATGCGTATGTGTATGCGTAATATTTTTTTGGAAACGCGTATGCAGCTAAGTTATATATCCATAAGAGCGCAATACGTATGTATTTTTTGTCAGCGAATATGTTCAAATATATAGAGGGGTTGGGATTTGTTCGATGTAATACGTCATTGCAAAGTAGTCATATTGCAGTACGGTTTATTCTTTGATATTAAAAGTTCCCTTCAGAGGTCTTCGAATGGATTATTGCTATTATTATCTGATATTGCATTTCAAAGTACTTTGAAGGCAACATTTTTACAGTGTATTTTAACGTAGATAGACAGAGAGAAAAAGGAAATCGTTTTCAAAAGAAACGTAAGTTTCTAAGATGGCAATTGAAGTATTCTTTCTTTCAAACTCGTTAAATGTTGAACTCACCAATTCTTTGTATTTTATGCATTTATTTGTGGAATCATTCGGCTACTCATTTTCAAACTATTTTTCGAGATTTAGGTGATTCCCACTCTCAAACACATTTCTAGTTCCATTGTTTTATCTGTTGAAAGTTTTCAGCAGTTTGTCAATATCGGCATAGCATGTATAGTCATAAATCCTTCCGGTTACGTCGATTCTTACTATAGTAGCTATGACTTATAGCAGTGCATGATAGATGTAATGTCTATATCGTCGATGCTGGTGACCTATATTTTCTGTGCTTTTCTTTTGCGTTAACGTGGATGCCACAAAATGTGAGCATATAATACCTCGTATTATTGCCTGTCCACATTCTGACAGACTCCATTTTTGTGTTTGAACGGAGTCCTTAAAATGCAACATGTGATGATCGAAGAGAAGTATTTAGGTGGAGCATTTCGAGAAGGATAATCGAAGCGTGCAATTGAGAGAGGATAAGGCGAATCCGGCAGATCGTGAATTACGTCTCTATGACGCCGAAGTTGCGATCACGCATGAGGATCCCGCCGAGCTTTATAATTGATTAATTGATGTCACCTCCTCGCCTACTTGCCGATTGCGGAAATCGGAAACAGAGGCACTTTTCACTATATTTTTTAATTTATTTGCCACTCATTTTTAACTTTTTTTTAAAATAGAGAATTCAAGTTATTGGCTCATATGAAATCTTTTTTCTAGACTTTTTCGTTTTGTTGGGATCTTCCTTCATTTCGTAGGAGTTGTTTAGTTCGTTTTATATAAAATGTTTATAGCATTGTTAGTCAGATAATTCTGTGTTGTTGTGAGTGTTGAAATGATTGGTTCTTTATTTTCGGGTAGGTATTTCCTTTTTTTAAAAAGATTTTTTCCTCACAATTTCGTCTTCGATGTCTTTTAATGGATCCATTCGTATTTCATCTTTCTCGTCTTCTTATATATTCTGAATCAGATTACAGTAGTGCCGATCGTGATCAGAGCTGGAATTCGATTTAACTTTGTACATGTGAAGATGGGCTGAGGTTGGTAAAGATATTACTTATTAGTTAACGTTATCGAGGTAGTTTTTAACCGAGGTAATCACTTGTATTTTGCTGTATTTTTTTTCACAGGATTGATTAGTTTTATCCAGGTAAGGGTTTTACTCCGTACCACGTCAAAGGTGGTTGTTTTGTGTCTTATACGTTTTGAGTTTGAATTGTGAATGACCATCCTTGATCGCGATCGGAACCAGGATCGAGTTGAACTACTTATGGTCATATGGGGATGGATTGAACTCGATAGCGATCGGGCGATACTCTATCCCAGTGGAGACCGAGTTATATAGACCATCTAACCTCTAGTTGATCTTCTCTAAGTTTTTGATTTGTTTTGAATTTTTTTGCCTTTTATCCGTTCAGCGGGTTTCTCTTTGCAGTTTCCTTCTACGAATTTATATCTCAATTTTTTGTCGTTTCAATTTATTTCCTGTTGGAGAATCTCTTTGGAAGTTCCTCATCGTTTTTTAAATGTTTTTTGCAGCATGAACGAAGCTGTTTTGGCTGTGTGCTCTTTCGATATAGTAGCAATGGGCAGCGAAAATTAGTGCCATGTAGCGACGAGTGAATAAATGCTAACGGTTAAGACATTCAAGTGTTTTACTTTAGTTACAGCTGTAATATTACATAGTTGTTCAAAGTCTATAAAGTCATTTAAATGCAGTGATTAGTGCTTGATGTTAAGCTTATAACCCTGAAGCAAGTCCCGAACGCACCATTCTGTGCTGTCGTTCCTAAGGACGTACTGATGAGAAGCATGCCCAATATAGGTACTCTTCCACTCATAAAATTTTCTCGGAGAGTATTTCCTTCAATTATCTCCGTGAAAAATAAAAGAGAAGCCTGTATCCGTTTAACTGAGGACCTGAAGACTTGAATTGATGTGAGTGTGGTCACATTTAATTCAGGTCTGTTCTTTCGCATGTTAATGTGTTTTCTATGTTGTCGTTTTTCTGTTCTATGAATGTGTTCAGAAGAGTAATTGTCGTCCCTTTTTCGCTGAATGATTGATTGTCCTCAATGTGACTGATGCGTTTTGAGGATTTTTGTACGAGCATCTTTTTCGAATTCATATCCAACATGATTTCAATCTGAAGGTGGTATATGATTCGGTTTTTTAAAAGCTTTCTTATCATGCTAAGAAGAGATACTGCTAGGGGCGCATTAATTCATCGGTGCCATCGATGGATTCCTCAATTGAAGTTCGACGATGAATGTTGTTTTTATCCATATTTATGTTTTCCGCTAGCTGACAGTCATCTGTCCAGATGATTTATACATTACGATGCACACATACCTGTGAACATATATTGAGTACATACATCTGTCGATGCACCTTCCTAAGATGATCGCCTTTCATTTGTTGTCTTTTCCTAGAACAATATGTTTATGTTATTTGTTATTTCTTTGCTGAATTATTCATATTATTCTTTACTGAATTTTAAATGATGTCATTTCTTATTATTTTTTAAATGGTTGTAATGAGAACTGTCAAGTGCCAATGGTCAACGCACTGGGGTCCCTTCAGGTTTTCCTCCGCTTATATGTCGCCGATTTCCTCATTCCCCCTCCTTCTCTTTCCTTTATCATATTCCTTGGGGTCCAAGATGCTTAATTTCAGTAGGTATCTGCCGAAGTTGCACTGCTGCTGCACAACTGTACATGAAGATGACTGTTTTTTAGCATTGTATTGCTCATAAACAGCAATAAGTGCTCAATTACTATGAGTGGTAAGTGCTGTTGACGTTGATGTCCGTTCACAAATAAACGATTGTTTTTGCAAGTTTGTGATTCTTTATTACGAGCTATTCAAGTTGCGTTCGATACCTTTTCGTCATTTTCTCATTGCGATAGATCGAATTTCTTGTCGACTCCCCGCTCTGTAATATTTTCCTCTTAGATACTGCGGCGAGTGCCAAGTGCTTATGGCATCTTCTCTAGCAAATATTATTATTATGCATTTGTGCATTACTCGTCGATAGGTATGCATGTGTTTTTTCGGCAGTTCAATCAGATGGACATTCAAATTGGAGCAATAAAATTTGCTAGATACAGTCTATTTCAGAGGTTTTTTTTCGCTCTGTAATATTTTCCTCTTAGATACTGCGGCGAGTGCCAAGTGCTTATGGCATCTTCTCTAGCAAATATTATTATTATGCATTTGTGCATTACTCGTCGATAGGTATGCATGTGTTTTTTCGGCAGTTCAATCAGATGGACATTCAAATTGGAGCAATAAAATTTGCTAGATACAGTCTATTTCAGAGGTTTTTTTTGCTTTTACAATCTTCCAAATTAATGGCTTTGTCTTTGAGAGTAATTGCAATCACTTAAAATAGTCAAAAATTTGCATACTTATAAAACATTTTGCTCCAGTTGGGTCGTACTTAACAGTCGGTTGGGTCGAGAAATGAAGCAGTAGTGAGGGTCACATTCGGGAATTTCCACTGCTTTGCTAGATCCTCACTTCTCCTTTGCCTTTTTATTCCTATCAAAGAGCGTTATGGGAAATGCGGAAGTTATCCCGAAAAGACGTCGATTATTTGTCCCATTGGTATTTTAGGCTTACCCGGGCAGTTATACCAACAAAAATGCGAATGCATTAATGTACCCATCTTATCAATTTTGCAGTTTTCGTAATCAGTTGTTGCATTGTGGCAAATTGCAAATGCATTTATCGTACATTCTCATTTAACACGTTTTTCCATTTGTTCCCCTATATGAATTAATTTTTTCCTTGTTATTTGTTGGCGAAGTGGGAAATCAGCTGAAACTTCCGACGAGTTTATTTTAAATAACAAAACTTATTCATGACATCTTTTTCGAAAAGTTTGAGTATTTTTGATGGAATTTTGAAATGTTGGAACCGTCTGTTATAAAACTCGAATGGAACTACTTCAAGAGGTGCATCCCATCATATAGCTGATTAAATTTCACCCGGCTGAACATAGTACGTTTCGGTATCGTTGGGTGGCGAACCGCTGTTTTCGTTATTTATCATTGAATTATTGCGATCGTGGATTGATTAATCTCTAAATTGGGCTCCACTCTATAAAGTTTCTCGGAGTTGAACCAGGATGGCGGTATGCATCGCATTGATCGGCAAAGATGTAAGTATTTAACTTCTTGTCAGTTCCGGTTATCTATTTTTTTTTTATTTTTCAATACTGCAAACGTTTATGCTCGAGTTTTGTTGCCTCATTCATGTAACAGTTATCGTATTTCCATGCTCGAATGGGTTTACGAGTTTACTGTATTTCCATATTCGGTTGGTTTACAAACTCGGTGATACAGTTTTTTCTCTTTTCCAAAATTCAGTTTCAATAGAAAGTTGATAATTGCTTCACTGCAAGTATACACGAACGAATAATGCTTTGCCTATTTCGAGACGATTTCTTAGAGAATATTGCTGATGGGAACGCTCATTAAATGAGGGTTTTCATTGCTTATGATGTAGGTGATGTAAGTGGGAAAGCTCGGGTCTTTATTAGTTTCTAGAGGATAATGTTGGGAAGTCATTAAATTTTGAAGGTCAGCACGATGAGGCTTCAAATGCGATGAGCATAGCTTCATCAAGTATGCAGAAGTACATTATTACCAGTTGCTCACCTCATATAAAGCTTAAAATCGGTTCAATTCTCGACAGCATTATGTTACTTGCATATTAAATGGTGAGCTTAAGCATGGGTTGGCAATTGGCCAATGAGTATAAATTTTCAGAGTTCGCCTCTATTTGTAAGCGTTTGTGAGCGGGAGTTACCTCGCGAGTTCGATATTCACATGTTTCTATATTGTTCGTTGGATATTGTCGACGAGAAAGTGGATGGTGCCAATCGTTCTCAAGAACTCTACTTGGGACCTCTTATCTCCGATCAAAAATTCAAGGTTGTTGTTATCTATTTATTCATATAAGGCACTATCTTGGATTCATCTATTTATCCATATAGGGCATTATCTTGGATATATTCATTAGAGGTCGGTGCTCTCAGCTGAGGTGAAATCAAACCTGATCTTCAATATGTAATAAGGACAATTATGTCGTTTAAAATTAGCTTGATACGGTAAATCTTGAAGTGTGCTGCGGTATAAGATTTACCATGCCAGACCAATTTTATCAGCCAGTTACCGTGCCAAGATTATATATATATATATATACATATATATATATATATTATATATATATATATATATATATATATATCGTTGTAATATTTGAGCAATAAGACGTTTTGTTGAGGTGGTATATATTCGATGTTCGTTGTTCACTTTTCAAGTAGCTTCATATGGAAACGGATCTGCGCTATTGAAGCATTGTATTGCTAGTGAGAACCAAATACACAAGAGGGATGATTATAATGTGAAGAGGTGCATCCAGTTGTGATTTTCGTTTCCGTTATAAAAACATTTGAATCACTGCCAACACTGGCTACTACACCAGAATATTACACTATTCGATGCTAGCAGATATCAGTACCAATCACTTCTCTCCATGTGAGGTCGATCACCAAACGGCTCATTTAATAAATCCTTATAGCATGAAGTAAAGTTTTCAAGGCAAGTTTCAGTCGTTCGGCTATGTAACGAATACGAACGTAAAGATGGTTTTGATTGCCGAAGTGGGAAACAGCACTTTAAAGGATCAGGACGTCCGATTGGTTTGTCTACTTTCGCACGTTATATGTCATCTCATCGTTGCATCTGACTTATTCGCCTAGTTTTAGTTTTTGCTGTAAATAACCTTATGCTAAGATGCATGAAGTTTACATATACTTGTTTCCAGAACCTCTTTTCATGGATATGTTCATACTATACAGAGGGAACAGGAGGACCCGAGGTCTTCAATATACGAGTAATGCTGGATTTTTTGTTTTACAGTAACATATAAGGGGCAACAATAGATTTCATTGACTTAGAGAATTTGGTTTTTCAGATTTTTAAGCGGCTGCATAACGCGTATTATAGCGCTTTATCGAATCCTTTTTATGTGCCTGGTCAGATGATGAAATCGCGGTTCGTTTTCTTATCTCTTCATTTTGTATGTAAATTTGTAGTCTTAGGTTATTTGCACATCGTATTTTTCAGATATAATTTAGTTGAAGATTGTTTGTTATTCAACAATTTTTTATGATATGAGAGGGAAATCGAATTGAAACTTTTAACAGACTTTCAAATTTATTATTTTTTAATTTCTTTTCCATCGTTTTTCTTCCAACTCTTGCAATGAGAAGTGAGTTCCTTAGTCGATGAGAATGTGAGGAGAGGGAACTATTCTTGAAGAAGAGTCTTGTTTCCCAGGAAATACAATGAAGTATGTATGGTACATGTTACTGATGCATATTTCTTCACTGATGTGCATTCTTTGAAAAATGATTGCTGATAGATTGCATATTGCACTTAGATGATCTTCTTAAGAAATCATTTAGAGAAATTCCTTGTTACCCATATATATCTTTTTGCGTAGTTCTCTTCTATTTTGGGTTGCTTTTTCTTTGTTATGGCTGATTTTGAGCCTTATACTTCGTTCTTTTTTACGTTAAACCTGTTGGGATATGCATGAGTAAGTATTAGGTACGATAGATCTATTTTACTTTTATCGTTTATTTTCGACCACGTTGAGTTTTTATTATTTAAAGGTTGAGTTATTAAAAGAGTAATTGAGACTACAACATTAAGGTGTGTTTAATTTGCCTTTAAATGTCATTTTGGTATCTATAAATAATTAGCCGCTTGTTTCTTATTATATATATATATATATATATATATATATATATGTATAGTGTTCTTGAAGTTATTGAGCCATTTTGCAGCGTCCTCGAGGAGGTAGCGCAGGAAATATTTGTTCGATAGGATCTGATAAGGCGATAATGTTCTTAAGTGATTTTTCTTGCTTCGTAACTATTGTTTAAATTTATCTCGTTTTACCCCCATTCTCACCTTTACGTTTCCCATTCAAAAATAACAAATGTTCTAAAAGTGTTGCAATGGTAGCCGTAGTGGATACTATCTATTATTATTGATAAGCCTCATTCATTCCACACTCATGTGCAACTAAATGTTTGGGTTGGTCCTTTTCTTTAAAAGCGTTGTTTATTGCTTTCTGATTTACTTACTCATAGCTTCAAAAATATTTTTAAGTATGAGGAGGCAAGTTGGAATGTTTCAAAGGTCTTTTGTTGAAAAAAGTTGTTATTAGCCGTACATAAATTCTACATTCACTAGTAGGATCAGAACATAGAGGCTCCTTTTTTGCCTGGCCGTTATCTTCGATCGATATACGGCACTCTTCATTTAGTGTGAATGCTATGTGAATTGTGTTATAAATTTTATGCTATAATCTGTCACTGTTGTGTTATCAACATAAGGATTGCATAAGATCGTCGATTCGCGTTGTGTTGAAATTTCGATTGCCGTTTTTATTGTTTATTACATTGATGTTTCGCTGCATTGGAGTTTTATTATTTTTTGCGAAAATTAGAGAAATTAATTTCTATAAACGGAATTATTGGAAATTTCGATAAATTAAGGAAGAATTTTCTTTTCCCAGATTTTTTCAAAATTTCCAAATTCGAAAATGATCTAATTTGCTCTATTAATGAGTATTTATTAACTAAATCTTACGTAAGTAAAGTGTATTTGCACTAACGCATTGGATTCTTTGTTAAATTAAATCCTCTCTTAGGTATGCACATATTTTCACCGTTGTCGATATCATTTTTCAACTAAAAAAGAATCATTGAAACGTTTTCGACGTTCGATTAAATATTTTCCACTTTGCGTACAGTAACTGCGACCTATTGGGTTACTTCCTTACAACGCATCACTTCGGTGCATATTGCTTTGTGTTGAATGGGTGCAGCTATCTGGCAGGAATCAAACAGGGTCGTGCTCATGGAATGTGACCCTAATCGTAATAGATCCTGAGCCATTGACCATTCTCCTGGTTTAAGAGTTAGCTGTTCGCACTGGTGCATTCGGTGATGGCTGTTGTCAGATACTGCTGTGAGATGATTGTGATTATGCATGGATCTTAGTGACTCAGTAGTGCAGGCCATGCTAATGCTGCTTGCAGGAGTTAGATATTGCAGAATGAACGTTGTTTATTCTTTATGATAAAGAAATGCTTCTATAAAATATCTTTATCATAGGCATAAGCCTGGCAGCCATTTGTGGTCGCGATTCTGAAGCTGTTGTCGTCGATTAGAGGGTTGTTAAGTCAGTGACAAGCACGGCAAGGCTTGAGTGGTGTATTTGGCGAGGCGTTAGTTTGTGGAGTTATGGTTGCAAGGCCCACTAATCCTGCTGTTTACGCTTTTCTGCACTTCAATCTTAACACTATTAAGTATTGACGTTTCAGTGGAAGAAAACAACTCGAAATTTCAGTGCTTCTTGGTTATGAGGCAGAATATGCCATGTCGTGTACAATATACCGTATTTGTCTGTTTATGAACATTAGGGCTGATGACGTTCGCAGTTTTCAGAAGGGTGTATTTCTGAGAGGAACTGTAAAAAAGGGGAAGGGGGCTAACGGAAGTGCATATCTGTACGAAAGAACTTAGCAGGATGGAGGGCGGGGGGGAGGGGGGGGGAGAGGTTGGGTTGCTTGGGAAATGCTCATTTTCCAATGCCAGGGTGCTCCAGCATTGCTAATCTGCTGATAGTTTGCAGACACGTCACGTAATAAAGTTGGTTTGTGCAAATTTGCCCGGGGGGGGGGTTATAAAACCGAGAAATACAGTCATTTGAAGAACCACACTTTTAAAGTTCCAAAGACTGAAGAAAATTGGAAAAGCAACAACACTTACTAACAAGTAACAGTATTAGCAACATCACAAGCTGAGGTATACAGTTTCTCTTACTGATACTTGGAATAATATATAACACCTTCCGCTTCTCTACACACCGGGATGCTGTCTTATGTAGCCGAATGAAGCTCTTCTCCGAACCGTATTGAGACCACCCTCCTTCCCTTGCTCGAATAAGGTGGTTGTGAACACTTTCGAATGGCGGCTAATTATTGCTCATACATCCAGTATAATTACAGTGATGTGTCTGCCCATTGAGTTTCCAATACGAGTCGTTTTAAACACATGATAGAGTTAAATTATCTCTATGCTACTACGAAAGGTGTGAAATTTACAAACCTGACATATGGGATACCCGGCATTTGTTTCTAAAGTTGCCGCGTAGAGTGGAGCTAGCGAGCAGCGAAGTGCGACTCCGGAGTTCGACTCCTGCTGTTTCATTTGCTTAGTTAATTCAGACTAGACCGGTCGTTGCTTAGTGGTTACCAAACACTGAGATGCCGTTAGAGGTGGAGTGCTCATGCAAATGAACTTGCAGAAGGGTTTAACTCAGGAGTGGCCCATCACTTGTAACAACTTGACTCTCGTTGATGCCTTAGTTTCAGATGGATGAAGGTTTCAGTGGTATCGTGCGTATTTCGAACGTCAGTGATTTTATTACACCATCCCAGGTTCCTTCTTGAACTTCTTTTCATTTTGCATCACGGAGAGGGGTCAAATTTTGTATGCTAGCAAACAGCGTAACGTTTCCATTGAGAAGGGGGCAGTGTTTCGAAATTGCACCACGGTTGGGGAGGGGTAATTGATCTACAGCTCGCTCTAAACAAAGGTATATTCTGTTGGTGACTTGTGGTTTTCTGTTTGTGATCTCGCTGTGAGCTATTCGGTCCAAAACACAGTTTAGTGCCCTCAAACGTTGACATTTGATTGTAAGATTGCTCAGTTTTGTTCACCCTTTACCTCTTGCAGTAATGCAAGCAATCCACTATGGTTTCATGCTAAGTGAAGTTGAGAGGTGAGTACTGGCTTAAGGAGGCGAGTTTAGAAATTGTAGGTGGTCACAGCACAGTTGGCACTACCTTGTAACCTGTGGGACTGCCCCCGAGCCTTATAATTCTCCCAGGATTTATGAAGGAATGGAATTAACAAAGCAGTCAGTCTTTATTGAAGTGAAGTTTATTCTGCTCGAGAAATTTTGGTCAGATTTATTAACAGTTAAAAACATTTTGGATTTAGGAAAACAAGTCATTTTTCGAGTTTTACGATTTAAGCAAAAGAGACGCGTTCACAAAAGTTCTATTAAAGGGAGAGTTCTTTATCCTGTCAAGAATTTGAGGTGTTGGGGTTGGTTCCCCACTGTTCTATTAACAAACTTATTGACGTTCTCTTTTCTAGGCGTGTATATTACCGCTTCGGAAGGACGATTCCACCAACAATGAGTCGTTGGTGAGTATTCGCGGTAAGAGTTCCGTTGAGCGTGCCGATGGAATATCGAAGAAAGTTACAGTATCGCTGAATGATTGTCTTGCATGCAATGGATGCATTACAAGTGCTGAGACAATCCTTATACAGGTATGTGGATACCTTCCTTATTGTCGTTATCGAAGGTGTCAGTGCAGTTAGTTGGTTAATGAAGGCAAGGAAATAGTATTCCAGCAGGTGTTTTACAAGCCCTAATTTTTATGATCATCCACGGTACGTTGTTAGTAATTCATTATATTTTATCGTTGGGAGACTCTTTTGCTCCTCACCTACAGCTCACTCCGACAGCTCTTCGACCATGGATCCGTTATCATACCGCCCTCCCCTCCCCCCCATAACTAGGTAATTAAACGGAATTTGGCGCTATGAGCCGAAAAATATCTGCACCTATTACTGTGTTTGACGTGCATGAAAGCCCTTACAGCAAATATTTTAATCACCGTTTCATCGATTTTGGAAAAGAGTGCAGGGAGTTTTCTTCAATGGTTTTCTCCTCGAAAATAATCTCCCTCAAACGATTTTGCTAGGAAGGGCAAGAGAACTGAAAAGTGCATCGTCAATGTTTACAAACAGTTCGATTTGGCTTCTACAGCCTTTTCAAAAATTGTGTAAACCCCTAGAATAAGAATTTCCAAAAGCTTTTATACAGATATTTCATGAGGGATTATCTTCACAGAGGCAGTTTATTAATCATAAATTTTCCACGTAGCGAAAGTACAATATGCAATCTTTCGGAATATGGAGACATATAATTGTTGCTATTCTTAGGCAGAAGAGGGACCTGTAGAGGAAAGGATTTTATTAGAATGAGGTTAGTTGTTCTCACAAAAGGATTCATGCTTTAGGGGGAGTTTTTATTCTGTCCTTGATGTCTTTTCCTGTAATGTTTTTTGTTGACATAGCCTTACTATATCTCTGATGGGGACGAGGAGGTGAAACCGTTGTGTGAAGTATTCATTGCGATCGCCCAATAAAAGTGCATAATTTCCTTCAGGAGCAATCAGCGCCAATGCTCTTTCAACGATTGGCCACCTGCAGCGTTGGTGTTGTGACTGTCTCACCACAGTCGGTATGTTCAATAGCGGCGAAACGCGGTATCGATGCCCAGCAAACGGGACGTCTTATTGCACGTCACTTCAAACGCCTCGGTGTAAGATATGTTCTCGACTCGAGCTTTGGGAGGTACCTCACGCTTGCCCTCTCCTATGACGAATTCGTTGAGCGGCGGCATGAAGCACCGATACTGGCGTCGGCATGTCCTGGTTTTGGTAGGTGTCATTCCCTTTTATAATGCAAACGTTTTATATTTTCTGTGTGATCAAGGCGATGGAAACGGTTAGTATTTGCTTTTGTTGGAGACGAAGCGCTTCAAAATCCAAGAAATTATGAAATCAGAAAGCATAAAATCTTTGGGAACTGGAATTGGTATTCTTTTCGAAACGTTGCCTAATATTCAACATTTTTGACAGAAGTATTTAAATATTTTAAAGAAATCAAACACTTTAAAGACTCGTTAGGCTTCATTTATATGCTGTAGTTAGGTTAAGCTGCGAGTTCATCGCTGAAAATCGAGCATTTCAGCGTGAAAGCATATTCAGATTTCTTTACGATAGCATTTGTAATTCCAGATTCATTAAAGGATTAGCGTTTGCCAGATTCTTTTTTCCTCATGGAAGAGGGGAACAGTGATCTGCAGTCACAGACCATCACTGAGTGTAATGATCGGGTTGCTCTATTGAAGTCTCTTCTAAATTTTGCAGTTTGTTATGCTGAGAAGACACATGGTGATCTTCTTGTGGCACATATTAGTTGTGTACGATCACCACAAGCGATGATGGGTGCACTTGTCAAGGATTATTTAGCCAGGTAAATTTACCTCTCTTTTTCTTCACAGAGAGTTGCATTCCCAAAAGGGAGGGAAAGCTGTTTCCGCTTTGAAGCGCATTTGGAATATAAAACTATAAAGAAATACAGCAAAATCCAAATTTCACCTCCTCGTCGAAGATTTCGGTTCTTAGAACTTATTGTGAAACTTAGATAGCCATTATACTTATATGAATATGAGCAAAAAAAGTTGATGATGGAATATTCTACATTTTATTTTAATTTTCGCAAAAATTTCGCAAGTTTTTTTTTGGATAGGGCTATAGAATTGTAAATATGTAAGATATTGAGAAATCTTGCTCTTTTATTCTTATGCAAATTTATCTGTCTGTTGTTTTTATCACTTCAATTTCTCTCAATTTTCCTACTTAATGTCGCCTTTTTGTGCAGATGGCGGTATCAGTTGAGAGTTGCATATCCTATAAATGTAAATGTAAAAGAGGCATTGTTGGCTCTATATTATATGGACAGGTTGCAAAAAAAATCCTTGCTATTGCTTGCAGGTCGATTTCAGTGGCGCCCGATAAAATCTTCCATGCGACAGTGATGCCATGTTTCGACAAGAAGCTCGAGGCATCTCGTCCCCAATTCGCCAGCAAATGCCGTGAAGTGGATTGTGTGCTGAGCACGGGTAAGCATCGTTTGGTGCCACCTATCTCAATGAAACCTAATTGTAAAACGCATATTTCCATCCATGATAAGTGATGCGGAACGTGGTATTGAAATTAAAGTCCTGTTGTGTGTAGCAAGGCAACGTTGGGAGTCACAAGATGCGTTGCTTCGAAAAGCAAAATCGGCAAGGTTGCTGAAACATTCCTAAGTGGTAACACATGTCAAATTGCGTTATGGACAGCAATCTGCATCGTTGATCAACATTTATAATAGAATGTTCTTACAGGCCTGCTCGTTTAGAGCATTTGCCCGTGGGGGAGGGGGGAGGTCACGGGTTCGGATCTATCCTGCTAACATCGCTTTCACTTGCCTACACACAGGTCATTATCACACTTTGTCATGATTATTCTAATTGAAACAATTTTTACACATCTTTAGAGGTGTTTCTATGCGTTACCGCTTCCTTTTCTAATGGAAAAAAATCGTTGTTTGCTGTTTGCTGTCTATGATGTATTGCGTTTCTGTTGGCCAACTTCAGGCGATTAGGAGATGGGGTTGAAATTGATTTTATGTTCGCCATATCCAATTTCATAGGCTTCGCTACTTTTATGATGAGTAGGTAAAGGAAGTTACTATTAAGGTCAGGTCAACGAGTACTTCAAATATT
>QEWY01001292.1:15046-34254 GCA_006503575.1 Baylisascaris schroederi | reverse complement strand
CTTTAGTGGTCATATGATAATTTAGCGTCAGGTAAAATAATCTCATTCCACGAATTGAAAACCCTATCCTTGATTGAAAAACTTTTCGATCCAGAAGGGAAACCTCGTAGATTCTAAATTAGAGACCACAAAAAATACGAATGCGTAATGAAAGCCAACTGAAGGTTGCACTTAATTTTGCAAAAAGACGATGCGTTTTGAAGAAATATTTTCAAATTTTAGTTTTATATGGTGAAAGATGAGCGCTGAACTTATTTCACTCGGGGTATCAAATCTGCTTCTTCCCTCCTGCTCCTCTGTGGGTTGCGACGATACTGTCTGCATTTCGCATAATATGCCATTTTTCACTGATATTTTCATGAATTACACATCACTTTCTTGTCTCTAGTGCTACCCTAACGCATCACTCTTAATTTTACGGCTAGGTTGTTTTTGATCTCATGAACCATGAATACACTTCCGGTGTTATTTTATTGCAGAACACAGCAGCAGTTCACACAGGTATAAAAAGGAATGAAACAACGGTTCTATTAAAACTATAAAGCCTCCTGTCAGGTGAGCAAACCAGCCAGGTACGCTATGGCATTCAAAGCAAAAGAAAACGAGTTTTAAAAACGTAAATGCATAAAAAGAAACTACATTAAGAAAACTCTTATCAAAAATGAGACAAGGGCAAAGAGCGAAATTGGTAACTCTCATGATGATCAGGTGATTAAAATCTTTAAGCTTCTGGATTTAACGCTTATTATTGAGAATGATTACCACAAGCGAACGCAAATTGTTGTGCAAATTATTATTTCCTTGATGATATTTCCTCCTTTTTTCAAAAGAAGACTTTCGAGATTCCAAAGTAAATTCCAAAATTCAGAAAAATCTTCGATAACACTTTCAATGGGAATACCTTAGAAGGAGGTGAATGTAAACGTCAGCTGACTGTTCAAAAAATGAAATCAATCAACCGCTATGAATGTTTTTCTTCAAATATTGCTTTCCGTTTGATACGTTGTATGAGGCAAATTGTTTACACATAATGCATCATAGAATTTCCAAAGTAAAACGTTCGAAAAATAAGTTAAGTGCATTCAAACATATCGAATGCGACAATATAAACAAGTTTTCTTGGAGAAATTTGTCGAAAATTTGTTTAACTTTCTATTCATAAATGATTACGAACCTCTCACTTTCGTTTTTCTTTAGCAGAAACGTTTACAATGCCATAAAATTGTTCCATTTAGGAAGCGCTACATTCGAAATACCGGATCCATTCTTAAAGTTACATTTTTTTTTAAATACGAGAGAGCACAATTTGGAACAAAACTCAGAAATGCAGCTGTGTTGTTAATGTATGTAGGCATCCTCCTACTGATAACGGAGAGTTATAAAACATATATGGTCGCTTTCGCCTTTTCTCCAAGTCTTTCCTATGGGCAATCGCCCCTAAGATAAATTTTGACCCTTTCCGCATAGCAGTGGTAGGAAAACAAAAAGACAAGAGCGTTTTTCTAAAGAAAATGACAGCAATTCTAAAAGATCAATGCATAATGTCAGTCGAATGGGCGAATGAAATGTGTAAAATTGCAAATGAGCTCTTCAATTGCCCAAGTGTATTGGAATATGCCATTCTAGATGTCGAAGACTAAAGGCCGTAGAGGAATAATAGCTCAAATTTTGCAGAATATAATTCTATTATGTGATGATAATCGAGATCTCAAGAATGCTATTAACGTTTTCAAATAAAAATTCAATGAATTTGAACATATGAGAGAGAGTGAGTGAAAATAGTTGAAACATTGAGAGAAAAAATTTAGTTGTCATAAAAAATCGCATTCAAATGTGATAATGAGTGGAAATTCTTTCGCATTCGGATGATGCTTCAGTTTGCCTGAGAAATAAATTTTATGATTCGCAATGAGGTAAAGAAACTCTTCGAGTGAAAATTTTTCTTTTCCATAAAATGAATGCGTTACTTTCGCGCAATTCTTTCAAATCAATAGCAAATTTTTCAAAGACACTTTGTTGATACAATATAATTTACCTACTGTCTTATTGGACACTGTCGAAATTTATGCGGGGTTTGGTCGGCTAACGGGATGCAGTCGGATAGGAAAGTCAAAGCCTTTACCGGGGCGCTTACGCTGACGGGCAGAATTCGGGTACGTAGGATACGGGCATCGGGGAGGCTTGAGAGCGTGAATACGTGGATGCTGTGAATGAATCGGTCACTGTTTATATCTCAATAAATGTAGTGAAATTATCGTCTCGTCATCGCCTGCGTCTTCGTACGAGATGACCAAGTCCATTAACGATTTGCTTTGATTTGAATAGTCTCTGCCGCCACATCGCGTAGAACGATCTGAGCGGATCCATTAGCCTTCGTTTTTTCGAATTTTGAATATGCATCGAACGTCACCTTCTTCGTCTCTTTTTTCATTCGATTTACTGATGCACTCATTCATCGAGTGCAACACTCCCGCCTGACGAAAAAAGAAAAAAAAAGAAAATCGCACCTGAAACAGAATAGATATACAATATTGCAATAGACTTGGCCAACGGCCTTAGCATCCGGGAGTGGAGTCCAGGACCGCGATGGGAGTGTAGGATGCTACGCGACGCGTTCGATCTTCAGGCTTGACTTCTCGCAAGTTGATTACGACTTGTGAAGCTTCAAGCCGCTTTCTTCGATCGCTGCACTTCCACCACAAAATTGCGCTGATGGCGATAAGGATTATAACAACTGCTCCTCTTGTAATCTATCTCCATTTATGCTTTATTCCTTCCAGTTCTTCCTATAGTTCTCGTGTTCCGGCCTCAACATCTGCGCCAATTTCCCAAAGGAATTCTTCGACGGCTGACATGTAGTCGCGGTTCGGTTTCTTTGCAGAAGCAACCATTTCCATGTTCTCTGCGTGGTCGAGTGCTAGGTTCATCATCTCTATGTCCGCGTCGGGCAGTTTTGCAGCTGTAAAAACTGTCATCGCTTCGTAATTTTCGCTGAGAATGTCCAAGGTTTCGCTTTTTGACGTTGTTATGGGGGGCATCCAAGGGCAGAAGCCTCTGCTGATTGAGCAACCAAGTCGTGGTCGAGCGGTGTTATAAACAGTAGTTGGTTGTCCATTTCGATAGGTAGTAGCTCCTAACATTTGTCTGCTAGTCGATGATCCTCGTGAATTGTTTTTGGTTTGAATGAGTAGCAACGGGCGATTAAGAGTGAGTCGCCCATGTATCGGGCTGCGATGTCGTTTCGACCGAGCATTATGCGTGTTGTGGGGGTAGGATTCTTTATGCTCATTTGCCTGAGAAGCGAGATAAAGAGATTCCGAAGTGAACACCATCGTACGACGGCGCGCTGGCTCTCGACATTGAAAAGGTACTGTAGCTTTGGGTTTTCCGGATCTGTTTCTGATATGTGCTCCTGGAGAAATGATCGTCCCGTTGTGTCGTTGGATTCCTCGATGAGAAGAGGATAGTCCCCCGGAACGATGATGTAATCGTTAACGGCTTGTAGGGAAGAAGGAGGAAAATCGCGTTGCAAGACGGTAGAGTTTGATGATCCTCCTTGAACGCGAAAGGTGGCTTGTAGCTTGTCGACAACAATTCCGTGCGGTGAGATGTGAGCAGGATACGTTCCCAGGAGAGTATAGTGACAGGCCTGATCAAATGTTGAAATATTCCAAACAATGGTTTCGTGTGGAGTGAAACACTGATTATCTCGTGAATGACAGCCAACGGTGCGAGAGTGCCGAGAAAGTGGTTGGGATCCACTAAGAAAGGCTACTGAGCCAAATTCCACGATGTAATTAGTGGTGGGAGTACAATGAGTCCCGAAGAGATTATAAGACGATGAAGGGGGAATTTGGGTGCTCCAGACATTAGGAGTTGTACTTGGTTTGAGTGGTAACGAGCCCGTATGTTTGTGAAGAGCTATTTGACGGCAATGTTCCGCTTTGATAGGGAGGCTCTGATGAGTATCGCTGGTCATTTGTAAGCTGAGGCGCAGGAATGCCCATGTGCATATTGTTCGAACTATTTTCGAGCAATATATGGCAGGGACGTTCATCACTTTGCGACGGAAAATACTGACATCGCCAGCTTGCTAGTTTCCACTAGGTATGGTGGAACAATTGCGGGTTGAGGGGAAACTGACATAGACTCCGGAATGTTTATGAGGACAAATTTGTGTTCGTAGTGCGGCGAGAGTGAGTGGAACAAGCGACGTTATTAGTACAATGTAGAACATAGATCGAGTGAGACGTTATCTGAGCGGTATGAAAACGAGTATTTCGATGGGCTCCGTGGCGATGCCTGCCAGAAGAACGAGGAGGTGGGGCGGAGTCTTCTTCATCGGATTGGTCCGAACTGACAGTTTGGGATGCGGTTTTTGAGAATGCTGGTCTGCTGCTATCTGAGGATTATTTAGTTCCAGGGGGAATAAGACAAAAGCGGGTCGCAGAAGTGTGTGCCTGTTGGAATCATTGTGAACGGCAGTAAGCGGACGCTGATTTATGATTGCTTCCTGTGGCTGAACCGGACTTACAATGAGTGTCTAAGCATGATTTTGCTTACGTCGGTACTTTTCCGAGACATGCACTTGTCCGCCCAACATGGGACCAGCCTGAGATGTCAAGAAATGAAATCCGCTTCGCAGCTGTTTGATTGAGGTGGGGTTTGCAATGTAATGAAAGTTCGATCTTACAACAAGATCTGGTTGACGATCTACCAGAGGGATAGGAAGGATTGGATTGTCGTTGGTAAGTAGCAGGTTGCGGTGTTTCTCCGTGATGTCAGCGTGAAGCAAATTTTCGGTTACCGTGGTGAGTGTGTGGGTGCCGATGGTGTGTATTGCGCCAGTTGGTAGGAGGACACCGAGTTGGACTCGATCACTGGAGTGGATTGTGCTTTCGAAGCCTGCAATTCCTTTGAAGGTAATCTTATTGCGTTCAATAGAGGAAAGGTGTAGTTGCTCGCGAACTCTTTCGGTGAGATATGAGCCCTGGGCTCCACTATCAAAGAACGCGGTTACCTGCATTGTGTGAGATGGATCTTGTGGATTGAAGACGGCAAGTTTGTAGCAAGGCGAGATTGCGGCCGGTTCATCAGAAAACTGACTAACAGGTTTAATAGAGGTTTGTGTCGGAACTGTGGCAGCGACCATCGAACTGTGTTCCTGAGAGGAAGCTTCAGCCGGTGCAGTTGTGGTTATCGTGGTCGTACGTAAGTTAGACGAGGCCGTTTGCGCGCAGAGAATTGAATCATGAGGCCCACTGCAGCGTGGGCAAGGTTTACGAGTACAGACAGAAGCAAGGTGACCAGAACGAAGGCATTTGCGGCACAAATTGAGTTCGGTAACACGTCGTCGTTTTTGTTCAAGAGTGGCATATGTGGGGCAGTAATTGGAGAGATGTCGCCCACTGCAGAAGGCACAGTGAATAAGTGGAGGTCTTTGGTGTAAGGCGAGTGGCCTTGGGGCCGAGGTGCGACTTTGCGGGTGGAGCAGCAAACGAGGGGTTTCTTGAAATCGTCTCGGATGGCCTTCGTAGCGAGCAGAGGGTGAAGGCACCGATGCTCTTCCTGGCGTAGGGAATAGTGGTCGTGGGGAGGAAGGGGCTTGACCGTGGCTGAAATAAGGTGAGGAAGGACCATGCTCGTCTGAAGAGCGATGAGCCGAGGTAGCTTGGAAGTAAGGGGATGCGTCTTTTTTCATCTGTGCAATGTCTTTGAGAGCGGTGCAAATCTCTTTCATTGTCGGACTATTTCGCTGTTCTTGGGCGAGCAGGAACCGAATATTATAGGGGAGTTTGGATGTGATCAGATCATAAATAAATGGAGTTTCGATGGCCTCTTCTGCAGCGACTAGTTGGCGAAGTATGTGTTCGCAGTTGGTTACAAATGCTTTCAGATCTTGCCAGTGGTCGGTGGTTCTCAAGGCGCGTAGTTGATTTCTCAGTTGCGTCCTCATTTCTTCTTCGTCGCCATATGCATCTCGAAGGGCTTGTTTGATCAGTGGATAATTTTGGGGGGTAAGAGAGTAGCCTTTGATAACTTCTGCTGCTGGGCCTAGAAGGGCATTTGCTAATATGGATACCTTGACGATGTCAGGAAAGGTAGTATGTTCCACAAGAGCTTCAGATAATGGCCAGAACTCAGCAAATTCTGTGGCACCACCTTGAAATTTTGGCAACTGCACTGAGCGATCAAGTGACACCATTGAATTAATAGGTGGTTGCATATTAGCGGTAGATTCATCAGGGCGTGATGAAAGAAGCTCAAGATCTTCTCGGTGAAATCTTAATTGCTTGAGCATTTGATTAACAACTTCGGCTGTTTGCAGCAGTCCTTGTGGGTTAGTAGCCATCGCAGCATATTGAACTGAGTCTTCAGGGGTAACTGACTTTCATCGGCTGTGATGAATGTTTACCATTCGGTTAGTGTTTTGGTGAGAGATTGTTCTTTAGTTTCATGCAACTGAATATGGGGTGCTAGCTTTTGAAGCTGAATACGTACTTCTCGGTGAGTTCGGCGGGTGGCTGAGCGTAATTTGGGATGAATTGGAGTAAGGCATTGCCATCATCCAAAAGAGGTTGAACTGAGGAGGTTAGGCCTGCTGCTGCTGCAATGAAAAATGCACCTCGTGCAGAAGGACTTACCGGGCTTTCTGGCATCTTGACGTATCACTTCCTTGCAGCAAATATTTTTCGAACAGTGTTTCGATCAGACAAACTGTGAATGGACTTGTAGCTTTTTCGCGGGGTCCGGATTCAGAGGGCTCGACGCACCATGTCGAAACGCCACCGGGTGGATGGGTAGACGGGGCGCTGTGGAGTACGAATGGATGGCTGCTTGAATGAGTGAATGAATGGGTCACTGTTTACATCTCAATATATAGTGAAATTATCGTGTCGCCATCGTCTGCGTTTTCGTACGAGATATCCGAGTCCAAAAAACGATTTCCTTTGATTTGAATAGTCCATGCCGCCATATCTCGTAGAACGATCTGAGCGAATGCATTAGCCTTCGTTTTTTCGAATTTTGAATATGCATCGAACGTCACCTTCTTCGCCTCTTTTTTCATTCGATTTGCTGATGCACTCATTCATCGAGTGCAACAGACACTAAAAGCGATTTGTTCACCTATTACAATGCTGCAATTGAAATGAAGTAGTAAAAAGGACTATTCATATTCATTTATGATATTTTAAAAAAACGATAAAAATACTCACAGCAAATGTTTGAAAAATATTTCTTTCATAATTTACTTATCATATAATCCTTACCTTCTGTAAGGCGTAAGTGAAGACAAATATATAATTTGTGACATGAACATAACCACTGCTATACTCTCTAAGCACACATGTAGCAGACAAGTGTCGAATTATTTAATGGTAATTTCATCGAATTGAACTTTATTTTGATAATAAAAGAGAAAAATCAACGAACGAAATATTTCACTGAAATACTTATATAATAGGGTATTATGTGCTACTAAGCATGTTCATTACTCCTTTAAGAAGTGATAATACTCGCTATAGCACTCATATTAATTGCTCTGATTGGAGCTGATTTTCTCGATTGACATCACATTCGTGCCGAGTATACGCATTACCAAACAGTATATTTGTTATTTAATCGCTTCATGTTGCTCTTTCTTTAACCTAAGTGCAGTTCGTCATTAGTAAACTTTACTTTCGTTAATGAAAAAGATATCAATGCTACTAACTCTTGGTACAAGAGTGTTCTATGGTACTAACTTAGTGGATACTAAAACATATAAAAGTTATGCAAGCAGTTTGTGGAAGAGCAATATTTGTAAGTGCAACAGTACCACTCATTGAAAGAGTTTTATTTAGTTGAATTTTGTGCGCCGACAATCAGTTTTTTTTAAATTGCTGTGTTTTGTAATCAAACATTTTGCTTTTATATATGCAAATTAACTGGCCGTGATCGTCCAATCGTCAGCCAGGGTAGCCAATTAAACAATACATAGTTCCGGGTGTGCTAAATTCTGCATGAACGAATAAAACTCATTAAGATAGGTGAATCTCTGTCCGAAAGTTCCATCTCGCTTATCCTATTCCAGCGATTTTTTCAATGCTTTATTTATAATTCTTTTCCTTATTCGCTAATGTTTTGATTTTTTTGCATCAACTTACATAATAATGAGCATTGTCTCTACTAATATATAATAACAATTATATTTCATTTAATTATAAATGAGAGATTATAACATCGGTGAGTTTATTCTCGGAGATTGTTTCTTGAATGATAATATTTTTGAAATAAACTTCTGCGCTGTTTCGCCCATCGCCAAGACCACATTCGCATATAATATAAGGCCGAACAGCTGTCAAGCAACCCTCAAGTTTATGTCTGAAACTTTTTGCCTCTTCCAACGAGGATTGCTCAGAGCGACAGCTAGTGACAGCCGGACTCACATTTGATCAGTTAAATTTTATATGCCATTCCATTCACTATTTTCAGAGGATCATCCCGTATGCACGAATATTACTTCATGTAGATTTATCAAGATTTCTTAATGAAAGAGGTTCAACCAATTGCCATTTCCCATTTGCAAGAAAACATTTGTGAAGCTTCCAATCTTATGAACGCTTTGAAATTGCAATAAACAATTATTTCATTGAATATTTCATTAGCAGAATTACCATTTCCCATATTCGGTTCTTGTCCCCTCTTATGCCCGCTTTTACCAAAGGGAACTTTTATAATGAAATATTGTGTTGCTAAAGTGACTCTTTAAGAAGCACTGTCAAAACAAAAATTCACAACAGGTGTTTACAAGTTGCTCCCTACCTGAAGGGGATGGAGTGATCTCAGGATTTTCGGGGAATGCGTCATAATTAGATGAGATGCTCGAAATGGAAAGAAGTGTCATAGCGAGACAGTGAAAAGAACTGAATATTTTATCACGTCAGCAGATAGGGAAAGTAACTGGAAATTTTTGTGCTAGCAGAAACCGTGGTTAAAAAACACCCAAAACAAAAATTTGCGTCGATTTTGACTCATTTTTCATAACGGCTTTCGGTGTTGCTATGCAAATTTAAAATTTTCATAGACGAGACGATTGTTGGCAACTTGCTTAACAATTATATTTCATTTAATTATAAATGAGAGATTATTCACTTATGTGTCAAACAATGATTCCGTTATTAAAGTGCTTGGTGCTATCTTCGTTATCACGTGTTATGAACATTCTTTACTTCATAAGTCTGTTATTTTTAACACAAAGTAACTAAGCTAATAAAACAGCTGGGTTATTCTCAAGTGTATTAACCAATGACTTCTGATTCCACTTAAAAAACATTTTAAAATATGAAGTGATATGAATGAACTTAACAACAACGCACGAAGAAAATGCAGAGCGACGAATGACATAACATCGGTGAGTTTATTCTCGGAGATTGTTTCTTGAATGATAATATTTTTGAAATAAACTTCTGCGCTGTTTCGCCCATCGCCAAGACCACATTCGCATATAATATAAGGCCGAACAGCTGTCAAGCAACCCTCAAGTTTATGTCTGAAACTTTTTGCCTCTTCCAACGAGGATTGCTCAGAGCGACAGCTAGTGACAGCCGGACTCACATTTGATCAGTTAAATTTTATATGCCATTCCATTCACTATTTTCAGAGGATCATCCCGTATGCACGAATATTACTTCATGTAGATTTATCAAGATTTCTTAATGAAAGAGGTTCAACCAATTGCCATTTCCCATTTGCAAGAAAACATTTGTGAAGCTTCCAATCTTATGAACGCTTTGAAATTGCAATAAACAATTATTTCATTGAATATTTCATTAGCAGAATTACCATTTCCCATATTCGGTTCTTGTCCCCTCTTATGCCCGCTTTTACCAAAGGGAACTTTTATAATGAAATATTGTGTTGCTAAAGTGACTCTTTAAGAAGCACTGTCAAAACAAAAATTCACAACAGGTGTTTACAAGTTGCTCCCTACCTGAAGGGGATGGAGTGATCTCAGGATTTTCGGGGAATGCGTCATAATTAGATGAGATGCTCGAAATGGAAAGAAGTGTCATAGCGAGACAGTGAAAAGAACTGAATATTTTATCACGTCAGCAGATAGGGAAAGTAACTGGAAATTTTTGTGCTAGCAGAAACCGTGGTTAAAAAACACCCAAAACAAAAATTTGCGTCGATTTTGACTCATTTTTCATAACGGCTTTCGGTGTTGCTATGCAAATTTAAAATTTTCATAGACGAGACGATTGTTGGCAACTTGCCGATTACAAATTTTCAAGTTCTTGTCATTACTTTTTGACAAATAAATAGTCTAAAGCAAATTAGTGGCTCGCAAATAAGTGATTAGCAACTTGATACTGAAATCCAGTGATGTGCAAATTTAGGTGAAGAGATAATTCCCATGGATGATCCGCGTAAATGAAATGGAAAAAGACATGGTGAGTACGTCGGCGAAGGTTCCTATCCAATTCAGTTAGCTGGAGCTTTTCAAATGATCCATAATCAAGTAATTGCATATGGATCGAACGAGAACAGCCGAAGTGGAGAGGTAAGCAAACGGATAACATCTCGCAGTAGGTGGTAATCAATTCATTAACCTCATGCCACTTGGTAAACAAAGACACTATTTAACGCCTTCAACGAAAGCTACAATACTTGACCTCATCTCTTTCTATTCATCCCATTTAAGTTATACGGACAACTGTCCACGAAATAGCTGCAGCTAAACGCTCAGTGGTCATCCGATATCAACAGAAAAAAGTCGTGCCCATTCTTGTAGTGCCGGCTTAAGGTCACCGTAGTTCACTTCTTCGAATGTTGAGGTCCATAGCACAAGAGAGCTGCTGACAAATAAAATTGAATCCAAAACGTATTCTTCGCTGCCTGGCGCTTTGAAACTAAGGAGAACATCTTCATGACACCGGTGTTTAGATTCATTGGGAAAGATCCTCTCCCAATTTTAGAATACCTACCTACAAGCAGCTGATACCAATTTGCAAAAAAAATCTTGGGATTTGATAGGAAGAGGTCCTAAGTTTCTATATTTTGTNGTTTTTCGAACTGTCCATAACCAAGTAATTGCACAGTGGATCGAACGAGAACACCCGAAGTGGAGAGGTAAGCAAACGGATAACATCTCGCAGTAGGTGGTAATCAATTCATTAACCTCATGCCACTTGGTAAACAAAGACACTATTTAACGCCTTCAACGAAAGCTACAATACTTGACCTCATCTCTTTCTATTCATCCCATTTAAGTTATACGGACAACTGTCCACGAAATAGCTGCAGCTAAACGCTCAGTGGTCATCCGATATCAACAGAAAAAAGTCGTGCCCATTCTTGTAGTGCCGGCTTAAGGTCACCGTAGTTCACTTCTTCGAATGTTGAGGTCCATAGCACAAGAGAGCTGCTGACAAATAAAATTGAATCCAAAACGTATTCTTCGCTGCCTGGCGCTTTGAAACTAAGGAGAACATCTTCATGACACCGGTGTTTAGATTCATTGGGAAAGATCCTCTCCCAATTTTAGAATACCTACCTACAAGCAGCTGATACCAATTTGCAAAAAAAATCTTGGGATTTGATAGGAAGAGGTCCTAAGTTTCTATATTTTGTTGGTTGAATCCTTCCTGAATGACCAAATTCCCGGAACGCCAAAGGAAAGTTTCCAGGTCTGGCAAAGGTCATATCTAAAGTTCCTAATCTGCAGTGGCATCTTCATCCCTTTCAACCTGCAGACATTCAAACTTTGAAAGCTAATAGGGGGGTAAAACTCATTTAACTAGGCATACTTATGCAAAAAGGCAAATGTGAAAAAAGACTAATTTTTTCTCATATTTTCACCAGGCACTTGCGCCACTCTTTATTTGTCCTACTTGTCCAACTTTGCGAATAAAGTGCATATGTTCAAATCATTCACTATTGTAAATATCAGCTAATTCCAAGACTTTTATGTTAATTACCCATCAAAACAAATGGTTCTATAAAGTGCATAAATATTCGAAACAGCAGATAAAAACACTTGCATTTTTCTACCCGGCATATTAGCTCTGCGCATCCTATGAAAATCCTAACATCGTACATATGATCGTAAAACGAGCTGAACTTACTAAGGCGAAACTGGGATTAGGGTTCTTGGTAGGTTCCACTCAAATATCGAGCTAATTTGCATTGTTTCCAAGTTTTGAACTGAAGGCTTTTTCTTACTAAAACTTTCATACTAAAAAAACTTTCTTACCAAAAAACAGTACTTTTTTACCAACCAATAACTATACTTTTGCTTCATTATTTAAATGTCAAGCAAACTTATGAGTTCCGCCGATTATTCGAAATTGTGGCATGCAACCAATTCTCATATATAACTTTCAAATGAAGACTCAACCGGAAACGATTTTTCGGAACTATTTGCCGTTGCCGAGATCTGTTTTCTTTGATGGTTCGGCAGAAGATTCTTTCCGGTGCAATGATCATTACGCTCCTTTCTTTCCTGCCTACAATTCATTTATCCTCTTATCACTACCTATAATCCACTCATCTTCTTATCACTACCTACAACCCATCCACCTCACTTATCACTACCCACGAGTTCAATCATCCCTTATCACTACCTATAATTCACTACCATTACCGAAAATCCATTTGTCCTCTCCTCACTACCCACAATTCATTCATCTTCTTATCAATACCTAAAGCCCATCCACCCCACTTATCACTACCCATAAATTCAATCATCCGCTTATCACTATCTATAATTCATTATCACTACCGACGATCCATTCATCCTCTCATTATCACAAGTCTTTTAGCGCATGATAAACAAACAACATTTATCCATAACATAGTTAGAAAACATTACGCAACTCAAACGCTTGAAATGAAGCCAATTACGATCAAAAAAGACATTATAAGCCAATCTCTGATATAATAAAACACTCTACAATTACTTCATATACCTCATTCACATTGCTAACAAATTATCTTAAAATCCCTCATACTGATATGTTCCAAAGCATAAACACTGTCACTTGATTATACGCCTGCCCATCCAACCAGTGCCTATCCAATTCGAGGAAAAATAAGAACAGCTCCTTTTCTTCCATAACTAAAATGGTAAAACAAACCAAGAAGCGCCTCATATAATACCATTGAAGAACGGTATACAATTGAGTCTACAGTCAGTGAGGATGAACCCCACTCATATGACGATATACAGCGTGTAACAACATTAAAGAAGCATGAATAAAACGGGGTTTGGGGAAGTGACAATGGTTCAACTTCTGCGAAACAAAAATGCGCTCAACAACCACGTCACGATTGCCAAGGACTCCGGAGTCGTATCCGACTTTCGCCGAAACCCGGCCAAATAGAGAAGAATCAAGAGACATGGAAAATGAAATGAACTGTCGTAAAGAGTAAATTCAACTTTTCAACCGTAGAAAGAGGAAAATATAACGCCAAAGAAGCAAGACAACGATCAACAATGAGCCATCTTCCAATTTACTCTTTGCAACAAAAATGATTTATATCCAAGCATTTCATTAAAACTTCCCACTTTTTCCCTCGCTCCTTCTGTCCTCTTCCTTCCCACCTCCATCCCCTTAATAAAGCTCCATTACTCTCCCTTTTTCCATCGACGTTCTCCAGCATTATTGCATTCGCGATAGTACGAATCTTTTCATTCCAATTTCGCATCCTAAACCTTCCATCCTTTCTCTCCCTCTCAGAGTCACCCATCAATAATTCAAAGCGCAAGGATTTAAATGCAAAATGGCCGACTATAATCGCAAATTATGGAAGGAGGCTTAACTTAATTGGTAGTGCTTTAATGCATCGTATAGACGTTCTCCTCTTTCACATCGCATACATCACCATGAAATTTGACCGTTATCTTGAAGTCGAGGTCACGCTCATTGCGTGGATTTGGTGCTATCGAGAACACTCCCATAATCTCTTCGTTCTTCTTACACGTCAATGACTCCTGTAATTCAATTAAAAAAAATTAAATTCAACTCGAAAGTGAACGGGCTGTCACAGCTCTTTGTTACGATTCATTTATATGATAGCACTACACCCAACAACGACGATTAACACTCAACAGTAAACATATGGCACATTTCTCTTTTAGGAGCACTCTGTTTCCAATAATACTGGCGGAGGTAATGTCAAATTGTGTTGATAGTGATCACATTATATCAAAGGCGATACCTATACGCAGATTTTCAAATCACCCTGGAAATCGCATATCCACCATTATGGCACCTTTTTCAACTTGGAGAAAAACATCTGTTGTCACTTCATACAAACGGAAAATGTCAAAGAAGTGCGGACAACATGTTAATACCTGGAGGTAGAAGACAGTTTGTTTCCAATGTGTGTACTGCACATCGGGTCCCGTCGAGAAACCGGTCCTCCTGTTGCATTTCGAGAACTCCACCGTGAAGAATGTCACCAACGCTTGCACATAGTCATTTCGTGTCACTCGCAGCAAATAGTCCGCACTCCACGTTAGATCCTCCACTTTCACAAATCAACATCCTGTAATATCAGTATGATCGCTTCGTTAATCCCGCAAACCGAACAGTGACAACTTTAGCCGAATAGTAATTGAATCACCTTGTCACGAACAAAAAAAGTCGATGACTCATAATACAGACGGAGAGGGAGAGGGAGAAGAGAAGAGAGGATGCCACCTCGTCCAGAACGACCCACCCGAACCGGACAGGGATAAAAGATAGATTATCGACTGATGATGACAATAAGAGGCGAGCTCACTAAACCGGATAAGCCCATTGGTCGTATCTTCTCGCTGTACTGCCGAGTTTGCAATTGCGATTCCATTCCCCTTCTTCCCCTTCTTTTCCAAATGGAAGCGGGGTTCAGGCAATGTCTGTTACCTTCCTCACACATCAACGGAAACCGCATGAAGCTCGTACTATCAAAGCTTTTCAAACTTTTGATACGTTTCCCAGATTTCAAAGAGGTATTGTTGTACACATTCCTCTTCTCCCTTCTGCCCCTTTTCATGGCACCAAAATCGCAAATAAACCCTTAAAGAAGGCTAAACACCTTAACTATTTACAAAGCAAACAACGAACACCAAAGAGGGTAACTAACGCGAAGGAGGCAATTATTGGTGACGACTTTAACTATTTCCCCTTTGTTTATTGAACAATATACCGTATGAGCTCGAAAATAACTCAAAATTATAAACTTTCAGAATTCTATAGGAGATTAACCTGCAGTCTAAGACAACATCTAGGATTTCTTGTCCATCCAACACATCAAGTACGCTGCACTAGAGAAGGGATCTCTTGTCACAGCTTAATGCAAATCACGATGGCAAGAAGTCTTTAAGGACAGATCCTACAGCAGATGAGTGCGTCTATTTCCGGTGAAAGTCGCAAAATCAAAGACCTCGGCCCTTACATGAAGCGTTTCTATCTCTCCATCGCTCTCTCACTCTTCACCTTTTCTCAACCCTATGCAATCGTCAATTAAAGCAAACCGAAAAAGGTGTGGGAGGGGAGGGGGACTGCAAATGCTGTGAAAGTGGACAGCAATCAGATGATAAACAGGTAAACACAGCGATCTATCCCAGTTGGGCAATTCTATCCCTCAACTTTCGGCTTCACTATACAAAAAATTTACCTCGGTCAATTTCCAAAAATAACGAGCAATAAAAATAGGTCGAAAAAAGTGAGCTGCAAAATCATCTGAAAATTGGGATGGGAATGCTGGGAAGGGGTGGAAGAGACGAACGTCTGTAATGTGAATTCGCTGAAAGTAATACCAACTCCAACTACTTTCACAGTCAGCCAGGTAAATGCGAAAACATGAATGATGAGTACCTTTTCGATACCATTAGGTAATTCCGTAACATCCTCCACTTTTCCATGCACTACCGTGATAATGTGATCGAGGTTGTTGTCCTTCACAATCTGCTTCGACTGCGTCGCCATATTCGAAAATTCAATCTAAAAGCGTCATGAAATTACCCCCCAATTTACCACTATTCTCAATTAGCAATCGATTGCATCTCACTTGTCAAAAGAGGGGAGGGGGAAACCACTAAAACTTTACGACAGAACCAAGTTAGAAGACGAAACAGTCCCATCTCCATTTCCCTTGCCATTATTAGTGTATATCCGCACCTGCAGTCTTATGATTCCCAGTTGCCTCATCCATTTTGAATGACGTTTATAACCTGAATGAGTACTATTAGTTAGGCTGGGGGTGAGAGAGGAGGGAAGGGAGAGAGGGTACGTTCCATGAATCGGACACATCGATAAACGCTTCGATATCCTCCACTTTTCGCACTTTACTAATTTTCTTATTCGGTGTCCTCAAAATTTTCGACATTTTCACCATATTTAATGTCAGTTTTGAATGTAATTTTACTGAACGAAAGCTTAAGCCTGGTCTCCGATGCGATGTTTTACCATTTATGCATAGGTGCTCAGATATGCAAATACTGAGCGCCTTAAAAATTTCAATGCCAAATAAAGTATAAATAAAGAAGATAAAGTTGTTTTATTCTATCGATATCTCTATCGATATCTTTAGCTGTGTGGTTTTAAATTCGTTTGGCATTCTGTTGTTTCTTTCATAAATAATACGATCTTTTTATCTAGTTCTTGCATTTATGGTTTACGTAATATCCACCCAATATTAAATACATTTTTTTTACATATCACGCAAAATGAGTGCAATTTCATTGCTCGACTAAATTTTAGATTTTGTTAATTCATATCATATTATTGTTATCTATTTTTTTGTAATTCGTTCATTTTTTGCCAACTTTTTTTTTTGTTTTGTGTGTTTCTATTTTTATCTTTACCGGAGTGCTAATCCGCTTCTGTAATTTAGACTCCTTCATGTAAATGATATTTTACCCATCTCTGACATTTCGATGTCTTATACAAACATTTCTCTTATCTCATATGTTGTCTATGAAGTATCGTGTTGTACGTACTGCTCCTAATGTTGTAGAGGTGGTTTTTTTCCTCTCTCTTTCTTATATTTCTTGAGTTTATTCTCCACTATTCGTAAAACTTATCAAGTGATCAAGTGATTCGTAAATATGATATGAAAAATATGTGAGGTGTTTTTTTACTGGAACTTAGGCTTGAACTTGAATTTGAACCAGTGTTTCAAACACAGTATGTTGGAGGCAAAGTGAAGTCAGTCAAATTGACAAGAAGAACGGAATTCAGGCGGAGACAGCCGAGGGAGAGAATGTCTCAGGAACTTTGCACTCTCGAAGGAGATTCGCGACCTTCCTGTCGACCTCACTCCTTCGCCTGCCCTAATCGCTCCGTTCAGCAACCAGTGACTTCGAGATCATAGTCACCAACCATCAAGTAACTATTGTAACAAAGGTTGATGTTCCGAGATTGTTTAAGGAGCTCATTTATTTCTGCAGTATAGGAAGAAGCTTTAATTATAAAAGAAGGATAAGCGACAGGGCGTCACTAGTCTAGGTTTAGAAACGGAGCATACGTAATATGTGAATTGCTTGTGGTTCATTCTCAGTCGGAATAAAATGAAGTGGAACATCGAAAGTTGTTCGAAATATTTGCAATACCTCCGACCTCGGTTTTAGCCCAAACGGCTTGCTGATATACTTGTAGCGAAGGCACTCGATGAGCAGTAAGCCTGTGCACATCTCTAGAGGTCGAATGGTTTAACTTGAACACTAAATGTGATGGAGAAAACGAGTGATCTCGGGCCGGCTCGAACCGCCGACCTTCTGTGTGTTAGACAGATGTGGTAACCGCTACACCAAAAGGTCGTTGGATTCTTGGTGCTCCTGCAGCAACATTAAGTACGTATGATATATGTACAGCGGTTGCAAAAATTTATTTTCCCCCTTATCAATGTGGCATGCGTTGCCAAGTTGAATAGCTCTAATCTGAAGTCACTTATGTCTTTTTTGTTTCTTTTGTTTTTTGTTTTTTTTTTGGAAATATTCGATATTAGCCGGGTAAGGATGGCCGGTGTGTGGCACTTTGCTGGTTGATGAAGGCGTGGATTTCTTCAAGAACCACATTCAGGAGCCGTCAGATATGTGGATTCACTTACTTATTTCGAGTTATTACATTGAAAATATCCTCCACCTTAACTCGTAGATAATTCGTTGACTGCAACTCCACACAACTGTGGTAGCCATCGACAAATGATTTTAGGCAATGGCCTGAGGTTAATATGAGCTCAAGAAGAACTGAGGTGGGGAAATAAATAGAATCGACCTCTAGATGAGTATATATTGATGAATTTTAACCCATTCAGCACTCCCTCCTTTGTTCCTTTAAAAAACTGAACGCGCTTATTATCACTCATAATGGCTACCATCGCTGATGTGTTTTCCAGAACTTTTATATCTCTAATGTTGAAAGTAATTTCTGTATATGTATATTTATTTCTTTTATTGAACATGCCATTGTGAATCGCATTTATTTTAATGCTTCAGTAGGACAGGAATTTTGAACCTAGTGACACCTTGAAGCGAAAACAAGTATTCGATAACTGAGCGAGCACTTCGACAGTGGCTAAGTTTTGCCACAAGCGCATCGCAAAAGAGAGACGAAAAGAGAGCGCGCGCGTATCGCATGAAATGCATGCGATATAGAGATTGGTATTGTTTTTTTCGGTCAGTGGCCGATCGGTCAGTAGCCGGCCGAATCATTGCATCCAAACTGGAAATCTGCACACCTCTTTGTGATGATCGAATAATACTTCCATCTCTTGTGTAATTTCTATTATAAGTTATTCGTAAGTTTATCTGTTGTAACTTAAATGTTGTAAGTTATTAACGGTTATTTCCTTACATAAAAAATTGCAGGTTATTAAGAGTTATTTTTTCTGACATAACTAGTTATAGTTTCGGTTTCAAAGGACGCTCTTTTTTTTCGTTCCTTCACGTCCAATGGAGTTGTCAGTTGCATAGAACCTTTTATGATCTACAAGGTGAGAACAAACCCGCCATTTTCGATTAAATGCCTCACAAGTTAGAAGAGTGGCGCGCTCGTTGGAGGCGTCATCTTCTACATGCTGTGATTCAGGGAGTGGCATGCTGCTGTTTTTTTATAGTTTACTTTTTTTCTAGTTTAGAATTTATGTTGTACTAGGTTGAATCTATGCATTTTTTACGATTCTTTATATCCAAAACAATCTAATGTTTATTGATGTTACATTCTCATATGATGATT
>QEWY01001292.1:1380-12403 GCA_006503575.1 Baylisascaris schroederi | reverse complement strand
GGAAGGGAGGAATGGCGGTGAGGATCTCATTTCTACTTTGAGCCGTTCAATATATCTCCATGTTGGGGTGGTTAAAATTTCCAAATCCTTATTTCATTTTGAATGCCTCGGAATTTTTGTTTAGACCTGGATGATAGGGAAAGAAGAAGCTTTTCAAGTTTCAAAACATTTTGATGCTTTTATGAGTAGAAAATAATTTTGGTTAGTCGATTGAGTATAGTGGGATATTTTCGGAGGGAGCCGTTCAACGTACTTTTAGTTGCTAAATTATTCTTAGGATGAATGCGGGAAAGAAAAATGTTTTTTTTATCTGGTCAAATTAAAAGCTTGCTGTCGTCGGTTTAGTTTTGGAAAATTGTTCAATTTATTCAAAAACACGTCAGAGTGGAGTTCATAGAAATACAAAGGAGATTTCGGCTAAGAAGAACATTTCATGGGCCCTTACCATATGTTCCCTTGCTGCCCGGCAGTAGAGGAGGCATTTTCGGAAAAAACGTATATGACCCATTCTATACTGATTGATATAGGCAGCAAAAGGTATGCATGTTGTGACTATATCGCGCATAACTCAATATGCACAATTCAGAAATTATTTTGTTTTAGTGAAACTGTTCGTCGATTTCGAGTAGTTGTGCTGGAAGGATTATGGAAAAAAAGAATAACGCTAGAAGCGATCTCGATCATCAGCCGTTGGAAATGCGGCAATCTCATTTTTAAATGGTTAGCTGTTAATTATTGTTGCATATTCCGTTCATATTTTGGCGGCCATTGTCAAAGATAACTCTTTTCTCCACCACTTCTATGGTATATGATCAGCAGAGACCAAAAGTAATTTTCGTGAATAAAAGGCATTGATAAGCAGCTAGCGATAGCTTTTATGGAAAATTTTCCTTGCCAGAGTAAGTAGTCATTGCATCCTCCCCGCTTCTTTTATTCGCTTCTAATCCTCATAGGCAATTGAGGGTTCTAAGCTAAGTTGGAGGAACCAATTAGTATTTTATTTCGAGATATGAAGAAAACGCTTATTTATTCGGGCATTATCGTTACGTCCTTTCTTCAGGGGGAGGGGGGGAGGGGAGGGGGTGCAACTCTCGTTGATTAATCCTATTCTATCTGAACCAAGTCCATATCATTTTTTGTAATCTCACTGCAAGCCAACACATCAAAAATGTGTAGCATTAGTTATTGTTTGTCTACCCGAGGAAAGGAACTAATTGGGTAGGGAACTGATTTATTCGCTTTGAATTTGCAAGATGATCTCATGTAGGCATATCCTTGACGATTTGATCTACTAATCGTCGCCATATTTGCTACATGATAGCCAATACCATTCACCACTAGCGTTATAACAATTTTCACAGATAGTTGCAGAATTTTGGAGATTACTTTCGCTCTCTTTTCTTAAGCTTCTTCTGTGCATGTTTTTCTTTCCTTTTTTTTTCAGCATAATCTCGTCCGTAATGAATGTTTCACTAATTATCTCTTGCATGAATTTTGATTTATTATCTTTGTTTATTTACACCATCCTTGTTTTACAACTCGCAAATCTTCTTTCGATCATTTGTGTTTCGTGCGTCTATGGCATAAACAATCATTTTGGAACCATTTTGCTAGGCTAGAATTGTTCGATACTTTTACTTTCGTTTCCTTCTATGAGCCTATTGAACATTTTAATGGCATATTTCATAACGAACTCGGAAGTACTTAATGCTTTAGACTTTTCGCTTTGCTTGAAATAGATTTTGTTTTGGTTGAAGTCAAGAAATTAAACTTTTGCTACCTTTATTTTGAATTTATGTTTAATTAGAAATAGAGAAAAAGTAGCTAAAACTTGAACCTTGAATTTTCATTCGTTGTGAGAACTTATTGATTTTATGCTTCCATAGTTCTTCAAGGTAAAGAATCCAGGGGTTGAAATATTAAAGGTATGAAATTGTTGCTACGGCGTCATAGTTTGCAGCTTAGTTGATCTGCAGTGCAAGTCACGCCTATATGTCGAACCGTGCTCTGTTTTTCCAGTCATGTGTCGAGTAATTCCGGTTCGCTGCAGCTTACGTCGACGAACAATGGATAAGGTGATCGTTGAATTATTCAAATTTTTTGAGCGATCGGCATCTTCGCTACTTCATGCAATCAGAGGTTAGCACTGGCTGTTTCTATCGCCATGAGCTTTCAACGATCATCACCAAAGATTTCATTCTATTTAATATTCGTTCCTTATTTATTGTGGTAGAAGGTAGGGTTGAGGTGAAGGATGGAAGAGCTTATGGATAAGAGTTGAAATATGGATACCACTTTTACTTCATGAGGTAAGTCCCAGCACATTTTGATTCTCACTAAAAATTTCCATCACCAAATTTTTGAAGGCGTATATTACAAGCGGTCTCTATAATTTTCCTTGAGTTTTTCTCCAGAGCTTATAGCCGATAAAGAATTTTTGGAGACCTCCTATATGTGAAGGTAATAAATGTTGCAGGAATGTGAGAATCTTGCGCAAGTAAAAGTGGAAGAAAGAGAGCTATCGCCTTGAAGTGTTTTGCGGCTTTCGAAGAAGGAGGTATGACCGAGACAGGGAGGAGGCGTAGGCGGTTCTCTTTTTTATGGGAATTTGTTGTCTGAGCTTTACATTAATGTATTTACATCATTCCCTGGTTTATGAAGTGATAGAAAAGTAATGGATTTTTGTAAAAAAAAAATCTGCGGAGCTTAATCTTGGCAGTATTTTATTAGACAGAAATTTTTCTTTTCGCTGAAAGGGAATACCATTTTGTGGTTACTCAGTCATTTCGTAAGTTGTCATTATTAAGCGAACAAGTTTCTCATTAGCCAAGCGAGCTTTGAAATTTTAAAATTGGTCTAAGTGTGGTTCAGCTCCCTTGGAACCACAACTTCACAGCTTCATTTATATTAAACTCTAATGTTCGAGTTCAATTTTATTTGGTGATCATATAGTTCACTTCCATTTGGTGATCACATGATGGAAAGTTTATTGTAGTGCAAATTTTCCCTTGAAAACGATCATGTCGAATTTCGATGGCAACAAAAATATAGATGAAATCAAGGCAATAGAGATTTAGCTGTCAGCTCATTTAGTTCTTTATAATTTTGAAGGCGGAGTTCGAGAGCGCGATCGTTGTTTTGTGCTAAGAGGTGTGCTTACAGTAGTCCATCATTTCGATTTCATTTCGAACATTTCAGAATACATGGATTTTTTCTATCTCGAATGCAATATAAAATATCTCACAAAGTTTCAGGCAGCGAATTTTCTGGATGGTTAAAACGATGAAAGGCCTGAAGAAGGTATCAGTGGTAAGAAGGCTGTGGAAAATGACGAAGCGAATGGACATCAACGGAAAGAGGTGTGGTCTTAATTCGTGCTACTGAGAGTTTATTGGCCGTTTCTTTCTTGAAATTTGCTCTTAGCTGAAAATATAATTTTCATGTTTGAAGTTGGTCGTGAGACTTACTCAAAGTTAGAAACTCTCATAAAAAATTGATAACGCAATTTGTCAAAACAGTGAACACTTTTGATAACACATTTGCCTGGATGAAAAATATTTCCAATTAGCGGATGCTTATAAAATATGTTTTTTTAGATTGAAGGCTTTTTTCGATTACCTTTCTCGTAAAAAATCTACCTTACATGCGGTGAATAGAGTTGAATGAGGGAGGCGATTGAGAGAATTTACATTTGAACTTTGATCCTTGATCTATGACCTTTTCCAATCTCTAGTCGTCTTTCTAATGGCAATGTGCCAGATATGCGTGGGAAGTATATCGTTAATATTCCACCTATTTTCTTACTCGTCAGAGAATAAACCTAGGAGGGGGAGAGCTGTTGTGTTTTTAATTCTGTCATTTTGATTAGCAGTTAGGACAATTTTTGAGGGCCTTGTTTACTTCTATGTCATAAAGTTGCACTTAGCATTGAATTTCAATCATTTTAACTGTTTGAGTTAAAACAATTTAAACGATTTGTGTTGTGGTGGATGAAATTTCCATCACTCAAATACTTTATTTTTTGCAGGTGCCAGACACTTCGTTGGTGGCAGTTTTGGTTACCAAGCAAACGTCATTAGTGGAAGTAAGAACTTTTAAAATTCTTCTAAAATATGTCGCCCCTTACATAACGGAGGGGGTTGTTCGTCGTTCGAGATAGAAGAGTTGAAGAAAGTTATTCTGCGTGCTGCTGAAAAAAATGACTTTTTTTTAACAGCAGGGAGATGATGTGAAAACACCCTTTTTAAACTGCATTCTTTTAGAGAATTGTATTTTTTTTTCCATGTCTTATTTTCCATTTCATCCAGAAAATAGTATGCAGCATACCCCTAAGTTTTCAATGAGAAAAATTGGATGTTGCGAATAAAGTGGTCTAGTTTAATGATCAAATTCACCGACATTATATAGGGTGAAATGAGTTAGCATTTGCAAGTGGCGAATTAGCATCGCATGTATTGCGGATTGTCATTCGCACATGCTTTTCATTTGTTTTTCGAAGGATTTCATTCCGTGATCTCATTGTTCGATGGGCTCTCAAGTGCTTTCCGCCTAGTATTAATCGAGCGTTTTCAGGTTGGCAGGAATACCGACTATTTAGTGGAATATTGAAATCGGGCGGAAGAAGCGGCTAGAATGGTCTTATCCGAGAGCTACGAGTCTACTGAGTATGCCGAGAGCGTTTCCCGCTTTATATTTCTGTGTTTTGCAATTGTATACGAGGCATATGTTTTTGCATTTTGTGCTTCTTTGTGATCTTCTTTATGTTACTTGTTGTTGCCGCATGCCGTTGTTTCAGCTGTTAATTTCTGGTATAATTGCTGTTATGCCTTGTGTTTCGCCACTCTCGGTATTTTAAGTGGGAATTTTATTGGTGATTTTGTGACGGGAGGAGGGGAGGTGATTTCAACTCGAAGTAGCTGGATCGAGAGTGGCGTTGGTTAAAGTTTTGCCTGTGCCGTGTTCACACTGAATGAGGCCGGTTGAAGCAGTAGGCCGCGATTGCATCCAGTGACTAAGGAAGTCCGCGCCAGTCCTTCAAATATCGCACTGGCCTATCTGCAGCACTGCAGACCACTGAGAGTTGCGGCCGCAGGGATCTCTGGTTACCTGCGTGATCTCAGATTAGATTTTCAAGCAATCTACGGTAGGAATCATTGCCGTCTTTTTCTGGGTGCAAAGTTACCGGCTGCGGTACCGTCTTTGGTGTGGCCCTGGTCGTGACATTCATCTTTGATTTCAACTGTTAATTTCTGGTGTGATTGCTGTTATGCCTTGTGTTTCGCCACTATCGCTACTGTGACGTAGGCCATGGTCGCGTACAATGACCGAGAGAGTCCGAGGCAGTCCTTTGAAAATCTCAGTGGCGTGTCTGCAACACTACGGATCGCTGAAAGTTGCGGCCATAGGGATCCCTCGTTAGTCTCCGTGGCCTCTGATTACGTTGTCAGGCAATCTGCGGTAGCCAGGTTGCAGTGTAATTCTTTTTTTTTCTGCCTAAGGGAGGCCAAATTTTTTGGCAGCTTGTTGAGGCAGTGCGGAAGCTGTCACGTTCGGCCTTGAGTTTTTCGTTAAACCATCGTTTTCCGGATGCGGTACGGTGTTCGGCGTGGCCTGAATCATGACGCTGTTCTTTGATTTCACGTGTGAATTTCTGGTGTGGTCGCTGCCATGCCCTGTGTTTCGTCACTCTCAGTATTTTAAGTGGGAATTTTACCGGTGATTTTGTGAGGGGAGGGGGCCGATTTCAGGTCGGATTAGCCGAATCGAGAAAGGCGTTGGTCAAAGCTTTGCCTGTGTCGTGTTGACACCGAATGAGGCCGGTAGGAACGGTAGGCCACGGTCGCGTCCAGTGAGTGACTAAAAGAGTCCGCGTCAGCTCTTTAAAGGTCGCACTGGCGTCTCGCTGGACCGCTGAGAGTTGCTGCCGCATGGATCTCTGATTAGACTGCGTGGCCTCTGATCAGCTTGTCAGGCAATCTTCGGCAGCCGCGTTGCAGTATACTTCGTTTTCTTTCTGCCTAAGGGAGGCGGGGTTTTTCGCAGTTTGTTGAGACAGTTAGGGGAGCTGTCACGCTCGGACCTTGAGGTTTTCGTTGGACCATTGCCGTCGTTTTCTGGCTGAATGTACCGGATGTGGCACGGTGTTTCATGTAGGCTGGGTCGAGACGCTCATCTGTGATTTCTGAAGTAGTTCGGAGGTTTGCAAAGCTTGACAAATTCACCTGCGGCAGGCATTTGAACTAACGTCGACACATTTTGGCGGCTTTCGGGAGTTGGTGCGGTATGATCTTCTGTCTGCATGTACGTGGTTTCTAGCGACATTTGGTGGTTGGGTGTGGTTGATTTTTTGATCGACACAAATTCTCCAAAGGCACTCAAAGATCAGGGGAGGGCAGCGAAAGTTTGACCTGCATGTCTTTGGTGGCGTTCCGTAGTAGAGAGCAATGGATTTTGGAGTTTCTGGAGTCATCCGGGGGTGGCTGTAGTAGAGTTTCTGATCTACGCGTAGAAACCGGTATATAGGGTCACTCAATGTACACGTTCAATATCCTCTGACGGCATTCATATAGGCATTCAAAGGACGGGAGGGTATTGAAGTTTTGACCTACGCGTGGAGAGTCTTTGGGAGCACAAGGAGTTGCGAACGATGAACTGACATAAGTGTTGATAGTCTTTGGAGTGCTCGGGATTTTGTTGATACGATTTTGATCTACATATTGAGTTTTCGAAGGCGCTTGAGCACTACTATGGTCGATTTTTTGGTCTATACGTAAACTCATTTCGACAGTATTTGATAAGTGGAAGTGGTGAATTTTTGAATTAAATGTATATTCTCCTTGGTGATATGTTGATGGTAAAAGGCCGAGGGTCTTCCTTAAAAGTGTTGGTCAACTGCAGATCCACAACAGATATAGCTTGCGGTGGTATCCAGGCGTTGCTACTGATTCGAGCTCTATGAATGAGAATCCACTATCTTGGTTTGCGGATGCATTCTCATAGGTTTTTCGTAGCTTTTTTCTTTAAAAGGATGCAGAACGGCGAAAATCAATAGAATGTTCCTGAGCAAGGTACTCTGATGAGCAAGGTGCCTCGCCTTCCTGTCATTGCTTGAGTTGGCGAACGGGATCCGAAGTTCATTCCACGAGATTGTTGTGGAGTCTATATTTGTCTAGCAAAAACAGAATATTCGCAGTAGGGAATGTAATACCTGTACACAATTTTCGCTGCCGATACAACAACATCTCGTATCACAGGTGGATCCCTACTATTTGCCCGAATCAAGGTAGATCGCAAGTATGATTGCTGTCTGGGAAGAAATCCCGATGATAGCCTCCTGCAAAAGCAACATCCTTCCCGATATGTCAAGAAATAAGACTGTTAGTTCCCTTGGTAGGAATTTCCACTGCAAAGCAAAGGTAAGAAATATTTGCAACATTGGAAGCCTCAAACCGCGACATCAGTAAAGTCCAGATACTACGTAAGAGATACCTGACTAGGCAAACCCGTAGAAAGCAACTGCCCACACTCAAGCTTTCGCAGCAATTTCGTTGCAGTGCAAATTCCAGTGCAAATTCGGTCACTGTACGTTATGTGTGTGTGCATATCTAAGGCATGGCGTGCGGATATGTGTGTGGTGTTCGTAGGTGCACGTGCATGCTTTGTTTGTGGATGTCTGTGTCTGGTATGTATGATGTGTGTTGTGTACACTGCAGACACCACATAAAAAATGTTAGTGCTTCAGAACTCACATAAACCGTATCAAGTTAATAAATCAACAATCCGAGGGGCTCTCGTCCATATGCGAAAATATTAGGTTATCGGTTATATGGCATCAAAACCGCTCAGGCCACATTGGTTCGAATGATGGAGTGCAAAGTAGGACTGAGACACGTGGGGTACACTTATGCTTTATTGTTTATTACAATCAGCTCCTGCTTCATTGTTCATTGCTTCGCTTTTTTTCGAGCACCGCTGATTTGTGCACTGCTTCCGTGTATTTTCCTTAGTTTTTATGTGAATATAGTAATGTACAATTCTTCAAAGGTTGGATAAAACATAAAATCGGAATACGGTAAGGGACAAACCACATCTGATCACTTTTAGTGTAGTCTCTGCGGGATGAATAACAGATGTGGTGCGATGCCATCTTCTATAAACATAATTTAGTATTATTACGGAAGTAGCATGTCCATCAATAAAGCGATTGAATGCTCAAATTCGTTTTTATTCGTATGGATGTCGTCTACGAAATTGCAGTGGCGACGGTGCAATTTTAGTCAATTCCACGTCATATAAGAAATTTGTCTTGTAGGAAAGTTCTCGTTTTTGTCTCAGCTTGTTAATTATTCCGGTACAGCTTTTAATGTTGTTTAAAATATTTTCAAATTCGCTTTTTGAGTCTTGCTCCCTTACAGTATATTTTCACGTTTATTGGGGCGATTTATTCCCTAGTGACCAGTACCGCGTCGCTCGCCGGAGATGCGCGCGATCTCCCTTCGTCTCTCTCATGCGCTTGCGCTCGTGGCAAAGTGCGTCAGCTCCCCCCTCCCCCCCAAAGTAGGCGTTTTTGAATTTTAGCGCTATTCCATTCCCCGGATGATTTTAAACCATGAAATGTTTTTTCAAACCTTTGTCAATTTTTTCAAAGGTAATTTAGGTTTATTTTAAGGTTCGAAAAAGTTTTGAGCTTATTCTCCAATACTTTCGCTTATGGTGGCTGAGATTGTTTCTAAGGCGCATTCTTTTTATGTGTCAATATATCACTTGATCACTTGATAGGCCGGATTATACGATGAGGCACCGAAGGAGGATTTTGCAGCGGGTGTCAATATATACTCGTTTGAAAATTCTAGTTTAAAGTCACACGCAGAACTCATCGTTTTGTGACCACATATTTCAACGTTACAGCTCAACATTTCCGAAATTACAGGTGAGCGAGCATTGTTGACAAGTATAAGCGCTAGGAAATGCACTAAATTGTTTAGGTAGTGTCTTCAAGGGCTTTCAGTTTTAGCGGAGATCGAAATCTGAAGTTCATAGGAAAGAAGGGTTCTAATCAATGAGAAACAATTTTTACGGGCTGATCTAACCGATCGACGAACGTCTTCCACATTTGAGTTACCTGTATGCTTGAGGTGTGTTTCGGCGTGTGTGTCTCTATATTAGTGATCCTGTCTTGTTGAATAAAGGTATGTTGGACTCGTCTCAATCAAGCGAAAATTTTGTCTCTCAAATTTCGCTTTCCCTACGATACATTTCCGGATATATTGCGACGGTTTTATTACTAGGTGACCAGGACGCATCGCTGGCCGACGATGCGCGCGGCCTCTCTCAGTCTCTGTCGTACGCTTGCGCTTGTGGCTAAGTGCACCAACATCTTTGAGCGTTGTATTTTGCATGAAAAGGATTTACCGGTATTGCGATCATGAGTTTTATTGAAGTTTTGTTAGTGGAGAAAGGAATTGATTTTAAAAGTAAAGTTCTTTTCATCTCAGGGCATTAACGATTGTTTAAGAGCTTTTTAATGCTCTTTCAAATATGTTGAAATGCGTTGTTGGAACGTCGCTTCCTTACCATATATTTGCACGTTTGTTGCGACGATTTATTTCCGAGTGATAAGTATACCGCGTCGCTCGCTGGAGACGCGCGCAGTCTCTCTCTGTCTTTTGTGGCGAAATGCGTCAACCCTCACCCACTTCGGCATCCAAGCGAGCACTAAGTGTCGCTCACTCCGTTGCAAGCGTTAGAAAATGCGACGAATATATGCGTATGCGCGCGTCTTCTAGCGCTTCACGCTACGCATAGTTCAGTCGATTCCTGTGCGTGCGAATTGCGGGTATGGTTTATTAAGTGGGTTGGGCGCATCTGTATGGTATCGTTATATGGAGTGTGTGAACCTTATTTGTTGAGTTTGTGGAATACGATGAGGTTGTAACGAGAATGTATTGGGCGGTTTGTGGTATCCCTGCAAAAGAATGGGGGGGGGGGGGGGGGGGGGGGGGGGGGATATATATATTCCATCGTTCTAGTTTCATTCGTGCACCAAAAAATATTCAACTTAACTCTGTGTATACTATGCTGAAAATGTCGAACCTGGCAGACCGACCGCAAACGTCGATTTAAACATAGGTGTTGTGTTCTTTTAACAGGTATTGTTTAGGTTTTTATGTGTTGACCACACCGCTTTGGAGGTATACTGTGGTGATTTACGCCGTAGTTGTTTACTCGTAAAGTATTAAAAAATTCCTAGTTTGTTGATATTGCAGTTTAATGGATGGAAATATTTCTGCGATTGTTTCCACTCCTCTTTTGCCGCCACCCACACAAAATGGTTAGTTGCTATCGTTTTTTGTACCAGTTGGAATATTTGGCTTTTTGAAGAATGCTAGATAACGGTAGAAATTCGCACTTGGAGTTACAATATTGCTTAATTTATAGGTCTTTTGCCTTGTGGCTTTCGCAGTTTTTCCAATGCTGTGCATCCGTATTGTCCTTTATCAAGCCGTTCCTCTTCACCACAAATCCTTGCATTTACGTTTTGAAGTAATGGGGGACGGAGGTTTGAAACATTTCTTCAATCGTTTTGTGGTACTTAGAACCTTGTAGCTATTTAGATGAGTAAAGCCAACCTCAGCGATAGAATCGGTCATGATCGTTGCAGTCATAAATCTTATGATAGCTGAATATTTTTAATAGGACTTCTCAAACGTTTTTTGAAGAGGAGCTGCAAAATTGATCTCAAGCATTTTGCTTATTTCTTTTTATCACTTTCACCCTATGCTCTATTATCATTTTATTTTTCTGTGCTCATAGAATACAGGCTGGGCTTGATATGTCGCTGACATTTAATAGTGATGTTCATTTCTTCATAGCCATACAGAATATAATGCTTCCTTAGTTAGGGCATATTAGGGAAAATTGGTGATGGCCATTCCTTCAGGGGGCGTCCTCACTTTTTAACTCTCCTCCTAAATCGCTTATGAATGTTACAAGTCTAGTTCATTTGGTGGGAGGGAAGGGGGGG
>QEWY01001214.1:1274495-1311445 GCA_006503575.1 Baylisascaris schroederi | reverse complement strand
AACCCTAAGCCCTAAGCCCTAAAGCCTAAACCCTAAGCCCTAAACCCTAAACCCTAAGCCCGAAACCCTAAACCCTAAGCCCGAAGCCCTGAGCCCTAAGCTCTAAGCTCTAAGCTCTAAGCTCTAAGCTCTAAGCTCTAAGCTCTAAGCTCTAAGCTCTAAGCTCTAAGCTCTAAGCTCTAAGCTCTAAGCTCTAAGCTCTAAGCTCTAAGCTCTAAGCTCTAAGCTCTAAGCTCTAAGCTCTAAGCTCTAAGCTCTAAGCTCTAAGCTCTAAGCTCTAAGCTCTAAGCTCTAAGCTCTAAGCTCTAAGCTCTAAGCTCTAAGCTCTAAGCTCTAAGCTCTAAGCTCTAAGCTCTAAGCTCTAAGCTCTAAGCTCTAAGCTCTAAGCTCTAAGCTCTAAGCTCTAAGCTCTAAGCTCTAAGCTCTAAGCTCTAAGCTCTAAGCTCTAAGCTCTAAGCTCTAAGCTCTAAGCTCTAAGCTCTAAGCTCTAAGCTCTAAGCTCTAAGCTCTAAGCTCTAAGCTCTAAGCTCTAAGCTCTAAGCTCTAAGCTCTAAGCTCTAAGCTCTAAGCTCTAAGCTCTAAGCTCTAAGCTCTAAGCTCTAAGCTCTAAGCTCTAAGCTCTAAGCTCTAAGCTCTAAGCTCTAAGCTCTAAGCTCTAAGCTCTAAGCTCTAAGCTCTAAGCTCTAAGCTCTAAGCTCTAAGCTCTAAGCTCTAAGCTCTAAGCTCTAAGCTCTAAGCTCTAAGCTCTAAGCTCTAAGCTCTAAGCTCTAAGCTCTAAGCTCTAAGCTCTAAGCTCTAAGCTCTAAGCTCTAAGCTCTAAGCTCTAAGCTCTAAGCTCTAAGCTCTAAGCTCTAAGCTCTAAGCTCTAGGCTCTAAGCTCTACGCTCTAAGCTCTAAGCTCTAAGCCTTCAGCCCTAAGCCCTAAGCCCTAAGCCCTAAGTCCTAAGCCTAAGCCCTAAGCCTAAGCCTAAGCCTAAGCCTAAGCCCTATGCCTAAGCCTAAGCCTAAGCCCTATGCCTAAGCCTAAGCCTAAGCCTAAGCCTAAGCCTAAGCCCTAAGCCCTAAGCCTAAGCCTGAGCCTAAGCCTAAGCCTAAGCCTAAGCCTAAGCCCTAAGCCTAAGCCTAAGCCTAAGCCTAAACCTAAGCTTAAGCCTAAGTTGGTGGTGGCATGCAGGACAGTGGTTTAGTGGAGCGTTGGCTGGCTCGGGGGATGAAATAGGAAAGTCCCGATCTCTTCAAACAGCTATTTTACAGTTGGTTATGGCTTTCGTTTTGGTTGTCATTCCCTTCTAAGCTAACGTCATACTGCTAACAAAGCAATTCTTTGCACATCGTCCTCTGCCCGTTCCAGCTGTGCAACGAGAGCACGATATTACCCGCACTATACGGATTTTTGCTTGCCACTGCAGATGGTCGAACACTGTTTGTAAGCACTCAGCAGTTTCACGTATGCAGTAACCCTAATCTACATGGTATATGCACTGTATTCACACTGCTCTAAAGTATTCACCAATAAACTGGTGATGGGGATGATGGTGGAGGGGAGAAGATCTACTGGTTCCATGGTGGTATTTCGCCATACTCACAGTTTTCCCGCTAATTTTGCATATAAAATAAAATAACCTGTAGGTAACTCCTAGATAACTACAGGTAACTGCAAATTCTCTAGAGAAATTCCACTCATAAAAGGTCGCAACTTCAACCCCTCGCCTTCAACAATCCCACAACGTCCATATTAAAGGGTTACGTCCAAAGAGCAGCTCATTCGAATTAGTTGCTGCTGTCTCATTTCGTCACAGCTAATCCTTACGCTACACGCAGTCGTTTTGCTCGTGCACAGCGCGTGAGCGTTATTGCATCAGCAGGTGGGCTGGTTTTTCCGGCGATGGCGGTGGTCTCCCTTCCACGGGAAGGGTGAGTGGGAATGAAGGCAGGCACCTTATCCCCCGGTTGGTCCTGAAGACTCATGGGCTTGGTTTTACCCGCATGTTATTTTACCGTGGTAGCAACTGCAAGACCACGTAACTAGCAGCCGACGGAAGTTCCCGTACCCGGTCTTAATATGCACCACAATTCGTTCAATGAGCATATGTGCCAAGTGTTCAGTAACGATGCAACTTTGTAACGATAGTCAAGTGCAACAATTACCCACCAGCAGTAATTCCCATCCGACCACCTCGTAATTGCTAACCACCCGGAATTTTACACCCAATCTATTTTCGACAATGTTAACCTGAACCTTTGCAGTCACCACGGTTCGCCACCCGAATTCAAAGCAACCGAAAAGCTTGAACTCAAGCTGGAACTTGCATACGAACTTGCACAATATTGCACGCAACGTTTAAATTCTGTGCTCGAAATGATTGTTTGAACTTTTCCACGTTGTCGACAAGTGGTCGGCAATAGGTGCGTCTATCAACGATAAGTGTTCAACTGCTTCAGAACTAATGCACCAAAAAAAAAAAAACGTGAAACATGCAGCAATGAAGCGACGATGTTTTGAGCTACAACTGCGTGCATAAGTACATAAAAATGATGAGTAATTATATTTATTGCTTTTTTTTAATGTGTTTATCGTTTGTTAGGTATGGCGTTGTTGCACGTCCGAAGTTTGAAATGCAATTTGCATGTGAGGTATACTTTGTTGTTGTTTTATCATTGCAAGTCAATGCTTCATGCATGATATGGTTTATTTGTGTATTAATTAGTATGAATATTTTAGTGATAGCATCGTAGATGTGATCGTTGAGCAACTTTTCTTTTAAGTTTTGCATTTCGAATAAAATTTCCACTCTTGAAACGTTTTCTACAATTCGGTAAAATGTGGTCCATCAAATGACTGAAGTAACGAATGCAGCAAAGGGCTAATAGCTTGCAGGAAACAATTTGCCAAGTTGATAAATGTTGTGTGCTTGCCTTATTAGTATGGTTTCGGTTTGTGAGTTCTCAAGTTGAACGCCTGGATTTCGTTGGTAAACACTTCGGTACGATTCCGAACGTGCTAAATGAATTTCTGATTGGGAAGGGCTGTCGTTTTGGCATGAACTTTTGCTAACATATCGGTTCACAGTTAAACGTTGAGCATTATGCGCGGTTGTTTTTTGTATTCTCAATGTGTGCATTTAAATTCTCACTTCTCGTTTATTTCGAATGCATTTCAGAAAGCGCTCAGTGAATGAGATGTGCAAATCCGTGGCTGAGCCATGAAACAGGGGGACCCGTGACTCCCGGCCAAGCGAGTAAGGATTGGCGATCTGGCAACGCCAGTGAGGAATCTGTGGCTCTTTGTTCACAAGATTTGGGGAATCCGTGGCCGCATACGCACAAAGTTGAAAAGTGTTATGTTAACGTTTTTGAAATGTAGGCTCATTTGTCCGCAAAACAAAGTGAAAAATTGGTACAACACATAAGAGTGCAAGGTTACTATCAGTACCGCACAAGATCTTCAAAGTGTTGAAAGGGAGGATTCTACTCTTGTGAGGCAGCGCCCACGGATTCCTTTCAGTGAGAGGGGGTGGCAGGGCCACGAATCTCAGTATTTCATGGTCGGGCTATGAGGCCCAACTGTGGCTTTGCCAGATACCCCACCTCTTAAAGAAATTGGCTTGGTACGTTTTAATCACGATTGACGTCAGCGAGAATGCAGAAACTCAATAGTAAGACAAGATAGTCTATTTCTTAAGAGTTTAATGTTGAAAGTTTATCGAATCTCTCCTCTCTAAGATGTTCAAATATACGGAGCATGGCTTTCAAGGCGTTTTTAGTTGCTTCGCTATAGCGGAAATAATTCAACCACTCGATGCAGGTCTGACGAAGATCAAGAAGTCGGCTGGCAACGTTTCTGTGTCTTATGGTAGTGGATGTTTTATTTTCATCAAATGCGCTGCGTTTGTATTAATGAAGAATGGCATAACTGCGCCGAAAATTTAGGGATAGCCATCCTGAAATTAAGTAATTTTTTTATCATTATTATCTATGTTATAATAGGGATGCTTCCCCTCCCCCTTTCCACCCGCCCAGGCATGAAAGGTTAAAAAAAGCGTAGCAGTTGCAATGTGCTTGCAATGCACCTTTGAAAATAGTGTTCAGAAAGTAGGACTGGGTATGAGCGGATTTGCTGATAGCAAAAAGATAGCAAAATGACGAAAATAATGACCAAGTGACCAAAATAATGGCCAAAAGATAGGATTGGATGTGAAGAGTATATGTGTATTTATATATATGTGCTCATTCGTGGCACAATGTAGATGTGTATGTGTGTATGGATCTATACAGTTCTTGGGATTTGTTCGGCTGATAAGGGTAAATTTTAGGCACTGTAGGGTGCTGTTGTAAGATTGATGCATTCATTGACTAGTGAAGGGCCCCTTGATTAACTTCAGTTATTCAATAGTGGTCGATAAGAGGACGCATCAAGCAGAACAAGGAAGTTGCCCTTAAAATTGTACATTGCCTGCAACCCTTCCATAACAGCTCCGTCAGGCTGGATGACCACAGCTGGATTCCAGATGCTTTTATTTGTAGACAGTATTCACGAGAACCTTTCTGATCGCTTGCCATGCTGTTTTGCTAATTTTTGTGAGAACGCACTAAAACGACTCGACGTTTATGCATCTTGCGAGTGATAACAGCAACGATGATGAAATAGTTTTGTGATTGTGAAGGTGTTTATTATGGTGTGAAAGTGAAGCAACAATCATTCGACTTCGATTCCGCTGCGCAGGTACCCGTTTGCTTTCTCACTATGAGTAGCGAATTTGGATTGCACATCGATTGGCTTGTTGTCTTTCGGATGATAGGCATTTTAGCTTTGATGTCGAGGGGAATAGGTCAATTTCGATATCACCAAAGCACGGATGTAGGCTAGGTGGGATGCTCTATTATGCATAGATTCAACAACGTTGTGACAGTTTTTAAACTGTCGGCTGGAATTTGGCTAGGATTTAATGGGATGCAAGGGGGAGGGGGAGGGTTTAGGTAAATTTTGCTTATGTTCGAACAAACAGCTGGAGAGATAGGATTGAAGTATAATAGAATTCAACACAAGTTGCTTAATAGCAGCATGCCTAGGTGTGACCTAGAACATTTCTTATAGCTGTGCTACCTTTAAAAAAAGAAAAAAAAAACCAGTTCGGCGCAGTAGCATAACAACACCTGTCCCTCTTGGTGCAGCCTGCAGAAGTGCCCAACTTTTCTTGGCTCAGGTTTTTCGCAGCCAGTTCTTTTTTGTTGCAGTACGTACTATCAGGCTTATTTGTAAGTGATTTTGTGTACTCGTACAATTGATTGATGTATTTTGCTAGAATCTATCAGGCTTATTTGTATTTTGCTAAAATCAAAATAATTGTCGTTGCTTCTTTTCATTGTTGATATTTGTTTATTAAAATTTGAAAGAAACATTTTGGGGATCTGTATGTCATAGTACGAAGCATTAGTTGAGGATCAACGCGGTGACTAAAGGAATTTTTGCGAAAATGATAAAGAAGGCAGTTTTATCGGCCAAATTGCTATATAAGAGTCGTCGATGTGTTGTTTAACTTGATGCAGAAAATTCGTTATCATCTTTTTTGGAGTTTTATACGTATCTGGGCATATGTTGGAAAATAAGCAGCAGAAATGAATCGAATCGCTGAACAATGTAGCTAATAAATTTGGAAAACGCGGTAATGAAGGGAATGTACAAAGGCTAAAATGGAGGGTTGCATCATTTTATCGAGAAATGAGTTGTGCAGCTTATTTCCACTATAATATGATGTGGCCTTCTCGGTTGTATGTCCGCTTTTTTCTTAGATGATGCATTTTAATGACATTTTTTCTTAGTTTAACTTCCGATCGGGTATGTTTGGTTGATGTTGGGACTGAGTGGATGAGTACCATTATCTATATTACTAGCTAATCTTCAAACTTTGCTACAGGTGAATTTTTGCTGACATTCTTGTTTATAATATTTTATTGGTAAGATGTAGTCAGGTTTCATCTGTGCCATTTGAGAAGAGAATTGTTCACGATTTTGGTATTTTTGCAAATTGTGAACGATAGGCTGAAATATTTGCTGATTAGACATCTGGAAAAATCTTCCAGCCGTAGTTTTTTTTCGTTCAAGCATAAATCGTCACGAAAAAGCGCGCTGCTTATCTACTTCCACATCATCATTGATTTTATATGTACTGAGGGCATATGTCGTCTAGCCCAGGTCCGCTGGATTTATCAACACACTTCATTTCAGTGTAGAAGTAGAGAGAATCTTCTCGGTACTTCAATTCATTCGGAACAGCTGGTTCGGAAAGCCGAAGATTACTTCAAAGTTATAGAGATTCGTTTGATGGCGGTTAGAAACGGAATGACCTTCGTCGATGTAAATAAGGGATCGTATGATTCTTGTGCGTTATCATCGTTGTGCACCATATAGAACGCTTCATTTCCTACTAGATTATTGCTGCTAAGAGTTGTGGGAAAAACGGTCGATCGGTTTCTGATGTATTCGACAAAACTTATAGCGTTGGAGGTGTTTACCGCAAGCGCGGTATTCGCTGTTGTTTTCCTCCTTTTTTTGTTCTTCAACTAAGTTTGAATATTGTTGCAGCGAAAAATTGTAGGAATCTTCATGTGGTCCTTACTGAAGATTAAACACCGCGCAAAAATTTCTTGTTGAGCATTTAAAAAAAAAATTTTTTTTTATTGAGGATAAATGAGCATTATTCATTCGATTTCTTCGCTTATTAACCACATTCATGAGGTGTGCTTCCTTTTTTTTGTGTTAATCTAATCGTGATAGCGTTTATCGTATTCAAAATGTGGTATCTTAGTTTCGATTTGCGCATTTTACAAATAATCCACTATATTGGCAATCACTGATGCGTTGATGAATGCGGATTGTTGATTTTTTGTTGAAATGTTGCCGTTACAGTGGGCCGAATTCGGCACTAATCTTCGATGGTAACATCGAATGTTGTTTTATTCTGCTGAGTATAAAAACGACAATTTTCCACTGCATCAATTTGAATGGTTGCATATATATTGAGTACACGGCAGGCAGTTGCTGAGAGTATTATTTACACCCATATATTCGCTCAGTATGAGTCAATCCATGAGTTAGGCCAGTTAGGCCTCAATCTGAGGTAAAAAATTTTGCCGCAGCTTAAAATATATATATATATATATATATATATATATTTATATATATATATGTTTACGATGCATGTACCTATACCTCCATATATAGCATATACGTGGGTACACTTGTGTGTGTAATATGTGGTGTTATATACACGTGCATATGGTATAGTTGTGCATATACGTAGACATGTACATATGTGCAGACTCATATGTATATACACATATGTTTATACATGTGCATGCTCATATATTTATATGTCAATAGGTCTATTAAGATTCATTGTTTGTTCGTTGCTCTATAAATTGTTTGTTCGGCCGTAGTGTTGCATTTTACTTCTCAAGCTTTCTTTTATGGATGGGTTATTCTTGATTTAGTGAATCAGATGTCGTAGTTATCTGTCTTGGAAATACGTGCTTTACTGTAGGTAGTTTTATTTATGCTGTTAAGAGAAACTGTCCCTTTCCGGTATCGAAACGAAATGATGCCCACCTCATTTTTCTGTTGAACGCCGAGAGAGTTGCACCACCCTCATCTCCGTTCCCTCCCCTCCCTACCCTCCCTCTCCAATATACACATATATACATACACCTACTCCATTATTCGATATCTTAAATAACTCGATGCAGTTTAAGTTCAAATACATAGAGCAGAAAATACTCCGTAGCTTTAAATTGCAGTCTGCGCACCATCACCATCATTTTTTGTTTTGTTTTGTTTTGTTTTCGGATCCAATGCATAAGCGTTTCAAATACATATTGTTGCGAAATGCGTTTCGCAACTCAGAAAACTTCAAAAATTTCTACGACTTATTTAGAAAACGTTTTTCCAGTGATTTCGACAACCTACATAGGTTGGCTTCATCCACTAGATGCATCCAAGTGTGGCGAATGTTTACCAGAATGTAGCGCTAACTATTAGAGTGCTCCCAAACTCGCTTTTTAATCACTCAGCTCGCTGTAGAATTTTTTTCCTCCATTTCCTGTTTTTTCTGGTCTTTGTTTTCTATTTCTTTTTTTCTGCTTTTTTGTTTCATTTTATTTTCCTTCTGTTTTCGAATTCTAAATCCTCTATTGCCTCCATCTAAGAAATATTGATTTTTGCTTTTTTTTGCAGCTTAAATCTTTTCACGATTTGCATTCGTTATCGCTGAATGAGTTATCTTCATAGTGCTGTCGATTGAATAATGTGTTTCAGGTTGCACGAAAGGTGTTCACTTTGTTGAAGATCGCGTGCTGAAGCATTCTTTGGGTCGGTAAAGGGAACTCTATCACGAGGGTTGCTGAATCTGTTTCGCATCGAAGGCTTTGAGAACGACGCGATCGCTTTGTTTACGATGGATACAAGCATGAATGTTTCAAGTGCAAGCGATGCGCACGTTGCAGTACGTTTCCATTGGTCACGTTTGCTTTATGGAGTTTCCTGTTTCTATGCTTAGAAACTATGCACTTTTTTCATTTGCTTTTGAAGTTCCCTTGAATACATAGGTATGAATGCGTTGTTTTTTCTAAAGCGCAGTAAATTCAAGCCATAATTGAACAGGTTTTTTTTTCCCTTTATTGGAGAGGAGAGAGGGAACGGAGTCGCACAGGGACTGGAGGAAAGTGAAAAAAGCATAGCCATGCCGAGGGAAAGCGGAATATGCAGGTCACCACGATCACTCCTAGTTCTGAACGTGATTCGTTTAGTTGGAGTCTACTTGCCTGTGTGTCACATAAGCAATGGAATACGGCCCTAGCTAAGCTTGCTGAAGCGATGAGGTACTCTATATAAGAAATATTAATATAAGCAAATTAGGTCTTACTTTGAATTTGCGCTTATTTTCTATGGAATTTGTGCCGTGATTCTGTTAGCTATTATTTTATGTGGGATTCGCATTTTTCACTCGAGTGTAGCGTTGAATAGTTATCGCTCAGAACTAAGCAAAGAGGTGAAAATAGCGAGCAATTTTGTTTGACTCGTTGCATTGTTTTGCCAACTATGCTGATCCTTTGTTTCATTTGCCAACAGCAAATTGGCTTCTAGAGGTCGAATGAAGGTATCAGTGAAGGGGATGTGGATTCAATGGAAGGTGCAAAAAATGCTCCGCATGGTCATCAGACATCTGAGTTTATGTTCAACCCGAGTGACAAAGATAAGGAGGTGTGTGAGCGTCTCAAGAAGCTCTACCCATACGTCGATCAAGAGGTTATTCTTATCCTAACCAGTGTTTATATTTATTGTTTGGGGGGGGGGGGGGGGGGGGGGGGGGGGGGTGGGGGGGAGGGATGACCGAACTTTTATTCGGCATTTATTCATGCTCCACGTTGTACTTGAAGTTTGTTGAGCGCAGGGGTATGGAGTGCTACAATTCTGATACTTCGAGAGCAGTAATGTAGGGACTAGGTTTGTCGGTGAGCAGGCGTTACCGATAAATTGGTCGAATCAGCAGTACAGCAATATTCGAGGCTGCCTTGCGACAACACTTGTGGGCAGCGCATAGAATAGGTACGTTAGCTTGCAACACTGTCGTCGTTTCGTCAACTGCTTAATGCGCTCAAGCCAGGTGAAGGTGATAGCTGCGTTTTGTGTTTAAAATAAGTACGAGTTTGGTTGACTGCAGAAAACTCCTTTGCCACGCTTTTGGAGCGCACAAGACAAATGCACCTGGCTGCTCATATCGAACGACGCACTTCGTGTCACCTATAGTGGTAAGCTGTTTTATTCATCGGCGTTTCGTTTAGGACCATTTGCAGTTGTAAACAATTTACATTTAGAGGTAATTGTGCACATAATGATCATTCTTCGCCTTTTTTGGCGTCGTTTTCGGAGGTGATGCTTGTCATGCCCTATTTTGAAGGTTTCGATACGTTATACATGGCCACCGCTCTCACACCAAAAAATGGATGCATGCGCATCCAACATCTTAGTCACACTTGTTCAGCAATGGAATCCGAAGTTCACAGCCTATTGCAAGTTTCGATTTAGAGGCGCTACCTCTTTTCCCTCTGTCAAAAATTTTCTGGTTTCGAATACGAGTGCAAAAAATTTCTGTTGATTCGTTGAAATTGAAAAGTTCATAAGCGAGTGCATTCTTGCTACACCATGATCTCTTGACCAGATAAGACCATTTTAGTGTTCGACTGCTACCGTCCTTGTAAAGTGTCATCCAGCTACTATCGGTCAAAAAATTCGACTAGATAAGCCCATCTATAGCTGCAGCCCTTCTCGCGACTATGCCCAGTTTTTCGCTTGTATCAAGTACAACACTTTCCACAATATTTTGTATTTCACATTGCCTGCCATGAGATCATAAGTGCACTAGTTTGAAAATACAAGTATACATAATGTACAGTGGTTTCTAATATTAAAAAAAAAAAGTGGTGCAACACTCATTGCAAAGAGTTGCATAGTATTGTTTCACTTCTTTAAAAAGCCAAGAAGCTCAATCGGAATCGTAGTTTTGAATTCATTTCACTAGCAAACTGTATTGTGCCTTTTTTACACAACATCTGGAGATGTAATTTATACGCTTATTTCTTTCTTTGCACTCTTTTTATTGACTTCACTTGTTTTTGCAGAAACGGCTAGAAGCTTCCTACAGTTCATGTAGACCATACAATTTTGCCTTTCCGGTAGGGTAATCGCCATTCGTGCAGTACCTCTCTAGTGCATTATATATTAGGACGTAAGGGTTATTATTTTTCATGATGTTGGTTACGTCTTAACGTGTCTGATGTCTGTGAATGCGAACTTATTGTCAGCGTTGCTGCGAGAACATAATGTAACGCTTTATGAGGAACTCATTCGAGAGGGTTTCCGATTGAATCTAACGCATGCTTTCTTGCACTCTAAACATTGTTGAATTCTTCTTGATGTGGCCAATTTGCAGTTTGCTCACTTTTTTTCATTTTGCTAATTACCAACTAGGTTGTACTACCGTTTGCAGGAAATTTGGCTTATTCAGTAAACTTTTTTATAGTTATCTCCTCTTCCTGGAACCTGGTATTTTGTCTTCCATTAGATTTGAATCGCGACCCACCATTCGCACTGGCTAATATAGAGCATTGCGTGATACACTTTTGGAAGGGTAATTGAATTGATGTGCATGTATTGCTTAATTTTAATAACAATTATGCCGTTTAGCGAAGTATTTAAAATGGAAGCTGGTTTGTTTCATTGAGGTCAAGGAAAGAACCCGAAGGATGCAGGAGCGGTGCGATCCAATCATCCGATCCCAGTGACATGTGGCGTTTTCTACTTCGAGGTGTTAGTTGTTTCGAGCGAGAATGACTGCTGCATTGGTATCGGATTATGTGAGAAAAACGTCGACCTCAATCGATTGCCAGGTTTTTAATTCTTTTTTTTGCTTTTCATTAATAAAATATTTAGGTGCATTTTAAAAGGATATAAAATGCACATTCTTCTCTGTTAGCTTTGGTGTTCTTCACGAGGAGAGTTCTGCGATGATTTTTTCCTGCTAAAAAATCTTCGCAAGATGAAAGTAAGCGTACTGTTTGCACTTCCTGCTCTTTGAACTACTACTACCTTTTCGTGGCGTCTTTTAGCATTCTGGTTTGTTTTAATCCCGAGGGAGGGGAGACTACTTCCGTTAAAACATCTTAATGCGTCGCAGGTAACATGTGAAATAACTGAGTGATGAGTGTCGGGTGGATGTGATGGTGATGTTTAACTTTCGTGCTTGGGGAAAATGAGTTTTGCGGAAATGTGGCGTCTTTTTCCCTTCAAAACCGTATCTCCGCTTTTATTAAGTTTGTCACCATGTGGTTGAGTGGATGATCTTCGACTCCCATCATGCAGAATGTTTAGTTTATTTGCATTATATAATCGCGGTTTCGATTTATTTGGTTTTAAGCCCTGTTTTACGGATGCAACGTTTAGCTGATCGCAGTCGTACTGCAGTGGTGGGAGTCAGCTTACAAAATGATGCCATATTTCTTGCAGTCGATGATCTGGGAAGTGAAATTGTATGGAAGGGAAGTGGAGGTATTTAGCATCGAGAAAGCAAGACGAACACTCGCACACCTTCAGGAAATCAATCGGAAGAATGATTTGAAGAGCAATATTGTCTCGTTGTGGGTCGAATTTAAGTACCGTCTGTTTTGAACTGTACTAGCCTAGACTGTTCTCTTTCAGAACTTTTGCATATTATCTTGCCCAGATCTCGTCTTGTGTTATATATTAGAAAGTATAGTATGTTTCGGAGTTTTTGTGATGTTAAGACATAGCTGGGACTTCAATGTGCTCAGCACACTTAAATTCGGAGTGTTAACCCAATAAGTGCGCACCATTGCATTGTAAGGTGGTTTGAAACATAATTGGTGTGCTGCAGGAATTTATTGCAATAATTAATAGTAATATGCGTAAACTTTGCAGAAACTTAAGGAGAAACTTAGGTAAACAGTATATACTTGAAGTTTGAAGTTCGGCATCTCTAAAAAATTTTTGCTCCTTTTTTGCCGTCATAATGGTTGTTTTACCAAATTTTAATTTAGGATGGGATAAGTGCTCTTATGGTTATCACGGTGACGATGGTAACTTTTTTTGCTCATCTGGTAGTGGCAGTCCGTATGGACCAACATTCTCGTCGAACGATACAGTCGGATGTGGAATCAATCTTGTTTCGAAATCTATTTTCTATACGAAAAACGGAGTAAACTTGGGTGAGTAATACGCATCCATCACCATCGTTTTATTTGTTGATGGCATTACGCTTGCGCTATTTTAAATAGCAGCCGTACCAAGTAGGGTTTGCTGTGTTAGTGGAAAGACATCAAATTTATGAAATTTGCAGTTCGAGTGCAGATTCTAGACTTCATGATATTTCTTGCACTGTTGCTTTACACCCGTCTGTCGTTACACAGAGTAGAACGATTTTTAGAAATCTTTGTAAACCTTCCTTCATGTCCATAAAGTTGAACGGTTTTTCTGTGCTTTAAAGTGGAATGCCTGATTGGCAAATTCGCGATTGAGTAGACTTTAACAGTATTTGCTATCGTGCTGCGAAGAAGGTATGCATTTGAGAGACGCTGAGGAGTTTACATTCGAGGGAGCACGGCAACTTTTGTTTCCCTTCCGGGGAGGTTTCTTCCTATGTTTTCTAGCTTGATTTTATGCTTTCCAATAGGGCCTTTTGCTAGGAGGCTGCAGTGCCATGATGGTTCAATAATTGCCCACTCTGATACAGCATAATGAAGCCACTTTAATTACTAAAAACTGGTCTAATACAAACAGTGATGCATAGTTTATTTAGACGACTTTGCGGGTGACATTCGAAGTTTTGTTGTTTTCCTCTAGATTTCGTCTTTAAGGGGAAAGGTAATATGAATATGAAAGACGTTTACTTTGAGTCAATGAAAGGATGCTTAATGAAGACAATCCGTTTCCCTTTTCCTTTCTTTCCGCATTCAAAGATTCTGATCTGGGCAGATGTGATGTTTCTGTGCCAATATAGGTGGGTATCCTTCGTTACACCGCAAAATTTCGGCTACTAATTTCGTCGTGGAACGTAAAGTCTTTTCGCTGAAGTTAAGTGTGTCAGGAAGCAGGTGTTATGTGGGGTTTGCTTGAAGGATAGGGAAAGAACAAGTATTGCCAACAGTCTAAATGTTTTGAAGGCACGGCGATCAGTGGAGTAGCGAATGTTGTTGACTTGTATCCCATGATTGGGCTTCAGAAGCATGGGGAAATTCTTGAAACGAACTTCGGCCAGAAACCTTTCATGTACGACATCGAGCAAGACATTCAGGCAAGTTTCATCTTTCATTCTTTGAATTTTTTCGTTTCCCATTTATGGTAATACATGAGCTAGCCTCCTTCCCACGCTTCCCTCTCCTCTCACCGCGCCTGTATTGGGGAGTGAAGAGCATAATATGTGGCCAGATTCTCGAAGGGAGGAACAATTCGCTGAAAGTTAATGTGAAAAGGAAAGCAAAAAAGCGGATAGGCAAAAAATTGTGTTGGGTATGGTGCTGAAGAGCCAACCCAAGATATCTGCTTGTGATTTATCATTGCAGTGATCACATTTACTCATATAGTCGATTCTCGTTTATTGTTCTTCACATAATGCCATTGATCGACTTATGTACTCTTGTGCTGCCCCAGGCGATATCTGAGGCCTGTATAAATCGGGCTTCAGCCCGTCAGAGGGAGTCTTCTTCATTCGTCTTTTGCAGTCGTCAGTCCCAGTCGTCGATTCCCATTTATCATTCTTCACTCGTCAGCTCTTCCCAATCGATGTCGCGTTGTCCCCGTTCACTCTTGTTGTTATGCTCCTCTCGCGAGCCGATATATTCCCCAGTAAACTGTTTCCCTTCTCTCCGTGCGCTTAACGTTCCACACTCGCCCTCCCTCTTCACTTCGTCGTTGCTCGACACAAATAAATTAGCGTTCAAATACAACAAACTGTAAAAGGAAGGGGATAGGCACTGTTCAGCCATTAAAGGATAGTGCAATGGCGCTGTGATATTGTTCTCCAACTGCCAAGCAGAATATTTTTTTCTTCTGCACAGTAAGTGGAAGTACGACTAGACTGGGTGATGTTTGTTCCTCGCCGCATTGCATGTGCGATCTCGTAGTTCCTTTCAAGTGTTCTTGATCAGTGCATCACCATCACTTCATCCCCACCGTCACAACTGATAGCTATATTTTCTGGTCTTAATACAGCATTGCGCTGTCAGAAAATGGTGGCAGGAGTAAGCTTCGGCTGCTTAAGTATGTAGGTTGCGCTCGAGAAATGTTCCAATTGATTTAAAAAGTTTTGTATTACGTAGTTGTGTGAGATTCCAACATTTTAAGGGGATTGTTTGGAAGGTTTCATGAATATTGCGTTTCTGGGGGAAAGGCTGTGTTGGAGAGAAACCTCTGCTTTTTCATGATTTTCTAAGACGGATCTCATGCTGAAAGTGGAGGTTATGTTCGAGCAGATACGATATAATCACTTGAATGCCATGTTTATTTATCCTCTATTTGTGACAAATGGATGCCGCTTTTAATTCGGTTGAAATAACGGGATGGGGTGGGTTCTTTTTTTTGACGGTTTTCGGTGAGGAGACCTATGTTGGGAGGAAGGCATACGTTTTTTTATCGCTTTGTTTTGCTTCTTTCATTCTGTTTAGGTGGATATTATGTGCTTTTTATATGTGCGGTAGTTTCAGCGCTTCTAAAATTCACGGTTGATAGTAAGTCCGTTTGTGGGTAGAGTCTATGGTGAGGAAGGGCGTCTATTTTTCAGAGTACTGCAACAAGGGATTTTGTTAGGAGCTAACCTGTGCTTACAATTGCGATATGCTTGTGCGTATACATGTAGGCAGATGGGTCGTTAACCGCCCTGATTCAGGGTGTTGATATAGAGACTTGAATAAGTTCTATCGCGAGCATCAGTCGTAATTTTATTATTCTGTTGTGACCGTTAATTGAAAGGTTTGATTCTTCTAGTGGGCGATTACGAGAGGAATAGTTAACAGTGAATATACAGTAAGAGTTTACTGCTGCAAGTGTTATTCCCAATGTAGTTGCATGACTGAGTCAGATAGTTGATTTTAAGGAGGCGATTGCTTACACATATGATTGCGTTTATCGAGTGGAATTGCCACAAGCGAAGACAAGCTGGATGAATCAGTGAGTGAATTTTTATGCTTCTAAAGTGCTCGTATTTATAGCTGCCTTCTTTACATGTCCGCCTTTAATGCGTATGCGGTTGTTGTTTTATGTTTTTATTTTTTGAATTGCAATGCATGCATGTCTCGTTGTTGACATTTAAATGCTTGCATTTCTGTCTCAACATTCACTCTATCATTTCCAATGAAATTTGCAAGTAGAAACCCATCATATATGAGATCAGACGTAGAAATCACTATGTAGCTTTTTCACTTGAATTTAATACTATTTCATGTGGTATTTGTTGTTGAAATTCATAAATGCGAATATCATGAGAGATAAAGTCGTGCAAGCTTTAAAGATGGTGGACTGATTGGTTGGAAAGAGAAGAGGAGCTTTTCTACAAGCTGTGTAAACTTAGCTCCTTCGGAATTTTCATATTCATAGAAAAGAAAATGGTGACTGAAGTTGAAAGTATTGAGCAATAGCGATGTGCGAATTGGTCTCAGAACTCAGATTTTCTTTTAACTTGAGATCAGCTTCGAAGAGCTTTTGATGTTCGCCTATCCTTTAGCGTTCCTACTCTCCCTTTCAAGTTTTTTGAATTCACCGACGCACATTCTGTGAGCTCTGTCTGATCTCACGTAACCAATATACCTTATTATATTAGCGAACACTTACCTGGATGGTGATTTTCTTTGTGCATTCACTATTGCAACGTAATTTTTTGGGTTGCATTACATTAAAAATTTTGATGTCGGATTCTGTAGAAAACTCCTCAGCCCGTTATTTCTCAATCAAACAATGTACCCGTTCGACTAGTACGTATTAAAGAGGTGAGTAGATCGATTACATTAGCCATCTGCCAGTTTACTTGGACACTTTTGCGGTGTTATACGATGGACTTCTGAGATAGTTGAGGCAAGCGTTGATCCTTGTCTACACGGAATGATTTTTCACTATTCCCTTCTCGGATCCTGTGCGCTTTCTCAGGAAGCAGTTATTTGTTCTTTTTGCCGTAGAAACATCCTCTAGGGTTTCACTTTGCAGTAAAATCTTGCAAAAAAGCAATGCAACGTTCAGCAATAAAATTTTCCCTTAAAATTTTATTGCAAATAAGCATGTTAGAGCAATAGAAATGAATTCTTTGACCTGCTTCGAATTCATTGTTGCAGCAATAGAAGCACCGAAATCTGAAATCCACAGACCACATTTGAACTTGAAGAAATTCCTTCAGACATTCAATTACTCGTTCGAATTCCCCAAGAAAATTCTTCAGCCAGTCTATTATTCCATTCAATATCCCACTGAAGTATTCTGTGAGTATCCATTTTCCGGCAGGATTCAATAGGATATAGCAGACGATATGAGTCCTTAAATCTTCAACCGACGTGGTGCTAAATTTGTTGCTTTTCTTTTTAATGCGCATGTTGTTTCAGATTTGCATCAGATATCATTAGAGCAGGCAATTGTAATTTATTAGCTTCCGATTAATTGGCTGTGAGAGTCCATAACTGTTTTGATTCTGGGACTGCTCTGTACTGTTGCATCGTGAGGTCTTCAACCTTTATTGTGGGCATATTCTCCTTTTTTTCCACTGTTGGATACGTTCGTTTAGTTTGCGTCTTCCATTTTCGCGTTTGAATGGTACTACATTCAGCAGGAACGTTTTTTTCCTTTTATTAGCTTAGTAACAGTTTAGCTTTAAGCTTGTATTCTTTGCAAGTGGTGAAAGCAGCTTGATAAAGCATTTTGTGGTTCCTGTTCTTTTTACGTGATGCATGAAAGTTATAAACCATCAAAAATTATAGTGCTATAGCTGCGTGGTTAGCCCACGAGGGCTATAGTCGATCATTGAACGCGTTCTATAAAGCCACACAGCACAAGTCGAACGAGTCACAATCAAGTGAGTTCCATACAAGGGAGTCGGCTGAGTCAATGGAAAATCGCAGGGGTACGTTTGTGACATCGTTTTCGCTTTTTCGCTTTTTCATTGATGTTCCAGCGTTCTGTGTTCTTTTTTTCAGTCACTTTCCATCCCAATCGTTATCGCTGAAAGAAAGGAAGTGGGTGTTACGCAATTTTCAGTATGTTTTAATTCTACCATCCAATATTCGTGGAGTTAAGAAATAAGCCCATGGAAAACATATTGATTTCTTTGCAGTATGTGGGCTGTGGTTGAATATTGTTAGTTTATTGCACATGTTTGATATAGTAGAATACAGAACGATTTGTAATTGCCACATGCGAACTTAGGGTAATAAGGTAATACCATTTGGTGGTGGGTAAGAGAGAGTCTACAATTCCGAAAACTTAATATTGCAGTTATGGCAAAGGGATCGAATTATGAGCAAATTGCGGTTAGGTTTGTTGTTATGCTTTGCAGGCATCCATAGGTTGGCACTAGAATGCTTTGTACTGTTGGAAAAGTGTGTTAATGAATGAGTGCAGTGCAGTCTGTTTTTTCATATTCATTGAAGATATATATAATAATGTACTCACTTTTCCTCTTTCTGACCTTTCTTGACTGCAGAGATCTTTATAAATAAAGCAGGATGACTCACCGGGAAACTCAGAACTATTTTACAATCCGGGAATGGAAAAGTCCAACATTCTGGTTGTGGAGTGGGGCATTCTGTGCTTGTGACTGGCCTCTTTTTCTATTCCGGCCGTCTAGATAGTATCGGCGGTGTAAATGAAGCGCTCACTATTTTCGCTTGTGCGATGAATGAGGTTTTGGTTCTGTTTACGCACTGATGACATAGACCACAAATTTATGAGAGTGAATGATAGGTGAAGGAATGCAACACAGTAAGGAAATCATCTTGAAGCGAGCTAAGTGATGAGGAACCCAAGAAGGCTGTATGATTTCGTTATAAGCTGATCGGAGAATATAGTGAGCCATTTCTTAAGCAATTGTTTCAAAGAGGCGGGTCATCGCTTACCACTTCATCGAAACTTCCCAACATTGTTACACCGTCTTATGACATATTAGTGCTGCAGGTGATTTCATGTTTCGAAAGTACGTAGAGCTGTATTTCAGCACTCTTATTGTACTAAAGACGAGGCTGTTCCTACCATGACCGAGGGCAACAAGCACAGGTCTTACAATCGTTCAGAAATTTGCGAGTGATTCATGAGAGAGGGAAGTATGAATGCATAGCTGAGTCGAATGATAGGTCGTTCTGTCGTAATTGCCAAATCGTATTTTTTCAGCCTCGGTGAACACAACCGTTATTAGTTAACATCTTACAGAACCGAAACCCTCAAATTTTGATGATCCCCAGATTCAGAAGCATCTTTCGAATTGCATAAGGGGATTCAGGAGCTTGTCTGTGATTCAGAGTGGCATCTATTCATCAGTGAGATATTGCTTGCAGTAACGAACCTGTTGCATCTGGTAATTAATGCAATATTTTTCAGCGTTGCAGAAACTTGTTCTGGAGGGCAAAGTAGGAGAGGCAATCTCCCGCATTGAGAAGCTGTACCCGAATTTGCTATCGCGCAATAAAGAACTCGCTTTGTTGCTCCAGTGCCAAGAGTTCGTCGAGATACTCATTCAGTTAACGGAGATAAGTTTTCATATCTGAGATTTTTTCCAAACATTTAAAGGACGTATTAATGCAGGAGAGGGGAGGGGGGGGGGAGAGAGGGAGCGGCTTTGCTGTAAAACAAGCTTTCGTTACATGAAATTCTCAAGTTTAGTCGTGCTGACTTTGCGTTCCATCGAAAAGTTTGGCTTCGTTCTTATTGAACCAGAAGCCAGCAGTCATTGTAGAAGGAGGGTAATTAAATTCTCCACAGAGGGAATGCGGAAAAGCTCAGCTTCGACGTATCGAAACATCCAAATCCCGATCCTAGTGGGTGGTCTGAGTGCATTATGTATCATTTTGCCGTTTCCGGTTCATTGAGAACCATCAAATGCCACCTACGATGGTGTAAGGTGGGGCAGGCTGTAGTGTTATTCCGCGCCGACTTGTTGGAGCGGCTATAATCCAGGAAATTTTTAACGCGAAGTTTTAGTTGCTGTGGGAAGTTAAGCTAGGGCTGAAGTTTTTCAGATCAGAGTGTCCTTAGCTTTAGCCCGTGAAAACTGAGGTTCGTTTTCATGTTTTTAATGGCAGTTCAATGCCCCCCCCCCCCCCCCCCCCCCCCCCCCCCCTCCTCCAGCAACCGGAATTGCAAGAGACAAATGAGCGAATTGTTATTTGTTGTTTAGGACAAGGCGGGGTATTTTTGAGTTGCAGTCATAGTGTAGTGATTGAATAGTGGCTTTAATTAATGGAAAGTTCAAAAACTTGTTGTTGAACCTGGCTGCCAGTATATTTCATACTTAACGCTGTTAAAACCACTTAAGTTTCTTATGTGAGGGTGAACGATCGTAAAGGATTGGAATCTGAAATATTGGAAGATATGTAATTCTAAGTATTTCAAGCTTTTGCGCTTGGGGCGTTTGAATTTGCGGAATGTTGAAAATTGAATGTTAACCAAGGTATTAAAGTAATACCGTCATGTTTGCTTCTCTATTCACGCACAGTCGTAAGCTGCTGTGTTGGAACGTTCTCTGTTGTCGTTTTCAGGCAACAATATGTTGTCTGACTTCGTTTCGGATGCTGAATGCAGTAAGAGTGGAAATAGATTCTTTAGAGGGATCGGCCACCTTGAAAGAACAACCTTATGGCTGTTAAATAGGGGAGGTGGGATTGCATGAAGCCAAGCACTTGCGTTATAGAAAAATCGTGAGAAGCATTTTCCGCTGTCGTTTTTTCGGGCTCAATACTGCAAGGCTGCCCCATCGTTTTTATTCCACCTTGAAGCATCTAATCTTTCCCGGCATTTTTACTACATCTCAAGCAAGCAGTAGAACAGTTTCAAAGGTCTTAGAGTAACAAGTATTTCGTCCTAATCATCCAACTTGGGAACTCTTCGATCTGATATTCCCCTATGCATGTTGTATTCTGCAACACTTCAAAGAGGCTAAAGAGCCTTCGTTCTTAAGCTTGCTGTACTGCCAAAATTTTTTTAGTGCTGTTGATTTTTGGTTATTTAGAGAGTTCCCTAGGAACATACACCTTTCCACTCAGTCGAACTTTTTGTTATGCACTGAAAGGTGTAGAGCTTTCCAAGAACTTTCAGGGCCACTCAGCGGTTCTACAATGCCTGGAGATTTTCAGAGAGGCGGTGGATCTCGAGGTACCTAGGAGTTCTTCCCTCGAGCTCGGGCACCTCGGGAATCTTAGAGAGCCCCACTTGTCGGGGCGACAGTAGGCTTGGGGCGTCCTGAGAATTTTCCGGAAGATCCCGAAGCTCGGATCGACAGAGATTCGAGGCACTTGGGAACGAAATTCCAGCATCGTCCAACCCAGTTCGCTTCATCTACAGTCTTACACTCGCTGTAGTTTTGGTCTCTGCGACTGCAAAAATTTAACAGCGAACTGAATCGAAAACAGTCTTTATTCTCCAGGGCAAAATCATTGAGCTGATTGGATTGACTACGAAGCATTGAACGTGTAATAAAATAACAACTGATTAATTGCTTCCAACGTTTACAAATTATTAAATGAGCATATTTGCTGATGGTTTTTAAATGTTCCTTTTTATCTACTTTGCAGCCAGTCTGCTTTAAGCGAGATGTTCTTTCCTCAAAAGGGGTTCTTACGCTTAGAGATTTAGATTAAAATTTGTTTCCTTTACAGCAGTGATGCATCATGCAACTCTTCCGCTGGAAACATTAGATCTCAGCTTGCGTCGACCGCATCTGCAAGCAACACAAGCCACCACTCACTGCCTAAGGATGCACCTCTCCCAAAATCATGCTCAGGTTATCTTTTATGATGTAGTTGTTGTACTTTTATGGAACGCTTTCTCATGCTGTTGCTTAATTGAACGAAATTCATAGTATTAACAATGAGGACGCTTCTACTTGAGAATGGTTCGAAGTACGAGTTGCACACAATCTCTCACTGTTATCATTTATGCCTTCTTTATAAGAATAGCTTTCATTAGGTACACATAGAAGTTGGTACTGTCTAGTTATTTGTGTTTATATACAGGTTGATGGTGATTATCATTGAGTAATTTAGGTTTTGATTCTTTTGCTCAAGTTTTTACTCGAACTGGCCGATCCTTCACAATCGCTTCTAATGGAACCACTATAGATGCGGGCGTCGTGAATCCATTCAAACGGCGGAGTGGTCAAGGTTGGTTTTTTTTTGTTTTCAAAGCCATTTAAAAAACGAAATGTTTCCTCATCGTGAATCAGGCTGAATTTTCCAGGCCAGTTTACGATGTCTGTTATGAAAATGTAATGCATTTTCCATTGAAGCAGAAGATTTTTGAGTTTTTTTTTTGAAGAAATTTTTGGAAAGTCAACTGCAGAAGGGAATTTGTTACGACGAATTCAATGAACTCATTTGTACCCCGAAAAAAATTTCTCCTCGAAAGCTTTTCGTCTGTGGTTGAAAATTCGCATTTTTCTTTGCGGCAATGGAGACTATGGCTCACTTGTTTCACTAGGACTGAATTACAATTTCAAGACGGCATTTCACGTAGACTAATCACTATTAAGCACGTTAGTAAGGAAAAGTTGGTTAATTTCTCGTCTACTTCAGTTTTAAGTTTTCCCCTAAAAGATGTTTCTATGAAGAATCTCACTAAATGACTGCTTGTTTGAAGTTTTTTTCAACTTCTATGTTTTACACGGGTTGTTGAGAACGTTCCGCTAAACACCCAATCTTCGAGATCGAATAATCAAAAAACGCAACTTTCCTTAATTGACGTGAAAGAGCAAATTTTTTGAAGCTGTTTATGTGGGAGTTCAAAACGACTGGTTTTGCGTTTTGTTAGATCCGTCGCTTGTAGAAATTGTATAGGGGGTTTCGTTTTTGTGCACTTTACATTCGACGTTGTAAAATGCATCGAGGCACCTTATGAAAATCCTGAAAAATTTGAGCTCACTGAAGTGACTATCACTTTTCTCCGTGTAAATCGACCAATCTAACTGTTGGTAATTGGGGTATGCTCTATAATGTTGTACAAATGTAGAAACGACGTCCTCGTAATGCGCTTAGAAACGACGTCCTCGTAATGCGCTTTGCAAACATGAATTTGCGCAAACTTGAACTTAAAAAGCATGTCACAGTGATGTGCATTCACGAATCGTTATCCATCTGCAGAGGTGATCGACGAACGTTATGTCGAAACGTTGATGAGATAATAGTTCATACGAGGTTCTAATGGTGTAAAAAATAATGCAAGTTTACTCAGTTCTAGGGGTTTCCGGATGAAGAAAAATTTTCTGAGCAGCAGTGGTTTCACTGCCTTGACAGATGAAGGGGTGATGACAGTAAGTGAGAAGAAAACATTTTTTTGATCTTTTCTCCCACTTCTTCGTTTCCTCTCTTCCTTTTCAAAAGACTTTTCATTGTTATTGCGACCTGAGGTGTGAATCCGGCTGCAACTTGTGTCTTCCACTTCTTCAACTGGAGGACGACCGAGGGGGAAGAAGGGGGAGAGGGGGCAGGAGTAAGGCCCATTTGAGGCTCAGGTTTAGATGACATTTCAGAGCCAAACATGCAGCAGTCTCGTCGAGCATCAGTCCGTCTGTCTCAGACCAGTACTCCTCACGGCCATTTCACTGCTTCGTCACATGCCTGTCAAAGTGCTTCAAACGGAAACAGGTCACTTTTCAAATCGTGTTATTTAGCTGCACGTGAACAAGCAACTTATTGACTTTGCTTCTGCTGATACATAACTCCCAGTATTTTCGTGTCTTATTATAACATGGACATTGCACACAAGCTCTATCTCGATTTTTCTTGTTATTCCTTACAGCGATCACGAGAGGGTCTAATTGACCTCCTTTTTAATGACATGGGGTGGAAGGAGGGAGTAGCACTGAAGAGTATTTTGGATGGGTTGCTAAGATGGTTGGGTATTGAAGTGGATTCTGATAAGCATCGGTTGTAGACATTATTAGTTCAGTTCCATTCATGTTTTCTTTCTTTCTTTGCTTTTTGCTTTTTAGGAGAAGTGCATAAATCGAGAAATAATCGTTTCATAATCGTCGATCATGAGCATGTTTCCTTGTTTAGATATGCGCAGGTTTTTTTGCCAATAAGGTGATTGGTCTATCCGCTTGAAACGGTGCTAAGTGATTGCTAAAAGAACATTTAAGCACTCTTTTTGTTTACTTTGCATTGTTTGGATGGATGGTATATTTGGGGTGTAGGCACTTGATCTGAGATTCGTATATTGGCCAGTAATGACGCTGTTATTTGTGTCTTTGAGAGTGCAGGCAGTATCTTATTGTTTGTTTCAGTTTTGCCGTTTTCAGTGATGAGCCTATGGATGACGATTGCTCACTGCCGCATGATGCGAGCTTTTCTTCTAATGGAGTTGCACATGGTATAGTCCATCAGTGGCTTTCCATTCACTGAATCCATTTCTTTTGGATAATGTGTAAGCGTTGTTAGCAAACGGTGTGGGTCTTACTGTTTTATTAGGCCAAATAACCTTTCTTCCAACATCCCTCAACTTTTCGACCTTTCGCCGCTCTCCTTTTCCCTTCTACACTTGATGATGGGAATGGGTTCATTGGATCAGGCTGCAGCTGAAGATACCAAAAACGGTCTGACAAAGAAGGTGTATAGGTTATCTTCAGGATCGTTGAGCAATTAAAGCGGAGTTTAGATTGCTTCTTATTCCAATCTGCAGAGAAAATAATTGTGCGGGCAGTTATATCTGCTTTTTTATGCAGGTTGTTAGTGGTCTGAAAGACATCACTTGTGAATGTAGAAGCGGTCAACGTTGTTGGCTCTTTTCCGCCATATTATAGGTATCCACTTTTGTTGCGGTATGAAGGAACGGAGAGGTGGGAGAAGAGGTTGAAGTATTGACTTCGTTTGCATAAAAAAAGAAGCAGTTGCACGACGAAGTGATGAACGATCTATTACGAGATTATCAACTTTTTTCATCAGTTCTTTCGGTGCCATCGTTTTCATCACAAACACCAGCTAGCGCCACTAGTCGAAGTTTTTCACCACAAAGTAGTTGCTGCCCAAAAACATTAAGAGTGGAATCGAGCCACTGGAAAACCACTTCAAACATGTCTAATCAACATGGCTTGCAGAGTCGAATGGTCTTTCCATAGCAAAGAACAATGGATCAGCGGCGGAAGCGAACGGTGCATCGCATGGGCACGTCTCAGCAACAACGATCGTTGCCGAAGAACTAGGTTCGTGTCCACTATGAAATTCTTTGAGGCGAGCAGCCGTTTTTTTTAAATGGAATATCGTGTAAAAATGGAAAACTATCCGAACAGTTCAGGTCCGAGCTAGGAATTTTGTCACAGCCGAGATTCTTCAGAGAGTTGAAAGATTTGCAACACCCTTTGACTTCGAGGCACCAATTTTGGTACCCATAGAGCGTTCGATGATGGTTGAAAAGCGAGGTTACATATTTTCCTTTTTTTTTTACTTCTGGTGATTCATATGCAACTGCTCAATATGTGGATGGGGTTCTCAAGGTATCTTCTGTTATCCAAATTTTTTGGTATTGGGCGTGAGGTTTCGACCAGTGGATTAGGTTTTCAATATTTGCCATCGACTAAACTACTTGCTATTGTAGGAAAAGTTGATTTGTTGGTACCTGTTTTGAGATTTACTGTATCATTTTAGAGGACTCCATAGGCGAATGCCTTCCTGATGACGGTGCTAGTGAGGACTGCCGATCGGCGGGGTACACCAAGACAGAGCTGGCTCCATACGAGCGCATGCAGCGTCTCCTCGAGTTTGGCAGATCAGTAAATGCACTCAGCATGGAAATTGTGCACCCACCGGAGGCACTCATCAGTCGAATGCATGTAAGTGGTCGTGTCTGCACCATTTTTCAATGCTTACTTGCTGTGCATTCATTCAAAGTACACATTTCCTTTATTGAGTGGTTTTCAAACTTGCCTACGATTTTATCTCATGATGAAATCGAATGGACTAATATAGGGGATTGGTAGATGAAGATTGTGCTCAAAAATGCATTGAATGAGTTTAAAACGATGATGAATGAAGTTCCAAAATTTGCAGGACGCTTTCGCACTTATCTGTCAGGCTTCTCCAAGGCAGTCGCCAATGGGTTACTTGATGAATCCGTCGATGAGAGAGAAAGCTGCGGCTGCTATGAACAGCGCCATTCTTGGTTTGTTGATGCAGTGATTTCTTTGATTCTCTTGAGTTGAGGATGATGCAGGAAATTATTGTTTTGGTTTGAGGTACGTGCAATGAGATGTATCGACATTCGAGTCGTGCATTCTGCTTATAAGCGCTCGGGTCTTCTGAATTTTTATCATTGATAACCTAGTGATATTCCAGAGGCTTAGATTGCTAGATATTTTTTGTTACGATGACTGACTGGCATTCGAGTCGAAGAAAATCATTTACCTGTCCCAGAGGTTTTCTAGCGAAAACTGGGTATTTTTTAAAAGTATATGAAATAATTTTCAAAAGTACATGAAAAGCAAAACAGAGAAAATAGAGGCATCTCTGTCGGTTTCTTGTCTTTATTTGAATAGAGTGGAGAAAATATTGGCAAAGTGTTGTGTTTTTGGTTTCAGTTTCGCGATATTTTTTAGTTTTTACTATAAGAGACTTTTTTACTATAGTTTTTACTATAGTTTTTTTTTTATTATTACTATAAGAGTCGGCGCACAGCGAAGCTCTGTCTTCACATCGACATTTCTATTGACTTCTGGAGGGGGGGATATACAGCTTGAACAGCTTACTTCTAAAGCATACATCTATCTCCAGCCCGTAAATGTTTCTCTTCAATGACTTTAAAGACCTGTCATGAATCGAATAATTCTGTTTGTTTTTTTTCTGATAGAAGCATGATCATTGTTGCGTTGTAGAATCCTTGGGCCTTCCTGCACAGTCACTTCTGGATCGACACTTCCATACGGCGCGTGAGATGCGTCAAGAGCTTGCACTCGCGCAGGTGGGTGCTGCAGTGTTCGCCGATGTGGACAAGATGGTGCTCTGCGAGAAGCTGGTCCATCGTTAGGCGGAAGTATTACGCCGTGCACTCTTTTTATCTCTTTTATGAACTATTTGTTTCAATTGTGCTAGCAGAGAATGTTGACTTTCTAGGGAACATCTCTGTTTGCCACCGTGTATTGTTTGTATCGATCCCCCCCCCCCCCTCCCCTTCTCTTGGTCAACTAGTTTCGATAGGTACACTTCAATAACGATTTGCATCAAGGAAAATAACTTGATCGTTTAAACCGATGTTCTTTAAAGGAGCATACTCGAATTTTGGTTGAATTGGGGAGGTGATATCGTTTTGGCCAGTGGGGAATGCCTTTTTGCAGAGGGAAGTATTACGATGGTTTGCAAAGGTTTTACTTCTTTTAAGCACTGTGCGTTTCGTGATAAAGACTTCATCGCTATGTTCACCGATTTTTGGAAGATCATATGGTTAATGGCTGTGAATTTGCGAGCCGTAATTGGCGTTGAGGCGGCAAGCTGAAAAGAGATAGGAATATCTGTGTTAGTGTACGATTGTGTTTGCGTGATGTTGGGTTGCTTTCGAAGTATACTTGCTGTTGATGTGTTGCATCTGTTATTGCACTTTCTTTAGACCTCAAACAGTTACTTTTAGGTGATTCCATTTCAGAGTATCTAATTTTAAAAGCCCTCCTCAGTCGACTATTTGCACTCCTAATAGAAAAATGATGGAAGATGTGCGCAAAATTTCATCCAATTTTTACTGGAAATATCAGAGTACTGGACATCTCAAATTTTCTAATATTGTGGAGTGGTGAAAGAAGGTGTTTTTTCTACATTATTCAGGTTTTGATTCTAGATCTTTCTTTTTCTTTGCTAGGAAATAGAAGCAATACTGTACTCGGCTTTCATTGACTTCCAAATGTTGAAAGGTACCCTCTTATATGAGACGCATGAAGGGGAAGGGAGGGATGAAAATATGTACCGATAGGTGATTTTATGCGTAAACGAATACCTGCCAGAAAGCAGAACACTGTTTATTAGTGTTTTGTTCTCTGTTGAGGTTTCCGAGCAAGTAAAACACCCATTGTTACTCCTATAGTGAATATGCATACATATATGTACATTATATACGTTTACATGTATATGTACATATATTTGTCTGTGCGCATATATGATGTCATCGCCATATATCGATTGCTGTATGCAACAAAATATAGAACCGTTTATGTAGACTTCGCTGTGTATGTGTATTGTATCATCGTAATCGGCATCCACAGCAATGCGAGCAGCTTCTGGCATTGTGCATGAATAGGTAGTTCAAATATTTTATTTAGTGCTGAAACTGGGGAACCAACGATGATCGATGCGTAAAATTTTATGGAGTCTGATGTAAGATGACGTTTTATTATTACCGAAGAATTTCGTTAGTTTATAAAATATCAAGTGGGGAATATTGGGTGAATAGCTATGGATTGGCCCTTTTACATTCTCTTACGACCGGTGTTGTCGAAGTAGGATCTGTTATTTTCTGTTAGTGTTGGTTTGGATCAATGGAAATTTGTGTGTCACAGGGTGTCATTACTTCGTTCACCTTGCTTAATAACTGTTACGATTTTCGATCCTCATTTTTGTCGTTCTTTTTTCTTTCGAAATTCTAATTCTTGATGTCTTTCAAGTCGATAGCTGTTATTGGAAGCGTATAACTGCGATCTAAAACTTGTCATTTGGGGGCATGAAACTTCAAAAGCCAGGGCATGATGGTTGGAAAATAGTGGGCATCGGCATTCGCTCTTCCATCATTCACCATTCTCGCAAGTCCTGCTTTTAGAATTTTTGAAGCACCACAACCATTAATACATTCCCTGATCGATATTGTATTTCCGGCGCCTTAGAAAATGTTTCGCTTTCCATGTCTATGGCTCTTGCAATTTTCGAAGTTCTGTATCAAGAAAGTAGTAAATAACGTGGCTTCGCTGGCTCTTGAAGCGATCGAAGATATTTTCCTGTTTTTTTTTTCTAGTTTTTGGTCGTTCTTCCTTTGTTTTAGTATTGCAGGGGAGAGGAGGGGAGGGGAAAGTTGTTGTGGAGATATGCCCAGAATCCCATGATAATTGGGAAGCGAGGAGCGCCGTTTCAGGTCTTCTTTGCCTGTTATTCAGGACTGATCCTAAATTGTTGCGCCCGATATTTGCATTCATTTCGCAAATTTCCATCACTTCAAAGACATAGAAAACTGTTCCTATGCGAAAACCGTGAAAATATTTCGTTTTTGAAACATTAGGAAGAGGACGTTTTTGCTATTTCGTCTGTCCACCTCCGCCCTTCCCCATCCCCATATCTGAATTTGAATTTATTCTTGCATCATTTCTTGACAGTTTTATGTCGCAGTAGTCTAACTGGTTACACTCGATAAGTTTTTAGCGTTAATTCACTCTACACACTGCACTTAGTCGATCGATAAAATGTTGACGGATAGGGAAAGTACAGCAGTACTAATCGCTCGTACAGATGTTCACTGAGCATGCCTGTCGGTTTTTTGTTCGAATAAAAGTTTTTGAATATTTTTTCACAAGGTAAGAGTATGCTTTATTCTCTTTCACAGCGTGCAGCCTCCATCGGTATTTTGCAATGTGTTTGCTGCCGTATTGTTAGCGTTGTGCAGTTTATTTTAAAGTTAACAATTTCGGTGTGTTTTATACATATGTGGTTAAGTCATCTCATCGAAGAAGTTAAATAGACATTAAATAGCTCTGTTTCAATTTCACCGACCTCCATATTTAAATTGTTTTGTCAATTCGTTTCGGTTTAGAGGATTCCTGTAATGCTCCATTCAGAATCCCAGCTAATTGACTCGCTTCATAGGGCGATGCGCCTATTTGCGATGATCGTGTTCGTTATGTTTATTGCATAAAAGGCCATCTACATGTGGACATCGTTTTATATGCAGTGAGTGCTGCCCTTCTTAGTGCACACTTTTCAGACCATCATTGAATCGATTCTTTTATTCGTCTCTGTTGCGTCACTTGCGTATAACGGTTTAAGCAATATTTACTCTGTTTGTTGTTTCAATGTTTTATTCAATATTTAGTTACTATTCCATCGATGTAGCATAGTGGGCAACGGCTAGCATCCGTGTCGCGTCACAACTTATTTTCAATGATCCTTTAATCATTTAATCATTGAATCAGGAGTAATAAGAAAAGCAATATTACTGTAAGCAGCATACAGTATGCGTCATCACCTTCGATCGTAGATGACCTGATTTCGGTGGCTTACGGTGACCATTCGTTATGAGCGGAACTCCGAAATGGATCGTTGGTAACTAATCCAAACTAAAGCGTAGTTTTTTCCTAACGGGTAGAGAATCTTCTAGATGGCATTTATTCCGTATCGTTGACTGAATTTAGCATATCGTTTTTTTAAGCTGTAATGCTCATTTTTGCTTTAGACAATCTCGAGTAGATCATTTGAATACGCTTATTGCGATGACGTCACTTGCGGTTATTCGGAAGGAAGAGATTTTCAGGGTTTCATAATGCAAGGATGTTTGCGGATGTTTTTTTACATTCGGTGACGCGTAGTTGGAGTCTGATTCGCTTCTTCTGAAGAAGCCTCTCCCTATCCCTCCCTCACTTCCAAATTCTATCTTGGTGAATTTCATGCAAGATCTGCCGAAACGACCCCTATTATGGTTAGTTCCTTTTGCCTCTAAAGAAATTATGTGCAACGATTCTATCTAGATGCCACTTAAGCGATAGAGAGAAATCTTCAAAGATAAGAACTTCTACTTTTTGTAATTCTGTCTAACATGTTGAACATTGCATTTGTTGATTAGTAGCTAACTGAATCGGTATACGAGCTAAACGAAACAGACTGGTGTTGCACCTAAGATGACATCGTTAAAATCTTCAACCGGAGACCGCTAGGAAGGGATAAAAAGTCTCCTCTTCTTTTTCTCATAGCTAAAGATTTTTCCATCCCTCAAAGATCCAAGCTTTACGGTGGTAGATCTCGAAGCATCTGAACCGCAGAAACGCAATTTTTCGATCCCTGAAAGTTTATTTGCCTTGTAAGCCTTTTTTACATGTGCCGCAATCGTTCGCAATAAATATTCATTGAGAATCTTACAATTGATGCTTCGATACGAAATATTTGTATAATAGGGTGACAGTGGGCTGCAAGGTATTCTCTTCGACACACAAGTCTATATATGGGAAATGAAATCAAGCATTTTCTTTGCTTTCTTTCTTTCGAATTTAAGAAATTTTGGTTTTTATGAGTTATTAGATGACAATGGTTTCTTCCAATTCGGGATGCCTAAACGCTAAGTCATCGCAAAAGAGGGAGAGAGAGGGTTGTTGGGGATACCGCCTACCTTTCTCTTTATTCTCGTGCTGAGAGCTTTGTGCAGCGCAAGGCTCACACTTTTAAATATTCTTCAATTGCATCTCTCTATAGATGCTTCATTGTCATAAAATATTTGCGAAATATTTCCCATGTGTTTTTAGGTTAACTCTACGATCGATTTCTTTCCATTGAAATCATTTAGGTTTATCTTTAAATACTTAGAAAGAATTGCCTTTTTAAGAAGTCTTATTGTCCACTTTATAACTTCATTCCCTCATAGAGTAACTGTTCTTCTCGTTTCTGCGGATTGCCGATGAGAGTCTATCGCAGATTTATTTATTTATAGCCGATACCACAATACCGCGGTGCCAGTGCCTTCTACGCAGGCAAAACGATCTTGGCACCGATGGTACGTGCTGGGAGAACTCCTCTCAGGTAATCGATTCTTCATATTTATGTTATCATAACATCACTGTTATAAACGAGTAGATAACAGTCGTGACATTCAGAAATGGGATTATGGTTTATTTGATCGTCGAAATCTTTCCTCCCGTTGTTCACTTTTGGAATGATGGCAAGCCATTCTCCTTTTTGAGGAAGTAAATTATAGTGTTAGCTGAATGGGATGGTTAAATGTGCTTTATAACCATATTTCAAAATGAACGTCAGATGTACTGTTTAATAAATCTGTATAATGTTTCATTTAGACTACTGGCTCTCGAGTATGGCGCAGACTTAGTTTACACCGAAGAAATAGTGGACCAGAGACTTCTAAATTCAAGACGCATTGTAAACGGTTAGAAGCTCTTTGCACTATTATATTCCCCCTAGGTCGTTTTGTGAATTTCCGCTGATGTGCAATCATTATACAGCTTATGTTGTGGTGTAGGCTGGTTTTTGTGAGTTGGGGAAGGGAGGGGGGGAGGTGGATGATGCTGAAGATATGTTTACTTGCGCTGTGCTAGCAGTTGAAATAGTTCACTTGTGGATTCTTCATAATGAACGATGTCTTCTATCTTTATGTTTTCGTTATGAACATAGCTGAAGTCAACTTTAATCAAGGGGATTTGGAATACTTAAGTTGCGGCAAAGATTGAATATCTCAAGCGGTATAGGCTGATTGTTGTTATACAACTGAAATTTTGCGATCAATATAACTAACAGAACAAAGGTTTTGCAGTGCGAATAACAAACTTAAAGAGGGTTCACGAGAGTGTTAGAGAGACTCAACCAAATTTTTGCCAGATTCAAGGTATTTTATGAAATTGATTTATGTTCATTTCATAGTCCCAACTTTCTAACATAAGATTACTTAGTTTCTAAGCTAATAATGCGATTATTTTAAGAGTTATGAAGGTAAGCGATAATCATTGCATAAGTTGTGATCTATGCTGGTTAAACGTGGCAAAAATCAACAAAATATTTAAGCATTTATTCGTATTTTAGATATTCTACACACGATCGATTATGTGATCGAAGAAGATGTTGTTTTACGAGTTGCAACGGAAAGAGAACGAGATAAATGCGTCTTACAAGTGGTATATTTTTTAATTTATAATTTTTTCCTATTCTTTTCTCGTTCGTTAGATTTTGCACTAATTTTTGAATTGTATACTGGAATGACACATTTATTGCTTAGCATTAAAGTTTTATAAGAATAACGAAAAATTAAGTTAGTGATTAATTGAACAATAAAGAAACGAACGCATAATGGAGCCGTTTTCTGAAAATGAATCTTTGAACGTCGTTATGCGTTGATGAGAATCAAAATTTATGATCCATCCAAAAGTTGCTTGTGCATCTGTTGAATGAACAATGTTTATATATCACATCTCACTGATGATATACACTATTAAATTCCACAAGTTTTCGCAACATTATTTGCCACTTATTTCTGTGATATTCACTATTTTGAATGCTTATTTACAACATGAGCCACGCAGTCAAACAAATTGAGCAGCGATTTTCGCTGTTCGAGAAGATCATTCAGTGTTATCCTTGCGGTTACCCATTATTGCCCTATTCGCATTCAGTTTATTGCTGCAACAATGAATCTTTTCGGCAATCACTTTATCGTATATTAGATGGCCCAGAGGAGATAGTGGTATTATTGGTAGATGTTTTTAGTAATGGAACTCATTCTTGCTAGATTTGTTTTAGGTATGTTGCAAACTGTAGATATATAGGATAGTAACAGATTTCTATTTAGTTAAAGTTCTGTCGTAAACGGAGCACTTCTTTCATTAGGTAGATATTTCTTTTCAATTGTTTTCCATGTCGATTTTAGCACTTAAATACATGCATGTGTACCTATGTAGAGTGTATGTGAATATTTCAATGCACACATAAAACTTGCCGATAAACTCTAAGAGGCGCATGTGCATTGGAGATTTTTCAAGGGGAGCAACTTGATGTTTTGAATTTTTACTTCCATTTCGATCACTGATCGGAGTTCATGAGGTATCATTTAGAGCAGATTTGCACGACATATGCCTTGTAGTATTAGGTAGTCCAGAGCGGAAGGTGTTAGATGTTTTTTGAGTAGCCATTTGTACGTCTAGAATGTGTATCGTTGGGGTAATATAATCCCTACTGCTTTTTTTTGTTTAGTATATCATCAGTGCAAAGGATATAGAACCTTTTTTGTCCTCTCCTTCATCCCTCGAAGAAAGCCAATTTTCTGATGCCATAGCCAACGGGAGGGAAAATCGCATGAAACCATTTGCGACGAACGGCGCATATAAAGATGGTTTTACGCTGTTGCTTTTTGAGCGGCGATTTAATATTTTCCTTAGACATCTGGAACTTTGAATAAAGAGAAGGAAGAGTCTTTAAGAACCGTTTCAGGGAACAAACAATAGTGAGAGGATCGCTGCGGTCGCCAAAAAAGTGTATGTTTATTTTTTCTACAGTGTGTAATTTTTTTCTAGGTAGATATGAGCAACTAGCAAAAATGTTGTTATATGAGGGCAAAAGATTGGATGCGTCTGGTAGAGAGCAAACACATATTCCTCGTTTTCGGATTCTGTGTTCTCGCCCTCTATTCTCCTGGAGTCATTTGATTATTGAACTCCGGAGCTTTTCATTTAGATAAGCCGTTTATAACATGCATTTATGTAATTCAAGATTGAGAGGGCTTCCATTTCCATAAGAAAAATGCGTCTTTCATTTTTTTTAGAATTCGCTTCAAATGCTCATTCAACAGCCGAACTATGCATTCCGTTTGAAAATTGACTGTTTATTGACTTATTGTTTTTCTGTCGTAGATGAGGTTCGATCTGCGTTGCTGGATGCAGTCAGTAGTCGATCGAACAATCAATTATATTGTAAATGAGACAAACCTCTGCTTCAGGATTATTTTTTGCTACCCTTTCAGGCACGATGACGTAGCAGCTATTGATGTAAATATGGGTTGTCCAAAGCCATTTTCTCTGACAGGAGGAATGGGAGCTGCACTCCTTACTCAGCCCGATAAAGTAAAAGAGGTATGTCCAGTATTGTATGCTTTCTTTTTGATGCTGTGCGCTACGTTTTGAATCTTGCTTTATCAAATCTTTTTCGCCTTTACATCTCCATTCGTTGGTGATGAGCTGATCGCTGATCCTGCTGATTGTGCTACTAGCTTTTGATCTATATTCCTTGCAACTTTCCTTCTTGGCACACCATTCTTCGAAATATATATAATGTGATATCCTCTTGGATGTTATTAGGGTTTTTTTCAGATCTTAACCTCGTTGGTATCTGTTTCTTCAATTCCAGTCTCATGTAAAATCCGTGTTCTTGACAAGGTGAGCATCCAGATGCATTTCTATTTTGCAATCTGATTTTGTGTCAAACTGTTGAAATGCCTCAATTATCGCCCACTCACCAAATGTTGTTAGGGTCCTCGGTGCAACATTTCCTCTTTTTTTATTATTGAAGTTTGACTGCAATCTGCAGTGAACAATGAAACAGAGCTAGAGATAAAGTAAAGCTAGCAATGATGGAACATGTTGCTCAAAAACAGTTGCTTTAGCGTGATGTTCTGACTCTGAAAGTATACGACAGTTTTTGTGAGATTGATAAGCGTTAATAAAGCGGATTTCTCAAGAAGAACAACTACCTCATCCAGAACAAGCCAAAATTAAGGAATGAATAATATTCGCTAGATTGCAGCTCGAGGATACATTGGCTTTGGTCAGATTGATAGAGAAATGTGGAGTGGCTGCAATCGGTGTTCATGGACGGCGTAGAGATGAGCGCCAGGGTGATGCCAATAGGGTGGACGAAATCCGTGAGGTCGTGAGGGCACTTTCTATACCCGTTATTGCGAAGTGAGTTTTCTTGTTTTGCTTGTATGCGAAGTTTGTTGATGTCTTTCAAGGTTTATTTTCCATCTTTTTCTTGTCAAGAAGTCGGAACAGTGAAAGCTCGAAGTGCTTTTTGAACTACTATTTTTTTCCTATCCACTTTTGATGTTACATCGCCATAGTTTTTAACGTCCCACTCTTGTTAGGGTCTCAGGATTGTTTTCTCTTTTTAAAGCATCGTTTGTTGTATCTTTATTGCTCTCGTTTTATTTGTCACCAATTCGAAAACTTCTCTATTCGCCTTGTTACAGGTCACTTGGTTACTCATTGACAATAAGAGAAGCGGTGAGAGTCATTAGAAACGTGATGCGATATACATATTTCTGATATTCCTGTAACATTGTTTCTTCTTCAGTAGTATCACTGATCTGCTGTTTGCTGTCACAGAATCCCGTAACTCGATTTTAGTTAGCTGAAGTAAATGACACCTTTTTTTGCATCTGTACGCTTATCAATGTAGAAACGCGAGCTGTAATACGAGTGCAACAAAAATACCGTCGAAATTTTTTTCGAACAAAAACATCTCAACTTTTGCTTGTAAGTTTCCATCGGAAAACGATTGAGCATTGTAGATGAGCAATTCGTTTCACCCTCCTTCTCTCTAAGATAGGAGAATTTAAAAGAAACGATTAAAGGGAAATGTGACAAAAAAACAAATTTAGGGCATGTGCAGGTTGTGAGTCTGAAGGGACATTTTTCTGTGTAGTAGATCAGGAAATAATGACACTGGAAAGTTCAAACGTTGTGAAATGCTCAAAGAATCTTACGATTGACTGAAAAATCCTCTTCCAAAATATAGAGGAAAATGCTCCAATGAACTGTAGATAAAGGGACGTCTTCAAAACCTTCATTTTAGTCTGGCTTGTGCAATGGTTTCTGCTTTCATTGTGGCCTCGAATTTTTTCGTTTGGCACAACGCCAGAAGCTTTCATTTGCGATCTGTTCCTATGCTGAGCGAAATTAGTAAGAGCAAGCAAGTAGCGCTGCGTCATGACCAGTTTTTGATGGTGCAATTAGTTGTTTGTTTGGGGTTGTGGTGGGACGGTTTAACGGTCGTGTTGTCATCGATGTATATATCCGTGTCTTGTGAATGCTTCTTTTGTGATGTTGCCAACGTAAGTAGGTCGCATCTTTTCCGCTTGACCTCTTCGCCACTTTTTATTGACTTTGTTCGACGGTATGAGAGAACAATTGGGGTTGGCTTTACCACTGTTTCATTGAGAGGACTTGCTCTTTTTTAATGATAGGTTATAAAATAGGAGTAAACAGCATCAAGAGGAAACCGGTCATTCTAATTCGAGGCCAGCCAGCTGGTCTTACAGCATAGATGTTCTCTCCATTGCAACATGAGATATGATGGTCTTTGTGAACCTATGAGCATAGCAAGGTGGAAGTTGATGTCAGTTACATTTAACTAGACCACTTGGCAACGTACACGCAGTCGTGTATGTAGAGTAATCATCGAATTTTTACTTGTTAAACCTGACCAAGGAGTCGACTGAATTTTCTCAGAGGGGGGGGGGGGGGGGGGGGGGGGGGGGGGGG